>JAYRBT010000054.1:613159-632541 GCA_036023395.1 Myiotriccus ornatus | reverse complement strand
TTTGTTGTACTGGGCAGCCCAGCTCTGGGCCCAGCACTCCAGGGGTGGCCTCAGCAGTGCAGAGCAGAGGGAAGGGTTCTCTACCTGCTGCCAACACTCAGCCTAAGCAGCCCATGACACCACTGGAACACTTGGCTCAAGAGCGAAGTTGTTGCACATTTGTTGGCTCGTGGTCCTGTGCTCCAGGCTGCCTGGCAGGTGGGTGCCCTCGGCACGTCCTGGTGAAGGAGGGTGACCCTCCCCATGTTCAGGACTTTGCACTTCCCCTTGGTGATGATCTTCATGAGGTTCCTGTCAGCCCCTTTCTCCAGCCGGCTGAGATCCTCTGGATGCAGCACATCCCTCTGGTGCACCAGCCATTCCTCCCCATCTGGTGTCACCTGCAAACTCGCTGAGGGTGGGCCCTGTCCATCAGCAATGCACCTCTGGACCCGGACCCAGCACCAACCCTGGGTACACCACTGTTACTGGCCTCCAACTAGACTTGTGCCACTGAGCCCACCCTCTGAGCCCAGCCCTTCAGCCAGGTTTGAGTTCACCTCCCTCACCCAAACCCCCCTTCAGCAGCCTGCTGCAGCTGACAGCACCCACTGCTCTCCCCTCGGCCTCCAGCACAGCCATTTCAGCACAGGTGACCAGGCTGGTCAAGCACGACTTCACCTTCTCCCACACAACAGCTGGAGCAGCACCTGAGAAGCTTCCCTGGCCCCTGGAAGGATGCTGAGCCACAGACTGGCCTGCTCTCCATGTGGCTGCACAAGGACAGGATCCCCACAGCCCCTCCAGCCCTGCAAAGAGACAGGAACCAAGAACCCACCTGTTCAAGAGGGAGGGTCTTCCACAGGAATACCTCTGGCTCTTTATAACGGCACAGTAAGACCATTTTTAATAAAGTTCACACACTGCAATTCTTTAAAAGAATAGTAAAACCATCGTTTATAAATGTATTCTTCAGAGAGGCTCAGATGAACATGCTGGGAAAAGAAAAGCTCTCAGAACTTAACATTAAGTATAAATTTTCGGTTTAACATAAACAAAAGATCTTCCCCCGAGTATAAAGTGCACCTTTTGAAACAGATTCAAAACAAACCCAAGCAACAATAACAAAATTATATTATTCTGAACAATATTCGATTTTATGCAGACAAGGGACATAAAAGCCTTCACTCTATGATATTGTTTCTTGAAGCCTAAAAAGTTCTTTAAAAGTTTTTAAAGAGGCCACAAGCCCTTCTAACAGTTACCTGGTTCACCTGCAGATCTGAAATACTGCTAGAGAAAGGAACAACAGAGGTTACACCTTCATACACATGAGCACAGGCACATAAGAAAGCAGCGGAGTGTGCAACAACGTCTGGTTATTTCAACAAGCAAAATCTGAGTAAGTACATGGATGCCGATTCTACTTCCCTCTGCCTAACGGCATCAGGTCCCCAAATAAAAAGGGCATAGCGCCTTCCCACTGGGTTAGTTTTCAGAACCTAACCTGGCCACCCACCCCTGACTGCCCAAACCGAACACTCAACGCTTCTCTCCCCATTCCAGACAACAACTCCACAGCTTGCTCTCATTTCTGAGCATTACTGAACCTTTCTTCATGTTCTTAGTTCTGAGGGCAGACTTTTTTGAGCTTTTAGGTTTCATTTACTGAAAGCAGCCTTCCTTTAGACCTGAGTAAAAGGTGAGAGGAAAAAGGTCTTCCTCGGTCACTTGTTCAACGGGACAGACATTCAGCAACATTCACACTAGTGATGCCAGCACTGAAAAACTGTCCGAACCCTCACAGGCCTGTGAGGGAGAGAAAAATGACACAGGGACAGCCATCAGGAGAACAAGGCAGGGATACAAGAATGGAGGGATTCCCGAAGAGCCTGTCTGCCTAGTACAGTGTAATCCACAAAGGTCACTTGGTGCAGGACAGGGAGAGGCTCTGGCTGGCACTGCCCACCCGTGCCCAGCTGGACGGTTCAGCCCTCCTGCAACCACTCACACCGGGGACGGTTTTGAGCAGGGTTTGCAGTTCTGACAGTAAAAATATAACATTCAGTATATCAAAAATACACAATAAAACAGTAAAAGGCTGCATGGCACTGCAGTGCATTGTTACTTCAATAAAAGCTGTGGTCGTTCTTACAGCAAAAGTCCTGCATGTCCGTCAGCTTTTCGAACATCAGAAAAATAATATCTGATTATCAAAAGCACCCCCTTTCCCCTCTTTTTTTTTTTTTTTAAAAAGGAAATTTGTTTTGCTATTCTTGAACATGCCATCCTTGGTTATTTCTTCTTTACCTCACTAGGTTTTCAGATGCTTACTTATCCCTCTCTTCCCCAGATTCCAAAAAAAAACCCAATCCCCCAAAAAGCCATCAAATCTTTTCAAATTTTTTCTGCTAGCTCGTGCAACAGCACAGTCAGCTAAAGAAGGGATCAGGACTAGAGGGAACAGTAAAAACTTGAGGTAACAATGAATTGCAATTTTTAAAGTTACTCTTGCTACACAGTGCCAATACATTCTAAAATAAACGAGAATTGAGTATATTCTGTTGTAATAAGTTGGTTTCTAAAAGTCTATTTAAAATATGCACTTTTTTTAAGTATGTACATTAAAACATACTGTATTGTAAATGCATTTCTGCATTGTTCCATGAATCCTCCCAGTCCATCCAAATGGCTTTTAGAAGAGTCGCTGCTCAGGTTTGCTCATCTTCTGAGGAAGCAGACTGAACAATGCCAAAAAGAAACATGTTACTCATGAAAAGGAAGCCTTTGTTTGCAGCTGGGTTCTGAGGCTCTCCTGCGTTCGTCATCTCTCACATTATTCCAGGTTCTCTTCATTGGAGTTAGATGAGGGGCAACAACATCACCATCCTAGTAATAAAAGTCAGGAAACATTAATAATGTTTGCTTTCCACTATAAAGCAGAGAAAAAGCAGCTCAGGCCTAATAGAAAAACATCAATACAAGGTCCCAGAAGCAGCAGATTGGTAAATAAGCAGTAAATCAACAAACGCTGCTGACTGTGCATCCCAGAGACGGAAAATGGTGCAGTGAGTGGCGGCCTCTGGTGCCTGTCTGAGAAGCCATCACCACTGGCAGTCCAGCTCTTCCTAAATTATTAGCAGCAAACCTGGCAGACCAACAGGCTGTATCCTGAGCAAACAGAATCACTGAAGTGTCTCCTCTGACTTCACCACAGCACCTCATTTAGAGTGCTGCAATCGGCCCACCCTGGGTGCTGGGATCTGCCTTGCACTGGCTGAGGCAGGCAAGGCTGGTACAGCAGGTCTGAGGCAGGAGGGCTCATCCTAGTCAGATACAGATGTTAATATGTGCTCAGGCACCGCCAACACAGACCACCAGCTCTCTAAACTCAGAAATAAACTGGTGAGAAGCCCTTTGCTGTGCTCTGCAACATGCCAGGGCCTAAAGGATGGATGAACTGAACTAGAAGAATATGCTTGCGGGACACAACCACACTCTACAAGGACAAAAAGTTTGTTGCTTGATTCATCTGTAAAAAGCCCTCCTGAAATTACCTGCTCTGAAAAGACAGGTGCCAGAAGAATGACATAAGAATGAGCCTTAAACAGAGTTATTCATGCCTGGAGCTGGGGCTCCAGCATGTAAGAACACTCATCCTCTGGGGGGTCTCATGTCAGAGGACGCAGTTCTTTCCCCAGAGGACACTCCACAGCCAAGGCCAGGATGGAAGGAGCTCCGAGCAACCTGGTCTAGTTGAAGGTGTCCCTGCCCACAGCAGGGGGGTTGGAACCAGATGATCTTCAAGGTCTCCCTCCAACCCAAACCCTTCCATGATTCTATGACACTTGTAGGTGTCTCTAGCACTGCTTCAGTGAAACCAAAGAACCTCCAGATGGGAGCCATGACAAAACCAGGAGTTAGGTCAGAGCCATAAAGGCAAGGTCTGAATGCCAAAGCTATTAATGAAAAAGCAAGCTTAGGGACAAAGATGAAGGGCTCTAAACAAGCAAAATAACAAGTGAATTTGTTACCTGTGGTTTGGTGAAATCATTCCGCATACACCACTGAATAAAGTACTGTTTTGCAGCTGAAATAATATGTGGATCCTGACTTTTGTAATAAACCCGGATAACCTGCTCCGTAAATGTTATGGGTAAAAACTTCGAAACCTTCGGAATAAAACAGAAATAAGCTTTAGTATTTTTTGGAATTGAGAGTCCACTGAACTTCATTTTTTTCATCTGAATACAAAAGGAAAGCAGTAGGAAACATCCCTCTACAATCCATGAGCTCTGTCCAAAACAATTGTGTTTTTCTAACTCCCAGTCTATTCCAGTTAAATACTGTTCATGTGCAAAGGCTGGCAGGATTCCAGATTATCATCATACAACACACACTGAAGACCTGCAAGGTCATGGATTCCACCACCTCTTCACAACCCGTGCAAGAACAACCATGCAGGACTGGAAATCACTTCCCTCACAATCTGTGAAGATGCTTCTCAGGAGCCAGCTGAGGAAAATAAGAGACTACCTGTTCTTTACTGATGTTGACTGCCTTGGAGGGATCAGCCTTGCAATAGAAGTGAACCTTATCAATGGGATTCTGTTCTTTCATTCCATAATCCATGTTGATAACCTTGTGTGTAAAACAAAGAAAACAGCATTTGTTAATGTTTGTCTTTAGTTTTCTTGCAATAAATACAAAAGGCTGCACTACATACTCCTGAAAACGACAGCAATCAAATAGAACAGTAATTAACAAATTATTGCTTAACAAAACAATCTCGTATTTATTTGTATTTTGTAGCTTTACTTCCACCACCTCTTGCTCTGAAGCTGCCAGGTGACTATTTACATTTAGAGCTCCCAGCTGCGCTCTGAAACATTCCAGTTCCCACCACTGGACCAGGACTGGTCCCTTGCCAGCCTGGGCCTCCCCAAAACACACAACCTCCCGAGGCAGCAGCAGAGCTTACAACTACAAACACGAGGTTTAGACATTATTATTTACATCTGCCTGGTATACCAATAGTTCAGTGGTCGGCAGGGAGGTGCCCACTTCTTCACAACTTCAGTCTGTGGGACAGGGAAAGCCCACGCAAATACTTTAAAGGTCCATATCCAGGGAAGTGAACCTTCCATGCAAGGGAGCTTCAGGAGCGACTCGTGCTGCTCTCCATGGACAGACATTGGCCAGCCCTGCCCAGAATTAACCAAGCACAGGGATTAAGCTAGTGATCCTTGCAGCTCACTACACTGCTCTGTCCTGTGTCTCAGGCTCTCTCCTTCCCACCAGTGCTGACTGCAGGCTGAGCTGTGGCACGAGGTGCTTCCTGCAGCAAACCCCAGGAGTTCCTGCCCTGCAGGTGTGCAACACCAGAAGCCCTGAGCCACTGTGCCTGTTTTCCTCCCACTGAGGCCAGCAGGTGACCTGCCCTGGTAGCCAACAGCAGTGGTCCCCAGGCTGCTGCCATTGACACCCACGTACCAAACCCCTCGGGATTCCTCACTGCTCCTTTTCGGAGCAAGGACAGTCACAGGAGTACAAATTTGGCACCAGGAGCAGTCCCCAGATGACAGTCCAGTGAGGTGAGGCTGCCCACTGCCTGTGCCTCAGGCCCTCCCACCACAGCAAACCTCCCCAGGGAAGCTCACTGTGCTCAGACCCTTAAGTTGAACCAGGACAGCAGCTACGAGCACCCTGGGGGTTTGTTCTTTCACTACAAAGGCACTGAAATGTGTCTCCAGTCTTCACTAGGGTACACAAGGCCCTCTGTGGTTGAAAAGTTTTTACTTGAACCCGCTCTGAGAGGTATTTACATCAACGATGAAGTTCTCAGCCTTTAGCTCCACGTCTGGAGGATCCTTCTCTGGCTTAGAATTAGCAATACCTTCTGCCAGGCCATTATTCTGCAAGAAACAAAAGATGAACTCAGATTACATTTATGGACTCTCAGGTCTAGATGAAGGCAACAAAACACATGACACAGCATGTCACTAAACTAAAGCTTTTAATTCCTCACAGCTTGACAGACTGTTCTTGCAGCTTTCTGGTTGTTCCAATCACTGTATGCCTCAGCCACAAGTTCTGCACCAGTTTTTTGAAACAAACTAAGCTTATATAACTGAGAAGACACAAATTCTGCCTGCCTGTGGAGGAAGAGTTTAACACCTGATGATGGGGCAGGGGGAGAGCAAGAGTGAGACATCGAGGATGCTGAAGTGTGAAAGCAGAAAATAAGTGCCTTCAACCAACTGTTTTACTGAGACAAAATTTTTGCAATTAAGTTCTCCAAAGCTGAATACTAAATACTAAATGTTTTTACTGAACTTTCTTTTTTTTTTTTTTTTAATGAAGGGTGGCAGGGTCTCACCCTCTAATAAAGCTTTTATATCTATACAGTGAAATACATAAAAAAAACCCCAAGAGACAGACAAGGTCAGTAAGGTCACTGATCACTATAAAAAAACCAAAAACCCAAAAAAAGAAAGAAAAAAACACCCACAAAAAGACCAGAAGCAGCATGCTTCTATGCAAACTTTGGAGGGGATGGTGGTCTACTTGAAAGCTGAAACCCACAAAGGGGGGTTTGTTTGGTTTTGGACACAAAGGAATATTCCCTGCTGACACCTGGACCAAGGAGAGGAGCACCATGTGATGGAGATAGAGAAAAATGGATGGTCAGCGATTTTGAGAACATTTTTACAGGGACAGAATTCAGAATCTTCCACTGAAGGACATTACCTCTACAATTTCCTTCTTTGTTTCAGGTCGAGTCTCTCCTAAAAACTTGTATAACTCGCGTCGTTCTATTTTACGCAAAATTTCTCGTGCTTCCTCCAGTTCCGGATGACTCGAGTGCAGAATTTCCAGGTAGATACTGTCTGCCAAAGTTGCATTGATTTTTGTTAAGTATTTTACAATCCAGTGTCACAGCAAAATGCATGTACAGGGACAAAGGTTAAGGCAACAAGAAAAACTGCTCCTGCTGGTTCAGGAAAGATATTTTCAGGGAATGAATGTACTAAGTCTGACAATGAAAAGTCATAATATCATCTTAATTATCATCAGATTCACAATGGTTGTTGGAGGAAAAACTAGCTCAATTCTCACTCTTGCAATATATTTTGTTATTTCACTGGAAGTTACTTTCTCTTCTTATTGAGCCAGTCTTGTTCAGCAGAATATCCTAAACCCGAGCACTGAGTGGGTCAGGACTCAGATAACGCTGTTTTGTAAAAAAATAAAGACCTGCCATTAAAGTTTCAGAGTTTCTCAGACTTTGGATGCCAGCATCAAAGTCCCCCCACCTGTCTCCACATGACAGTGACACGCACAGTGAGTTTCCCACCATCAATCCGAGCACTGAGACAGAGGTTTCTTTTGATGTGGCTTCTCAGCAGGAAGGTTATTTCTGGCTGTCCCAGAGACTGCTGCTGCCAGGATGCTGCTGGCTTGTCACAACCACCACGCTGCTCCGTGGCTGTTCACATTCCCTGGCCAGGAACACCTGGGCAGCCTCGACACACGCTGCAAGCACAGCCCAGCAACACCCGCCCGGAGCTGAAACCGGCCGAGGGAGCTCCCAGCAGAAGCACCCTGTGAGCCGTGTACCAAAACACCTTCAAGTGAGGATTGTTTTCCTGGGTCAGGTCAACCAAAGTCAGGAACTTCTCCACAAGGAACCACAGACAAGGTCTCTTCAGAGAGAGCACAGATAATGCAGGAGGAGTAAGAGGCCCATGAACATCTCTGCTGTGCAAAAGCAGTAGTGACAAGGAACAATTTGCTGTCTCAGCCTTTACTACAACTATGATCTACTGCCAAATCAGGAGTCAACACATTAAATACCAACAGTGGTTCTTCACCCATCATGGAAGAAAGCTAGGGAGCTTTTTGCTGCAGAACCTCATAGAGGTTCATCATTTGCAAAGCTCCACAAGCTAAGTGGACAGTTTCACAGGAGCATCTCTCACCATGGACTGCTGAAACAAGCCTCTCAGAAGCCCCCAGGGCGCAACCACTAGAAGCAGGAAAGGAAGTGCTTTGGTTTAAGAGGAGGAGAACATACTCGTCCTTCATGGTCCACTGTTACACATGGTCACACATTCCTCACATCACTCCTATTGCTGTTCAGCCCTCCTGGCTGAACAGGACAGTCCTGCAAGCAGTTGCTTGTTGTGGCAGACAGGCATAGTCCTGGTCTCCTTGCCCTGAACTGTTCAGCAGGAACAGTTACAGCAGGACCCTGGTGCTGACCTGCCAGCACAGCTATCTTACAGACCAGCCAGCCCACAGGAACAGATCCCAGCCCATGAAGAACTTCATTTCAGTTCTGTCCTTTCTGCCCAGCCTTCCACAGCCCAGCACTACAATTCATGCTCTCCAACAGCTACTGCCCCTTAGAGCCAGCCCCTTCTCCTGCCCTGAGCAGAGGTGTGCAGTGACAGAGGGGATATGCAGCTCCTCACCTCAGTACAACGCAGCAGGGCTGTGGTCAGGCTGCAGATGGCTGTGGCAGATGAAGAACTGCCAGCAGAAGGCCTTTAGCATGACAAAGGCTAAGACACACAGGATCCTTTGCAACAGTGCCTTCAGGCTCTGTCACCTTGTCCATGGACCAAAGATGGAAGGTCTTGAGTCTCTCATGGCCAGCCAAGGCTTGGTGATGGAACCTCAGGAAAGCTGCCTTGGGAGTCCTCATGAGCTGTGGCTGACAGGTGCTGCAAGAGCTGCCACTACTCAGGAGCACTCAGAGCACTCCTGAGCAGGGCCTGCAGCATCCTCTGCCCTGAGCCATCCCCACACCCCGGGGCAGCAGGGTCAGCCTGCCCACGCTGGCCTCCACCCCCACACCTCTCAGCACCAACCAGAGGAGCACTGGTGGCCTCACAGCACAGGCCAGGAGGGGCAGGTAGGGCAGCAGCGTCTCAAGCAAATCAAATCAGACCCCATGGGAGCCCTTGGGAACAGCTTCACACCACAACACACATCCAGTACTACTCTGCCTGACAGAGCTGGATGTTGTATCAGAGCTGACTTATATCCCACCTGTGACAAGTGCAACAAACTCAGGGCACAGGCAGGACCTTCTGACAACACTGCTGAGTTTGAATGTATGCAGAATGTAAAGCTGCTACTTCTCTCTCAACACAGAAGTAATTTCAATCAGGTCTTGCTCTCCCAGCAAGATATGAGAGCACAGGCACAGGATGGCCCATGCCTGCCCCACCTTCTGTGTAAAAAAGCTATAAACCCAGCATTTTAACAAGTACTCAAGTTCTTTTACTTTAAAAAAAAGAATTTTGAGATCTCATACCAGTTAGCTTAGTGTAGGCTTCCATGTCCTCCATTGCTGTAGAAATCCGATACACTTTTCCTCCAGAGCCTCTTATTTCAAAATACTTGTCTGCTTTCTGAAAGGCTTCTGTAATCCTAGTTTGAGACAAAATTTAGGATAACATTGCTTTGAAACACCTTATTGCTCAAGAGTCAAAAGAGAAACAAATTAGTATGTTATGAACAGAAAACAGACAAAACCGCATCCCCAGCACACAGCAGATGCTGATCACCCTGCAACATCTCCTGTTTCCACGCTGTCATTGCACATTTCAACAGAGATTTACTGAGAACAGGTTCAGATCAGACCATAACCTTTAGAAGAATGAGCAAGTTCACCCTGTTCTGCTTCAGACTGAGTTTAACACTGCTGACACGACTGCAGAACCCTGCGAGACAGTGGCGTGGCCACTCAGCTGCAGCGAGGCTGCCCCACACACAAGCACATCCCTGTACAGACACCTTGCTCCACGAGCCAGCTGAGAGGATACAGAGCACTGTAAAGGGAAGGCATCACAAACACGGTGTTTTCAGGTGGGAAAAAAATGTGTTCTAAAAATCGAGTTCTTCCAGAGTTCCCTGTGCCTCACTGTCATTTCCAGCTCAGACATTCTTTTGGAAAGGCTGTTGTAATTATGGGACGCCAAGGACTAGATTTCTAAACTAAAAACTATGCTTTACTCGTCATATTTAGTTACTGTCAAACCTGAGCATTTTTAGTCTGAGTTTCAGAGGATCCTTAAACCAGGAGCTGAAGTTTATAAAATGAAAACAGTCTCAGTCACTCCTGTACTGTGTAATTCTTAATGTTCCTTTCTTCCAAAGCTGGCAGACAAGATCCTAAAGAAAATATACGATTTTCAAGAAAAGTAAAAAGAATAATGTTACGGGGAAAATTCTACAGACGTCAACAAGATAGGTACAACAGCAGGCAGCCAGCTGAGTTGGTCCCGAACAATTCATGCATTACATAAACACAAAGTCAGGCCTCAGCTGAACTACTTAAGCTTGGTTATTACCTTACTCTGCTGGTAACCTTGCTCCAGTTTGAGCTAACTGGTCTCTAACTTGCAGATAAAGACCTGACCTCAACTGTCAGTAGTTAAAATGGCTTAAATACACCCTGGTCCGGTGCTTCTTCAGGTCTTTAGTAATTTTCCTCTGATTTAATTTCCTGTGGAAGGATGTTTTTGTCCTCCTCTCTTTGTTTTTGTTTGCTTTGTTAATCACAGACTCTATGATACTCTAAACATTAAGTCTTTCCCCAAGAATTTGCTTCTATTCTATGTCACACCTTATTGATTATCTTAGTATTCCAAATGGATGTGGATTGTTTCAAGAATTTAAAAATAAATGGAATGCAAAAAAAGGAAAATATACTTGCATTAGTTCAATGATGTTGCCAGTCTTGTGCTGGTATGCTCTCCGGTGCAGGCAATTCCGGGTGTGGAACA
Source organism: Myiotriccus ornatus (assembly GCA_036023395.1). Classification (NCBI taxonomy): domain Eukaryota; kingdom Metazoa; phylum Chordata; class Aves; order Passeriformes; family Tyrannidae; genus Myiotriccus; species Myiotriccus ornatus. The sequence continues at coordinate 621,763 of JAYRBT010000054.1, read as the reverse complement.
TTTCATACAAATTTCCAACTTCCTGAATCAAAAAAACCCAATCTGCTTTTACTTTTGACACTGTCTTACTTGGAAAACTGAAACAATCAATCAATCAAATGAGTTGTCTCCTTCCATTTGCAGCATAGAGCAGGATGATTATTATTCCCAATATACAAATTCTGAAGGAGACCTCAGGCCCCTGGGGGAGAGCAGAGCGCTGGCAGCGACCCCAGGGAGCCCAGGCAGAGAGGAGGACCCGTCGCTCCTTCAGCAGCCCCTCACCAAAGCCACACTCACCTCTTGCTCAGGAGACCTGGAGCAGGATCATGCAGAGCTGACAGGTCTGTAGAGTCTCCCCTGAAAGGACCTGCCACGAACAGGTGGCTTCCCTGTCCCTCCCTCCCTCCCTCCAACCACCACTTTAGGGAAAAGCTTTCAGAGCAGCAACTTCTTCCTCTCTTGGGCTGCAGAAGCTCTGGGCAGCCCCCAGGCCCCTCAGCCACTGGGTGCAGCTCCCCCCGTCCCCGTGTGCTCTCAGTGCTCCTGAGCATCCCTCGGCTCCCACACCCCCTTACCTTGTCCCGGGTACAGATGTGCTTCTGGTTTTCTACTTCACAGACCCGAGTGAAGACAAGCAATCGCTTATAATCAAAATTATTCGGGATTCCCAGGTGATGGCAATCCCTAAAAATATTCCACAGAGAGTCTTTAACTACATGATCGTCGTTGTACACACAGTAGCATTTTTACAGCAGAAATTCATAATAAAAACTGTAAGATTTGTACCTTGCAAAATAATCCCACTTGTCAACGTCAATGCCATTCTTTTTGTTAGCTACTATCTCATAGAGGAAACTTTTCTCCTTTGGTCGACCACGGTAGGGCCACTAACAGGGGAGCCAGGAAGAAAAACAGTAAGAAATTAAAGTGTGCAAACAACGTCAAAACAGTTTTTTAAGACAGTGGGAACACAGTTTGACTTTGCCTGTGATAAACACCCAACACTGGGATAGCAAAGAATACAAAGATAAGAAAAGAGCTCCTAGAAGCTGTCAGGCATTAGAAATCCAGAACTAGGGCTTAAGGAGCTGTCTTCTCAGGATCTGAGGAAGAATTAAACTCTTGAATGCAATTATTTCATTGCCCATTCTACTAAAACAAAGTCTGCAGCTTTGAAATGCCCAAAAAACCACAACATAGCAACAGAGGGGAAAAGGCTGGAATGAATCCTCAGGGAATTAGTTAGACCTGCAAACATGTCACTGTCTTGCAGTCTTCTGCAATCAACTATATAGAACAGAGTTTTAAAACACTTATTTAGATGAATTAAACAAAAATTGTTTGACCAGCCAGCTATTAAAACTCCACCCCAAAGGAGTAATTCACCCACGAGGCAAACAGGAAATCAACACCAAAACAGTAAGATACAAGTTGCACATTTTCTTGAAAATTTAAAGATTCTTCAGCTAAAAATAAAAATGCCATAAAGTGGCCTTGAAATCCTGAAGGTGGAAATCATTGTATGCAAACATGTCTTCCCTGTGATCTGCACAACAGAAACACTAAAACTGATGTGACTCGGAACAGAAATGCAGCGGAACCGTAAGCAGCAGGAAGAAGGCACATCATAGGTAAAAATACACAATAACAAAGAGCTCTGCTTGCTCCTGGGCCACGTTCAGGACACTGTTTGTGTTTAATGCACAAACACCTGCTGTTCGTGGCAGGACAGACTCCTGCAGCACAACAACCCACCGCCCGGTGCTCTCCAAGGCACCACAGGACGGCGCCTGCCAGGAAAGGCCCTGTGCCTAACACCAGGAGGGTGCTGCCACGGATCATGTATGACACGCTTTTTCCTGGTATCCTGCTGGAAAACAGGCGTGGAATCCGAACAAGGAAAACCAGATGTGGGGTAAGAACCTGGTACAAGATCAGGGGTTGTGGGAGGTTGCAAGATTTGTGTGCAAATGAGCCCAAGGGGGTAAAAATCAAGCTGCAGATTTTGTAAATGAATATCCTCGTCCCGTAAGATCTCAGATTGAATTTCATTCTGCCAAATTCTCTGTGTTTGCCATTGGATTGCTGGAGTACACACGGCAGAACTACCCACTCCTGCAGCAGAAAATAAATGCAAGTGTGAACATTTGCAGGTTACTTGTTTGGGACAACATAAAATTTCTGATTAGTACCAGATTGTCCTGACAGATCTCCCACTGACTTTGGCTGCCACCAGCTCTTAATTCTGGTGGCAACTGAATGGGTGTCCTTGAAGAGGTGACAACAGCTGTAAAGTATAAAGCAAGGAGAGAGGACTTAAGTCTTTCATGGAGTCACAATGATTAACAATCACCATCACTTCTTCCTTGTCTCTTCAGGCAACTCATTTCTTCGAGTCTGCCTCTATGTATTGCAATTAATCCAAGCATTTTGCTGCTGTCACCAAAGTGATGTGGCTCTGGCACTTGGGCCATGCTTCTGATTGCTCACTGCCTTGTCTCTGCCAGTGCTCACTTTTGTTATCCAGACTGAGGGAGCCTGAGGGCCTCCTTTTCTCCAGGCTGAGCCCTCCCAGCTCCCTCAGCTGGCTCCTCATCAGACTCGTGCTCCAGACCCTTCCTCAGCTCCACTGCCCTTCTCTGGACACACTCCAGCCCCTCAATGTCTTTCTTGAAGTGAAGGGCCCAGAACTGAACACAGAATTTGAGTTGTGGCTTCAGCAGTGCCCAGCACAGGAGGATGGTCACTGCCCCTGGTCCTGCTGGCCACACTATGGCTGATACAAGCCAGGCCGCCACTGGACTTCTTGGCCACCTGAGCACACTGACGGCTCATGTGGACCAGCACCCTCAGGTCATTTTCTGCCCAGCCACTTGCCCAAGGCTGGAGCATTCCATGGGATTGCTGTGACCCAAGTGCAAGACCCAACACTTGGCTTGTTGGGCCAAGGCCAATTGTATGAGGTTCATCAATTCAGCGTGTCCAGATCCCTCTGTAGAGCCTTCCTACCCTTCAGTAGAGCAGGAGCTGCCTCTCCTAAACCCAGGCTGGCTGAGCCTGAGTCCTTGTTGTCCTGTACGTGCTGCATGACGGCACTCAACACGGTCTGCTCCATGACCTTCCCCAGCACCAAGGCCAGGCTGACAGGCCTGTAGCTCCCTGGATCATCCTTCTGACCCTTATTCTTGTAGATGGGGTCACATTTGCCAACTTCCAGTCAACTGGGACTACCTGGGACTACTGGTAAATGTTGGAGGGTGCCTTGGTGAGTACTTCTGCCAGCTCTTTCCATACCCTTGAGTGGATCCCAATCACCAGTTAGGTTCACTAAATACAAATAACCTTCCAGAGCTCTCCTCTAATCTGAAGACTTTTGGTTAAGAATTCTCAGGGAGATCTAAGGACATAACACAGTGAAGCCACTACCTCTTGCCAGCACTGTAAGAAATAAACACCGCACTCCTCTAGCACTAGTTGTGACAGGATTCTCAGAATTTCATGGGGATAAAAATAACATATAGCAGAAGCCAAAATTATCTACTTTCAGCAAAATTAGGACACTTATTGGGATAACCACAGGAGCAGTATACTGACTCACCGATTTCTCACAAGCAGTTTCATCTATAGGCCCTCCTATTTGTTCCTTGATAAAGAACATATCTTCTTCCAGGACAAGACCATATGACTTCATGACTTCTTCTAGTTTATTGGAAGCTATCAGGTGCTCAAACATTTTAACAGAAGCAGTTTCATGCTGTGAAAAAAAACAGATGTTGTATTACATGGTTTAAACATCTTTCCTGCAGTGTCACAGCTTTGTCCCAAGCAGCAGCACTGCCTGGCAGGGCACATGGGCAGGCTGGTGTGAAAGTGCAGCACCTGGATGATTTTCTACTTATCTTGCATTAAACAGAACAGGAAATCACCCAGCCTACAGAGTCCAGAAACACACTCTTCAGCAGAGAGCTGTTAATTTTGAATTTTCACAAACAGCAGTAAGGCAGTTAAAACGATAAAACACAAAATAAATCTGCTGGTTTGAACTCTGTTCAAAATTTCTGGAAGTTTGAATTCTAAGCACTGTATTGAATAGTCTTGAGCTAAATTATTAAACCAGAAAGGAGGCTGCCAGTTGGTCTTTTGCATCTGTAAAATATATTCTACAGAAAGCTCTCAATATGCATTTTAAGGCATAATGCTGGCTAAAAAGGATCATTGCAGTCCTAACAAATTCTGCCTCTTCAGAGTCACACTGTGGGCACTGACAAGAGTGAGATAACTCATTTCTGTGTCACCCAGGTGACACCTGCAGAAGAGGAATGCACACATCCACACACAGATCTCACAGAAGCACACAGCAGTCCAAGAGCATGTGCACTTCTAGGGCAGAGATGGGGGTGACACACACCTGTCCTCACTTTTTCTGCACTGCCAGGCTCCATCTGGCTGTGCTGAGGGAGCTGACGTTCCCCAGACATACAGCTGAAGACAACAACAAAGAAGTCATCCCAAGATTGGGAGACAACACTGGTTTTCAATTAATCCAACAAAATGATCCAGTAAAGTAAAGCCAAGTGATCACCACAGTCTCACAAGCAATGGCACTCTTTAAAAATTAATTATTTTGCCCCCAAAACTCTGAGGTTTGTATTTTTACTTTAAAAGAGAAAAGCCTACCTTCCACTTCAAATCTGGACGAGTCGTTGGAATAAATCTTCCATCAAACATGTGTGAAAATGGCCCATGACCTTAAAAATAAATATTACACAGGTTTATTCTGAGACATGGCTGTGAACAAAAATTTTTTGAGCAAGTGAAGGATCTGAATTCTCTTGTATTTCACTTGATCTTGACATATCCTAGAACCCTAGACTGATTTGGCTTGGAAGGGACCTTAAAAAGTGATCTAGTTTCACCCCCTGCCATGGGCAGGAACACCTGCCACTCAACCCATTGCTCCAACCTCCATCCAACCTGGCCTCAAACACTTCCAGGGACAGGGCAGTCACAGCTTCACCTGTGCCAGGGCCTCACCACCCTCATAGGGAACAATTTCTTCTCAATATCACACCTAACCCTGCCCTCCGGAAGTGTGAAGCCTTTTCCTCTTGTCCTGTCACTCCAGGCCCTTGTCCAAAGTCCCTCTCCAACTCTCTTGGAGACCCTTTTAGGTGCTCCAAGGCCTCTCCAGAGCCTTCTCTTCTCCAGGTGAACACACTCAGCATTCCCAGCCTGTCTCCAGAGCAGAGGGGCTCCAGCCCTTGGAGCATCTCCACGGCCTCCTCTGGACTCGCTCCAGCAGTTCCCCGTCCTTGGGACGCTGGGGGACCCAGAGCTGGAGGCAGCTCTGTAGGTGGGGTCTCACCTGAGCAGAGCAGAGGGGCAGAATCCTCTTCCTTGTCCTGCTGCCCACGGTGCTGGGACGAGCCCAGGACACAGGGGGTTTCTGAGTGCCCATGTCAGTGGTCCTGTCCAGCCTCTCATCCATCAGCCCCCCACGTCCATCTCCTCAGGGCTACTCTCAATCCACTCTCCTCCCAGCCTGCATTTGTGCTTGGGATTGCCCTAATCCAGGAGCAGGAGCTTGCCCTTGGCCTTGTTGAACCTGCTGGCCTGTCCAGGTCCCTTCCCTCCAGCCTGTGACCACACCCACAACACTGAGAACTCTGTGTCAGCTCTGAAGAAAACAAGTAATTATAAAATAACCGTAACAATTTTTGAGAAGGCCACTAATTTTTATTCTGAGAGGTTTTAAGAGACCCGAGTAAATCACAGAAGGAAGTGGACACTTCAGCCACTGAGGGCAGAACTCTAACACCATTTGGAAACAAGACAAAACACTAGCTAAGAGTGGCTACAGATTCACCAAGTGGAATTGTCTCCACAGAAGTACTCCAGACCAAACAGAACAGATAAAACCTGTCTTGGAACATGGCCATGCACTGAACAGCCCAAAACAGCTCACAGTTCTGATCTCACAGCCAGCTTTTCATCCTGGTCAGCTTTCAAAGAGCAACAAGCCGTGTCAGGTGTTCCTTACCCAAATCGTGGCAAAGCCCAGCAATTTCTACACAGAGGATGTCTCGCTGGGTTATATCCAGTTCTGGTTGTCTCTCCTTCAGCGTACGAACCAGACATCCTGCTAGGTAACCAACCCTGATGCAGGAGAAAGAAAAGGGAATACAGCAGTGGTTTAGGCTGAACAGAAAAAGAGCAGTTCCCCTATCCTGTTTTGCTCAATTAAGCCCTTGTCTGAGAGGCACCAAACAACAAATACCCAAACCCTGATCTGAATCACAGAAACAAACTATTTCCTTAAGTAGAGTTTTAAGTGTCAGTAACACATCTGAAAGCAAAAAAGCATGGGACACCAGGCCCAAGAGACAACAGCATCCTACAGTATTTCATAACACACAACCCCGGAGTAGCTGTGTAAGGGAACAGGAGTGCATCGCTGACAGTGTGGATCTCAACTTACAGGAATCCTTGAATTCCAGTCAGGGCAATTGCAAAGGTCCACAAGAGTCACCAAAGCATTTGATTCTTCTTTCAAACTGCCGCTTTAACAGTAGTTGGCGACAATTATTTCTCTTCTTTTCATTAATTTTAGATTTGGCATTTGATTTCATTCAGTGGGACCCTCTTTTCTCACGACACAAAACAAGCAGTAGCAAACATAAGGCACATACTCCCATAAACTGTTTACAAGCTCTACACAAACTTCCTTTTCTACTTGCCCCAGCAGTCCCCCTTAAAGAACAGTTTAAAGCAAACCAAGGTTTTCTACAACAAGGTATTATCTTTAATTAGACGAAATTTCACTGGTGTTTTTTCTACTAGACCAATAAGCACATAAAGCTCACTTTTTCTATTCTGACACCGTAGAAACTTTTGAAATTACACACAAATTGAGAACAAATGTCCTAAATTTAACTCTATAGGTCAAAAGAACTATAGGTCAAAAAGAAAAGGTTGCTGATATGACTGAAAGTTTCAGACTTCTGTTGTGGACACTTTGTCTATTTTTAACCATATTTCTGTCTTTTCAGGAGTACCACATGCAATCAATCCAGCCTGCCTCATGGATTTGACTCTTCTGCAACAGCCAGTTGCATCTTGTTATAAGTAAGCCAGACTTACCCCACAATATTTCAGCATTACAGATCCAACTTTAGGCTGGCCAGATCACCTGAACAAAAAACACTAACCAGCTTAATTCATCTGCACCTTGGGATATACCCTTAAAACAAGCTTAAATTTGTCATTAATCAGCTTCTCAGTGGAGTGTGAATGACCTAGCAATACTCTAGGAATTGAAGGAAAGCTATACCTCTACCTCAATTCGCTTAGGAATTTTTGTGGTCTCCTGGCCTTTGTAAAGAGCTAAATAACTAAGGAATTTGTATTCCCTTGGACTTTGTAATTTTAAGTTGGTTTTGCTTTAATCTATGTTTAGTTTAGTGTCAGAGAAATGAAGATGAAAACCTGAGAAAATTACAAAACAGCTGAATCTGGATCTGGAGGAAATAGTTTAGGAGGCCTCCACACTTCAGAAAACTCGATAAGAAATTGTTTTTCTAGAGAAGCAGAATCAATAAAGAATTGTCTAAGTAAAGAGGAGTCTCAGATTATCTTTAACCAATGATAAATGAAATGCCTAAGTAAGGACTTAGAACAACCAGACAGAAGACCAGAGGTCAGCAGAAATTAATCGCACGTGATCGGGAATTTGCCAACGTGGAGTGGGTCACCCACAGGACACGAGGAAGACCTCGGTGACGACCCCCGGGGAGGAAGGCAGACAGCCCAGTCCTCAAACTCCGGCCGGACAAAGGATGCTAGATGGCAGCCTTGCTCCATGAAAAGACAGCGGGATGAAGGAGGAGGAGGAGTATCTTATGCCCTGAATTGGCAGGACTTTGGGTGGGAACCTCAGATGGTACAATGTATTTAAACCTCGAGAGAATGTGTCTGGGTGGGCATGATACAGCAAGAGCAGCCCCAGTACCCTTACTAGGTTTATGCTTTAAAACTTTAAATTTTGACTGGGGTAACATAAAGCACTCGCAGTCATAAATTAACATTATAGTTAGAATAAGAAAGGATGGGGATAAACCTAACACTGAACCATCTCGTAGGTTTCTTTATCTGTCTTTATTAAAGGAAGTTCCAGGGAACAGCTCATAATCACATGGGATATCCAGAAACATTTGTGAGACCAAAACTGCCACCACAGCAGTTTTCACCAGTTACCCTTTGCTGGCACTCCACAGCAGTGGAGCCAAACAGGGCAATCCAAATGCAAGAGAGGCATGTGCCAGAACCACCTCCTTACCCGATGGAGTGTTCAAAGCGGTTGTGAGAGGCTCCTGGAAACACAAAGTAAGTGCCACCCAGCTGCTTGATGTACCGGAGGCGCTGGAACTGAGGGGTGTCGATGATACGGACAAGCAGGGGATGTATTTCAATGTGCCCATGAATAGGATCGTTAAAAACCTGCAAAAGCCAAAAAATAGTGTAATTAACATGTAACATTTGACTTTGAGGAGCCCCTGGTGGTCTAGTGGTTAAGACGCGGCGCTGTCACCGCCGAGGCCCGGGTTCGATTCCTGGTCAGGGCCA
>JAYRBT010000054.1:575536-604932 GCA_036023395.1 Myiotriccus ornatus | reverse complement strand
TGTCAGCACTGCTGGGTGGAGCGATGCTCATCCTGCCATCCACACTGTGCTGCTCCGCGGGGACACCCGCCAAGCACAGGCACCGACCAGCCCTGCAGACCCTGGTAGGCCTGGCCTGTCTGTGCAGGTGAGCACAGTTTATTGATAGGAAGCAACAGGGAAAGAAAACATTTTATATCCTTTTTGTATCCCTTTAATTCCCCTTTTACTAGCTAATACTGTAATAGAGGCTGTTCGTAGTATTGTATGAATGCCAATAGATACAGTAGGTTTTTTGTATTTTTTTTTTTAGCTTTTGATTCTCTTTGCTAATAGTTTTTTTTTTACTCTCACTGCAATAAAAGATATTTCATAGTGTTTGAATGACTGTTGTCTTTATTCTGGGCATGTATCCTAACGAACCAGTACACTCCCTTCCCCATCCCCCTGCAACACCTGCAGAGAGGAGGTAGGATAGTCAAGCATGAAGTTGAGCCTAGGCAGAAGGGGTGGGCGGGTAGAAGGTGGTTTTAGTTTTGTTTTTATACCTCTTAATTCTACACTTTTTAATTGGAAATCAATTTAATTTATCTTCCCCCATTCCCATCTTTGGCCCATGACAGTAACTGGTGAGTGATCTTCCTGTCCCACAAGCTTTTTTTGTGGTATTTTCTCCCCACCCTGCTTAGGAGGGGGAGGGAGAGTGCGGCAGGGTGGGCACCTGGCAGCCAACCACAACCCAACCCAACACATGTCTGGGAATTCCTCTGTTCTTGTCACAACTTCCTTCCTCCCACAGCTCAGATGTGTAGAGGGGAGAAAATAAACACAACAAAAAAACCCCAAATAACAAAAAGTCCTTTCTAGGTTTTTCTTGAAGTCTCTGTTTCTGAGGGGCAGAGCTCACATGTTCTACTGTCATGCTACAGTAATTTGCTCTTGTAAGCAAACATCCTGCTCTCTCACTTCTTGGCTTTTGTTAGGAAAGTACACTTAATGCTTGCTGTCTGTTTTTCATCTGACTCAGTCTCTCCATCCCATCTGGGTCTCTCCAAAATTTCCATCAGCACTGTGCCCTCAGCATCTGAAACGAAACTGGCTGAGTCCCACCCATTCAGAGGAAACTTTCTTCTCAGGAGCCTGGAGAGGCAGCAACAGGCCAGATCCATTAAGGAGTGTGACCATACAAAATAGCTCTACACCTTCTCTGTGTCCCCTGTCCCACACGAGTCACACACAAATGTCACTGGTGCTTGGCCTTTTAAGGAATAATTCATCACTGGTCTATTCCTCTACCAGTGTCAAGAACTGCCCTGTATAGCTCTACCTAAAGAGCTCTTTGGGGAGGGAAAGGTATTGATGGACATGCATCCTATCTGCAGGCCCAATACACCTGGAGTGCTCACTGCATTTATGGCCTAAAAATAGCGAGGGAAGAATATCCTGACAGCACAGGACATCCTTCTTGGGTGCAATGCAAAACCTGCTGATTTTGTAACACCAGATGGACACGAGGTGCAGCAAGAGGACAGGCATTACCAGTTGCACGCTCAGGTAGCAGGAAGAAAAAGAAAAAAATACTGCACTAGGCAGGGTGTTGTTCTGAGCAGCATGAAGTCCCTTGTAAAACACAGCACATGAAAACAAAGCACATGAAAAAGGGGAAGGGAGGAAAAAGAGTTCATTTTGCATTTGTATGTGAGCAACTGGGGTGGCCTGAGTGCCGTCCCATCCCCTCCCACCACTGCTCACAGGAAACCCAGTTATCTCTACTCATGCAACATGGGGCAGAAACCCAAAATTATGCCAATAGGTCCCCTGCAATGGCAAACAAAACTCAAGGCAGATGGTCAAAGTCAGGATGAAGAGAAATATTCCTTTGTAGGGGCTCTTTATTTTTTTTTACTTTACATGTTTCTTGTAGCATTTTCCTGGTGTTCATAGAATGGTTAGAATGGTTTGGGTTGGAAGGGACCTTAAACCTCATGTTGTTCCAACCTTCCTCTCATGAGCAGGGACACCTTCCTCTAGACCAGGTTGCTCCAAGCCCCATCCAGCCTGGCCTTGACCACTTCCAAGGGTGGGGCAGCCACCACTGCATGGACTCCATGAAGCAGTGCCACAAACTCACTACCAAGGAACTGGAAAGTTCACGGCAAAGCCATCTGTGACTTGGCACCAGTTTGTTCCACAGCCTCATCTGTTTGAGCCCCGTATTTACACATGGACTAGCTGAAATTTGTGTGGCTAAGCCTTGTGAAGCTGTTTTGCTGTGACAAGACATGTGAGACAAGGCTGAGAAGGTGCTTTTGCAGTAAAGCTACTGCAGCTTGAGTCCTTTGTGCCTCAGCTGAGACGCAGCGCCGGGGCACGGGAGCACTGCTGTGGCGTACACATGCAGGGCAAATTCTGCTCCCTGGAAGCAAAAGTTCCCCATTACTCAGGTGTACAAACCCTCAGGACGAGGCACGGTGTGAGCCCTGTGCCCCAGCAGCCCAGCCCAGCCTTCAGGTGGAACAGGGCAGCACTAGCACCGGCTGTGGCCAGGCTGGGAACCACAAGCATCATCCCCCTCTGATGCACTTCCAGTCACTCAAGGAAGCTGGAAAGTTTTAGGAGTTTGTGTTCAGCTGACACCAGTCTTTCAAGAACTGCTACTTGGGCAGTGATTTATGTGCTTACTGTAAACTTTGATTTTAGTAACCAATGTAATCAAACTGAGTAATCTTTGCTCAGTGACTTTGGCCTTAAGACAAATTTAGTCATATTCAGCTTCTTTGGTCCGAGATCCCAGCACTCTTTACATGCTCACAGTTTCTTTGTAACTTCCTAGTTTCTATTGTGTCCCCAGTTTCAATTCCCACCATGCCTCAGGCATCAAATATGAAAAAACTCTCCATGAGTCACAGGACAGCAACACAAGAAGAGTAATTCCTAACAGAAAACTAAAGAGAAAATCAGTTTCGATTCCCCATGCTGCTTAATTGCACTCTAACCACAAATTTTTTTGAGGCCACATCTTAGTACAACACTTAGGATGTGGCAACATAATACTAACAAACTGCTTATATGTAAAGAGCTAGCAGCTTTATAGTATTCTGCCCAGGGGTGTTAATAATTTTTTAACTTTGACTCTCTAGAAAGCTGAGCTGTAGTAAGTATGAAAGTTTGAATCCACTTCAAGGAGTCTCAAGAGGTGATATTTTCATTTGAAGAATTAGTAAAAGACTCTGCCCCAGCAGACAGGATGGTTTGCAAGACTGGGATACAATAGCCTGGTTTCTCCCTTCAGGCTGCCCCCATGCTCTTCCCTCACTGGCAGTCTTGTCTGCAAAAGCAAACTCACAAAGGGAAAAGCCAGCCAGGTTTTCCCAGCTACTCCCCTCAACAGCCCCTTGCCTGGTAACTTATCGTTGGGCAATGTTAAGGGACAAACAAACAAATGGGTGTCATCGTGGCAGTCTACTGTGGGACACTAAGAAACACATCTAAATCAACCACCCTTATCTGAGTTCGACAGATGTTAACTGGGAATATCACACAGCTGGTACAAACTGGTCCAGAAGATTCCTAAAACACTTGGATCATAATGTCATGGTACAGGTACTAAGGGAGCTGACTGGGAAAGGTGCTCTCCTTGATTTGTTGCTTGTTAACAGAAAGGGTCCTGGGAATGAAATGATAATTTGGGCTGTCTTGGCCACAGCAATCACGAAGTGATCGAGTTTAAAATCTCTGTTGACAGGAGGAAAAGTGCCAGCAAAACCTCAACTCTGGACAGGAGAGCAGAGCTCAAGCTGCTCAAGGAATTAGTCGGTAAGGTTCCCTGGGGAAATGCTTTTGAAGGTGCTGAGGTCCATCAGTGCTGGTCACTTTTTAAGCTCCACCTCCGAAGGGCACAGGAGCAAGCAATCCCCAACTACCAGAAGTCAAACAGGCGAGGCAGAAGGCCAGCTTGGCTGAGCAAGGATCTTCCTCTGGAGCTAAGGTAAAAAAAAAAACATAGTGTGTGGTCAGGGAGAAAATTCATGCGGCCAAAACTGAACTGGAGTTGAAGCTGGGCAGTATTGTGGGGGACAAAAAGGGTTTTAAAATACGACAATAGCAAAAGACAGTGCAGAAATAACTGAGGATGGTCCCTCACAAACAGGGAGAGACACAAAGCAGAGGTGTTTAACACCTTCTTTGGTCTTCAACACTGATGATGGGCTAAGGAGGTCCCAGTGCCCTGAGCTGGAGGACCTCGACTGGGAGAATGATCAACTCCCAGTTGACCCTGACACAGTGTGGGATCTGCTGCTCCAGATGGATCCCTCTAGGTTTGATGGGACTCATCCAATAGTACTCAAGTTGCTGGGTGATAATCATGAGGCCTCTCAATGCCCTTGGGAATCTAGAGAGGTCCCAGCTGACAGGAAGCTGGTGAACATTTTCCAGATTTCCAAGAAGGGGAAGAAGGATGATCCCAGAAACTACAGGCCTCCCTACACTCTCACTTCAGCATCTAGTAAAATTATGAAGATTATGCTGAGAGGGATTGAAAAGCACTTGAAAGACAACACAGTCATTGCTCTCAGCCAGCACGGCTTTGTGAGAGGAAAGTCCCACTTAACCAACCTGGTTTCCTTCTGTGACAAGGTGACCCACCTGCTTGATCAAGGGAAGCCAGTTGATGTGATCTTTTTGGACTTCAGTAAAGCTTTTGATCCTGTCTCTCCCAGGATCCTCCTGAACAAACTGTCCATCCCACAGCTGGATAAACACATCGTGTGGTGGGTGAGCAATTAGCTCATGGGTCGGGCACAGAGGGTGGCAGTGACTGGGGTGACATCAGACTGGGTGACCTGTCACTACTGGGGTTCCCCAGGGCTCCAGCTTGGCCCCTTTGCTCTTCAGCATCTCCATCAATGACTTGGACACAGCACTGGAAGGGACACTGAGCAAGTCTGCAGATGACACAGAACTGGGAGGGCCTGAGGGAACGGCTGGAGCTGTGTCAGGGCAGGGTCAGGGTGGATCTCAGGAAAAGGTTCTTCCCCCAGAGGGTGGTTGGCACTGAACAGGCTCCCCAGGGCAGTGGGCACGGCCCCAAGGCTGCCAGAGCTCCAGGAGGGTTTGGACAACGCTCTCAGGGACAGGGTAGGAAATCAGATGATCTTAAAAGGTCCCTTTCAACCAAAGACATTCTATGATTGTTGGGGTGTCCTGTGCAGGGCCAGGAGTTGGATTTGATGATCCCTTCCAACTCAGGATATTCTGATTCTCTGAACTACAGATTAGTCTTTTAAAACAACATCATTACAGCAGAATCTGCACCAATTAGCCTTTTCCCCACCCCCAGAGCAGGTGAACAGAAGTCATTTAAAAAGCTCTGAGTTCATGCCAGCTTTGTTTACCTGGAGTGACAAAACCAGCTGGTACAGATCTGAACCTGTCCGAGGCTGTTTTTGAAACATGTCTGGGACAAAGGCAGCCAGTATCAGCACCTGGATGTGGCTGCAGTGCTGGGAGCCCACAGCGAGTCCAACAGCTCACCTATGCTGGAGTCACACCTTTCTCTGTGAGCATGTCACCTGTCACTGCAGGGTTTTCTCCCTTTCTTTGTTTTTTGGTTACTTCATATAATGTATTACTCACCTTCTCCTCCCGGAAACTGCAGTGGTCTGAAGCACAAATAGTAAAGAAACCTCAGGAGGAAACTTCAGGCAAAACACCTGAAATACAATGAATTTGAAAAGAAAAAAAAATCCCTAAGAAATTTGGGGGAACATAAAAATGATGGTCTTTGACATTGTAGAAAATGCATTGTTCAATGAATCAGCACAGGGAAACAACAGGAAACATAACAACACAGGTTAAAATACTTTTTAGTTGTTTATTATAAAACAATGATTTACATGTGAAGGCACTTTGAAACCGTTAACAAAACTTCCATGTAAGCTATTGTTTTAGCTGTTCAACAAGCCAAACATATTTTTTCTATCACCTAAAAAGGTGAAAAATTCTGAACTGCAGAAACACTACACTTAACGACAACTAATAAGGATTTTGGCACCATCAGTTTTCTGGTTTCAGAGAAGGCAGTGACAGTGTGGGGACCAGACACACGAGGAGATCTGCACGTCATGTCAAATTTAAACTGTATCAGCTAAACTCTCCTCATGCAATACTGTGAAAAGACTGACACTGTTATGTCTGACCATACATTTCCTACCCAAAAAGGCTAGAATCCTCCACTTTTGATCTCAAAATCTGAAGACAAACATTAAAACTTGAATAAAATTAAAGGAACTGAACAGAAGAATCTCCATGAAAGTTACTCCACTGCATGGCCATTTCCTCACACTGCAGCTCCCCACGGCCAAGCACCAAGCACCTTTTTTTTGAAAGTAAAAAAAACCCCAAAACCCCAAAATTCAAGTAGTTCAGAATTCAAAACCAAGTTTGTAAACTTTCTACTCCTTGCTGAGTAGTGTCCCTGCACACACACACTTCGTAATCAATTTCTGCTCTATCACTCCTGGCCAGATTCATTGGCTGAGACTGCCCAAAATCAACACAGTTCTCTTCCTAACACTTCCATAGTAACCCACCCAGCCAATGAAGTGAACAGAACTCCTCAAACAAGTCCTACGTAATCGTTCCTTTTTTTTTTTCAGTTCAGTTACACAGAAACTGAAAATTACAGTGCTGAGAAGTTTCTCTATGGCTCTAATCTTGCCCCAGCTGCTGATTTTCAACTGTAACCAGCTTGTACTTCTCCAGGGTGAGCTGCCATCCATATGAAAAGCTTCTAGGGCAGGCTGCCAACGTGGCAGCACCCACTGGCTCAAAAGAAAGGGAATTCACTGAACCGTATCTCAGTGCTTTACCAGAGTCCAATTTAGGCCACTGCTATTTGCATTTTTTGATTATTGCCCTCGTTACTGCAAAGCTGTCAGATCCATGTCACAACCTACACTTTAACTGAAGTTCTGACAGTTCAAAACTGCTCAGCTCTTCCTGAGGCTAAATGATCCACTTTTTCTCCCTCCAGTTACTCCACAGTAAAATAATGCATAAAATTCCACATTGTTTTAAAATAAGGCACTTTGAAATTTTTTTCTCCAAATACAAAAAGCTTGAGGAAACTTTTAACTGAGTTCACTCATTTCTTTACCGATCTGATTCCAAAAATAAAACCAATGTTACCAGAAGCTGAGTTACACTCAGAACACACGATGCTCCCAGTTAGGCCTGAGAACATCCAATATGGCTTTCTAAAAAACACTCTTGCTAAGACAGCTCAAAGTTCTAGCACAGCGTGGCCTTTGGGAATGAAGGTCACTGGCATTTCCTACTTAACTCTTGCTTTTTGCATCCTGTGGAAGTCAGGTAAAAGTTCAGTGTTAAAGCAATTTGGCAGTTGTCTGTACACAAAACCAGGAAATAAACAGCACAGCAGCTGTATCCAGCTCCATAGTTTTTAGATCCCACGGGAAACAGGCAGTTTTAATGATTTGCTCTTTCACTGACGACATCCTGGAGACGTTTTAGTAGAACATCATCGTTTTCCTGGCAGAGTCGCTTCGTGGGGGATTCAGTGTCACTATCAATTGTTATCGCTCGCTTCTTGCTCCTGTGTTCACCTTGTTTTATCATATTGTTGATGTCCTTCAAACTCTGTGACCAAGATAAAAAAAAATCATGAGTTACTCTGTCTCCATTTCAAACTTGCTCTGGTTTTCAAGCATCTGAAAACTACAGGCTATTCTGAACCTCTGAGTGATGGATTCTACAGACTTAATTTTACCCTTCAGTGCAAACTGAGAGACTAGATGCATTATAGCACATCAGAACTGCATTATATCACATTCTAATCAGGAGACTAATTAACCCACTCTCAAACTGACCCCTTTCAACCTGTTTTTGCTGTGTACCTTGGAAGGGCTCCCACTGAACTTGTAGAGCAGTGCAGTTCGAGGTGTGAGGCAGGCGCCGTTCTTGTGGGGCGACACGTACACAGAGTGTTGCTGGGAGATGCGCCGGGGAGACAGCGGCTGCTGCCTGATGCTGGGGAACGGCGACAAGGGAGGGGCTTCCATCTGCAAGGGAGGACACATCTGCGTGGGAGCTGAATCACAAGGTGTTTAAGAGCAGTAATTGCACAGAAGTAAAGATTAATACACCTCCAGGTCTTCTTTAGGAGATTTTATCTTGTGAGAGGTAAACAACAGATAAAATAGCGATCAAATAACAGAATTAATTTTCTAGATTTGTTACAGAGATGGTCCACAAGCATTTGAGAAAACCGGTGTTGCACTGAGATAAAGAAGCTGAAACCAGGTTTACAAACTGACCAGCATCTGCATCTGTTCTCTCGAGAGGCTGTTAAAGCAAGTTTTCATACCACTACCTCCAACTACCTGACTTCATCCACACCAGGTGAGTGACAGGGCAAAATTACTGACATACGTTTAACTGTCAGGAAAAACATTCCAAAATACTTTACTTACGACATGGTCCTGGTTTGTGATATCGTACTTCAGTGCAAATGACTTTACTCTTCCTACGTAGACTGCATTGTAAAATTTAATAAGATCTCCTCTCTCCTCTGTTTCCGACTCACTGGAGTTCTCTGCTGCGGATCGTCCTGAGGAACCGGCAGCTTTCACAGCCGAGTCTAACAACGAGAGAGCTTCACATGTCAAAAACTGGGCACTCCAGAGTCCTACTTACCATGTCCAAAATCATGACAAGAACTAGTCCGTAAATTGGCTAGGTAATGAGAGGAATTACAGAAACGTGCCTGAGGAAGGAGGAGGGGCTGCTGCAGATGGTTATGAACACTGGGAGAAGCTACCAATCACTGTGAGCAGGCTAGTGGGTTACGGCTAAAGAGACCAACACCAGCCTTCATTCCAAACCTGGAAATAGCTGTAGCAAGAAACTGTAGCACAACTGACCCCTTCTCCCATGCTTATTTTGGGGAGTGGTACAAAGCCACTAGATGCTCTTAAAACTGTGTTTCAAGCAGTCTGACACCTCTCAGCTTTTGGCTTCTGCGGAAGTTTCTACTGATCAGCTCAACTCACATCTGCTGCAAGGAAGCTATGGCACCATTTGTTCAGGTTTGTTATGTTCAGGGGGAAAAGCTGCAGTCACACAACAAGTGTATTTTCTGTTAATGTTCTTTCTCCCCTAATTAAGCTGAAGTGCTACTGAATACAACCTTCTACGTCTCCTCCTCCATCCTGCTTACTGCCAAGTAAAACAGGCAGCACAGAATAAAGTCTCTGGCCATCACTGCATGGAGACAAACATCAAAAGCTCCAGTTGACACCTGTAACTCCATCTGTCTGCCTTCCATCACAACACAGGCACATGTTCCTGTGAGCTGGTGTCGAAAGAACAGGGGTTACTAACAGAGGAGACACAAGTCTGTGAACTGAAGAAAACGTCTGGCAGGAAAAGCCACTGAAGGACTTTGTAACCAAGTACATTTGTCTGACAAAACACTGGAGCCCAGAGTCACTTCAGATACTCCAAGACATCCAAGAAGTGTGGATTTGTTAGACAGGATGCTGAACTACAGGAGATCAGCACTTTCCTGAACCCTGGTGGAATCCTCAACAGGCCTTTAAAAAATGGCTTTAATACTCCTTCAGGCAGTTGAATCCCAGCCACAGTGGGAATATACCACAAAGAACAAACTCCTAAACTCCACGTGTGTCCTGGCTGCAGGCCTGCTCTGCTCATGGGTTCATACATGGGCTCAAGATCTCTTACCTTCCTGACATGTCACTCAAAATGGGCACAGCACAGTTCTCATGCTTTTCTCAAATACTGCTCTTACCCTTTTCTCCTCTAGCCTAGAGCAAAGAAAATTTCATCTATTTAAAAGAAACCTGAATATAAGAAAATGGTGGTCTTAGAGAGTCAGCATTTTTATTTTCTGAAACAAGTTCTCCCTACTTAAATCTTCAGAACAGGTGATATTAAGAAAAAAAAAATCATAATATTCCAGGTACATCTTCATCTTTCTTTCTTAACCAGTGTTGCTGTCCAAGGACTATAAGATAACTGACAAACTAAGAAGATACTTCAACACTGAGCAACCAAATTTATGGAAACCAAACATTCTTTCCAACTACGAAGCATAATTTCCACTTCTATCACACAGTAGAGCTACTGACAAGGTTTCTTTTTCAACAGTACATTTGTTCTTCTTTAACATATTTAAAACTGTAAAATTTGCTCCAGTTCTTATCACCTGACAGTTCAGTTCTTTAAAAGCCCACAAGTACGTTAGTGAAGAGAGCAGATTCCTTTGCTGTACCCACCTTCTGCCATCTCCATATCTGGGTCTGCATTTTTGCCCGAGACATCAGCAGAAATATTTCTCAACAAGACACTCCTATAAACCTACAAGACACCAGGGAAAAACACTCATGTCAAGGAAAACGAGGAAGTCGAGAGACCAGAAGAAATCCATTTGAATAGGAATGAATATTATAGTGCACAGGATTTACGAGCACAAACACTTGAGAAGCCACCTCTGAGATGTGCAGAAAGGAAAGGCAATGCTATTGACTCACATGGCTGTTTGCTTGTGGCTGATTCCTGTAACTTTTCATTATGTCCTGAAAAGTTCTTTCCTCTTTGGTTACCTGGAAAAGAAAAGGGTATTGAAGACCAAGTGTAAGCATGAAGTTTGGGCTGCTCAGGTCCAGCATGCAGCTTTTTGGTGTATTACTATCAGTACACAATCTTAAAATTTAGTCCTGGTCATGAGAATAAGAAAACACCAAGGATTTTTCTTGTTCAGGAATTCCTTGTTTCTTAGCCACGGAGGTCTTTTATCGCTTATGATGTTTAGGCGTTTTTCTTTTTCAACTTTTCTTCCAGTGACACTTAAAGAAGGGAAATATAAAGTCAGAAATGCGTTTTGTAAATTTGGAAACTGGACCCCTTAACTTTTCTAAACAGAAAGTGAGGAAATCCTGAATGAGACACTAGGCAGGTATGTACACTCATGCAATCTCATCTCGCTTTTGTACTTCAAAATAGCTCACTTGTTAAAGCAGTTTTTCAGCCACACATTTGCAATTTCAACAGCAGATAAGGAACAATTTTGGAGTAGGGGCCAGGAGAGAATGTATCACGGTCTCTGGCTAAGTTGGCAGGTCTCACACTGCACTGGAGACAGCACTTGAAAGCCTGTATTATGAAAAAAGCCAAACAACTGGCAAATTCCGTGATCAGTTAGAGCACTGACTAGTCAATGGTTTTGCTTTCCTGCAGCTCTCAGTACTGATGTCAGGTGAGCCTAAGCCACGCTGCAGTTAAGAGCACAGGTAGTCACAATTTAAACATCAGTTTCCCTCCACACATGGTGCTCCTCTTCATTTGTCTGCCTCAAGAAAAGGTAATTCAGCCCCAGTGGAAGGAGCCTGGGCTTAGTTTCACTCCTGAATTGTGTGTCTGAATTAGACTTGATGGACACTGTAACCATCAGCTCAAGTTTGAGTCAAACCAACATGCCAGTTTCATAATCCAACTTAACAACACCTTAAATCAAAGCTGGCAAATGGAATAAGAAATGAAGAAGTACGAGTAGCAGACAACCAGCACGATTCCTCAGCCGGGATCTTCAAAAGCTAAGAGGATTTTTGGGGAATAGAAACCTTCCCTACACACATTTGCCCCTGCAAACTTCTGCACCTGCCTAATTTTGTAACTGTAATGGATTTTTTGGTTCAGATTATACAGACCGTGAAGGTGACAAACAGGATAGAAAACAAACACGGGGCAATAAAATCACACAGTGCTTTGTCTGTATCAGCCAGTGCTCTCTTTGAATGTGCTCAGGAAGAGAAGAAAAACCCTCTCAACCCACTGGCTGGTGGGTGGGAACTTTTAAGATATGCAAAACAAGGAAAAACACATACTAGGACTTCAGGCACTTCTTGGAAGGACTTTTCCCTTCCCCCCAGTAATACAAGAACGAAGCAATCAAACTGTAAACTCTGAACACACCTGACATTGTCAACTGAACACAAAATTCCCCGAATTTCTTAAAAACTACACGTTACCTTTGCCATGATATAAAAGGCACAGAGGAGGAGCTGGTCCAAATGTCTGTCCTTCATAAGATCAGCACAGTGAACCAAGGTGAACTCAAAGCACGTCCATATCTTCCTGCGCAGGTCATTGGACACGTCCAGTTTCAAGCACAGGTCACGCAAGCGCACACTGGCCAGGTGATAAACCTGCAAGGAAAACACACCCAGCAAAGAGTGAAGCCAAACAGCCTTATCCCACCCTGCAAAAATGAAATGGCTCAAAGCAGAGCTGTTCTAGAAGGACCATGAAGATGACTAGAGGGAGGGAACACTTCTCCTGCGAGGACAGCCTGAGAGGGTTGGGGTTGTTCAGCCTGGAGAAAGACACTGAACAAGGGCCTGGAGTGACAGGGCAAGGGGCAATGGCTTCCCACTGCCAGAGGGCAGGGTTAGACGGAATATTGGGAATAAGCTGTTCCCTGTGAGGGTGGGGAGGCCCTGGCACAGGTTGCCCAGAGAAGCTGTGGCTGCCCCATCCCTGGAAGTGCTGGTGTAGTGGAAGGTGTCCCTGCCCATGGCAGGGGGGTAGAATGAGATGACCTTTTAGGTCCCTTCCAATCCAAACCATTCTGGGATTCTATGATTCCAAGACTAAGTTGTCCACTCTTCAGCTGTTGAATCTCTAATGCTTACAGAAAACATTATGCCTACAGCTTCTGCATCATATCCCTCACTAACTAATTTGGCCCATTCTTTATGCTGGAAAGCAGAAGGAGGTCGTTTTATTTTCACTTTCTCTACTGAACAGGAGCAAGAAAGGACAGGAGGGCAAAACTATCATTGTGAATAGCATGATCAATGTAAATGGAAGGTCAAAATTTAAAGACAAATTTAAGTCAAGATTTTAGTTCTCCTTCATAACTAGGAAGAATATATTGTCTATTATTGGTCAAATACATGGCTACAGCTGAAGGTACTCCCTAGCTGAGAGTAAATGTTCCAAATTGCAACGTTCCCACCTGGCAGCTGGCT
Organism: Myiotriccus ornatus; assembly: GCA_036023395.1. Taxonomy (NCBI): domain Eukaryota; kingdom Metazoa; phylum Chordata; class Aves; order Passeriformes; family Tyrannidae; genus Myiotriccus; species Myiotriccus ornatus. The sequence continues at coordinate 591,877 of JAYRBT010000054.1, read as the reverse complement.
ACTCAATTCTTAATCTATTCTCACAGAGACAGACTGTCACCAGAAAAATTAAAGAACCAATAGTTCAGACACAGGATGTGGCTTACAAGTATTTCCAGAAATTACGTTCTGTATTAAAATGTACCTTAAAGATTGTTCATTTAGAATTTTCTAGGTTGTATTTTAACACAGATACCGCCAAAGGGGAAAACCTCTAAAAATAACTTCTCTAGTAAGAAAATAACAGCAAAAAACCAATCTTCTAATATTTTTGAGAGATTAATTCAGGCATATATTCTTCATAGTCATTTAGACCAAGTTACCCTGCCTCCTCCAAAGACCCCTCATACACTCCACACTAGAAATGAAGGTAACTAGAAGTAAGTCATCTGAAGTTTCTCTGAAGCACACCCAGTTCTTAACTTGCCCCTTAAATCCTGCATTATTTCAAGAAGTTCCTTCTTTCTAGGAACCCTTAGCTAGTGTGTCATTCATCACCGCTTTCTGAGCTCCCAGCCCAGCAAGATCAGCACCACCAGACAGGTCTCGAAGTGGCAAATGAGATGCTGGATCCACAGCAGTGCAGTTTTGAAAGAGCAAGACACGGGAGAATCATCCCATCTCGGATATGTCTAATTTGCAAATGTGGGAAGCAGTCAAAATAGACAAGAGAACTAAAATCTGCCAAATGTGTCTTTGACAGTTATTTATGGGGTCTTAATTAAGAGCAAAAAAATCTCATGAATGGGACAGGGAAAACTGGATTCTCTGCAACACTCAACATCTTTTCCCTCCTCCTTCGAGGTATTTAAGAACTGCGGGTACCAAAGGAAAGGTACACGAAGAATGAAAGGTGATGGAAGCTGCACAAGGAGGCAGCACAGCCACGAGCAGGAGTACAGCACAACTTGCAGTAAGGACACTTACCTTCCTGTAAAACAGTGCCAAGGACCCCGTTCTCTTTGGTTTGCTGGCTGCTGACACCTGCACTTCCTGTGCTGAGTTCCCTGGGGGGTGGCAGGAGGGAGCCAGAGCCTCCACTTTACACGGCTGGCCTAAATTAACTGAAATGGGGATCAGGGTGATCCCACCCATTTCATTTGCAATACCTGGAGAGGATACACACACCCAGAGACAAACCGGTCGCTCTCCCCGTGCTGAGAGCTAAACTGCAAACCAAACTCATTTACAAACATTTCATACTAAAGGCATCTCATCCTCTGTACTAGATGCTAAAAAGACTCTACCCCTCTGACTCTTCAGAAGTTATTAAAAATTATGTTTCTGGTAAGTTTAAAGAAAGACTACGAATGTGAATGATCATTTGTAAAACTGTCTGAAAGGACAAAGTTTACAAGAAATCACAATTTCTGTACTTGGTGTTCCGCTCTTTTGGGGGAGGTTGGCACTCCCTTTTTTTTATTATTCTGCAATCCTGACAGCATAACAGTCCTCATTAGTGTCCTCAGTAATCAAATTCTCTTGCTGGAAATCTCCTTAAACATGAAAAATGGAGATTCTTTTCTTCTTATCTTTAACTATAGACCAAATTTTTAAATTAAAAAGGCTATAAAACTCATTGCTCATGTATCATTTTCAGAAATATTCAAGCATCATCCAACTTTAACAAAATAAAAGTCTCCCATTATTTTCCTAATGTTAACATGTAACCCTTATCTAGGAATTCCAGAGCCTTTTATGATTAGACTAAAGTTAAGATAAATTGCAGTAAATTATTACTGGAGCTGAGAACCAAAGCATTGCTTAATCTGTGTAAAGTATAACTGGAAGAACTCCACAACTTTGTTCATGATTCTGAATCCTCAGCATGTCTCCAAGGAGAGGATGTCAGTATGAACTTAAGCTTTTTTTTTTTTTCTTTTTAACAAACTTAGTACTCTTTAATAGAGAAAAAGCAACACATGCTCAAAGTGCACGATTGGTCTAAGCAGATCTTAAGAGCAGGGAGAACATCTGTTAGAAAACCAGGAAGAATTCGTACCGTGCAGTGGGATAGTGACCTTCTGTCCCACTTCCCCCGGCCCTGTGGTGGTTGTCATGGTCAGCACTGTCTGCCCGGGCGACACCGACACGTTTTCAGCACCAATGCTCGACGCTGGAGCAATTGTCAGCTTAGTTCCTTTGGATAAGACTTTTTCCATCTGCATTTCTCGGGGGCTGTCATCTCCAAAGAGCCTTCTCTTAGCACTTCCAGCTGCAGGAGAACTGTAGCGCTCATGAACTGAGATCGGAGACAAGGGCTGCATGTCTGGTATGCCAAGGACAAAAAGATAAAATCAACAAAACCTTAGGAGCAGCAGCTCAATGGGAATACTTCTCCAGAGAAGGGGAAAGGCTGCCTTCCAACTACAACACAGCACCAGAGATCTCTTCTAGTTCAGACCTGCTCTAAGAGTTCACTGTTCCCAGGAGATGTGAACAAGATCTACAGTCTGACTCCTTTTATTTTGCAGTCACCCCAGACAGCAGTTTTACCATCAGGTATCACATGGAAGCAGAGTAACCAAACAAATTTGCAGAGACTGAGGAACACAGAGGGTCACAGATACTCCAGACTGCTTAGCAAGTAGTAATATTTGCAATTGCTATTCCTCTGAACACAGTTATCTCCAGAACACTGACCATACTCCCTGGATATGCAAGTCTTCTCTATGTTCTGGCTTCAAACTCCCTCTAAACTGACCTGAGTCTGGTGCCTCCACCCTTCCCCACCCCTGTTCTTCTCAGGCTTTTCTGTTGCTTTCAAATACCTCCTCCAGCAGTAAGGCCCAAGCACACAGCACTAATGTACAGGCTTCAGCTCGCAGGCTTTTGGCATTTCCGCTGCAGTCTGACAGGATACCAGTGACAGCAGTTTCCCATTTCCCAGGAAGCAGAAACTTTCTGGATAACTGGCCAGGTAAGACTGATTGGAGACCATATTCCTAACTCTGCCAAGATGATTCTCTTGGTACCAGGGGCAAACTAGCATTTCAAATCCCCACCATTCTCCAGCTGAAGTTAGGAGGAGCCTCTGGTACCAGATCCAAGGTCATGTCTCACACAGCCCTACCCATATATGACACCATCTCCAAGCTGCTTCCCGTTCCATCAAACAAAGAACCACAACACCTACAGCTACTGCTTGTACATCTCTTTCCTGAGGAGTATTTAAAAAAAAAAAATCAGTCCTGTCCTGTGATTTGCCAAATAAACACAAAGGGAGACATCACACAACCAGTAAGTCCATGGTGCACCTGCAAGAACATATGGAATAGTGTCTGGGATACAACCAAAGCAGCAATTCCTAAGCAGGGGAGTATGCAAAGGAAACAGCAGTGCTGGCACTGCCTCTGCATCCTCACTGTCAGGAGATAGTTCTATGTGAGACCCAGGAATCTGCAGAGAATACTGCAGGCACAGTATTGTCCTCCCTTCCTGCAAAAAACAGTTCCATAGGAAGCAGGAATAAATGCACCTGTCATTTCATTAATTAATAAAAAAAAGTCACCTAAAATCCAATCAAGCTCACTGATAATAAACAAAAAGCCAAAAAACCCTAAAAAAATCTGAGCACCAACGGACAGTAAGACATTATATGACAACCCACCTGAGAGTAAGGTCACCCTGGCATCGAACCAGCAGGAAAACCTGCTCCAGTGCAGCAGGGAAGCACCATCACCACTGTCTGCTGCCAGTGAGACACAGCACTAGTTTGACTGGGTGAATCCAGACCTTCCCTTGATCAAATAAGAGGCTTCACAATTCTGAATGCTTAATTCACATTCAAGGTTGCTTTTTGCAACTACAAAGAAGCTGAAAACCCCTCTCCCCAGATTCACACGTTCAAATCGTATCAGAAACCTTGAACATACCCCGTCTTAAACTCCCACCAAGATCTGTTCGAACCTCTTTTACTCGAGGATGAATTATGGGAGATAATGGCATCATAGGCAAATGGCCAAGCCCACTTCCTCCATTGCTGGCTTCAAAATTACTGGGAAATATCACCTGAGAAATAAGAAATGTCAGTGTAAGATAATAAATGAATTTCCCTTCTTTGTGCTGATCTATTAAAAGAAGATTTTCTGCAGCAATTGTCTCATTTGAACAGTTTTCTGTATGAAAGAACAGTGAATTTCCCATTTAAAGGAAAACAGATCACATACTTCTTCACAGGTTGGGACTTTGTTTTCTGATGCCTCGAGTGCATTCCAGAGCGCCGAGTTCCGAGTCCAGGCAAGACTCTCCAGAATTTGTTCCTCAATGCTGTTGAGGTGCTTCACCATGTCCCTGGAAAGTCCTTCCTCAGACCGAATCAGCACTTCAATGACCTGATGGCAATCACACACACACACCACGGTCACAGCGCTCATGTTGAACGTCATCAGACTGTTCTTTATTTCACCATCCTGTCTGAAACTTCAGCAGAGAGCTTCACACTTCTCCTATCTTCATCTTCCTCAGCCCTCTTCTGATCCTTGTTTTCTTAAGCCCCTTTCCCAAAGGCAACCCAGGAGTTGGAAGTGGACAGCAGATGTGCCATCAATGCAGACCAACCCACTCCAGGGGTTTTCAGGCCCTCTCTTCCCATTGCTAAGCACGCACAGACTGAACCACTGAGCACACCCAGAGCTCACCCTGCACGTGCAGCAGACCTGGGGGGATGGGAGCAGGTACAGCCGCTCAGCAGGGCACGTGGAACCCCAGCATTCCAGCTTTCCTGCCCTTCAAACCAGCAGCCCATTACACGAGGGGCTGAAAAACACTGCTCTGAAGTTTTAAGAAATGCTCAGAACCCTTAACGTGGACAAGTGGGGGTTGAAGAGAGTTGACCATCCCCTGCAGTATATCATACTCCACCCCCACAAAACACAGAATCCACTTTACTTATTTTATTGTCAGAAGAGCATTCAGATTGTTTTTCTAAAGCTCCAGAGACAGAAATGCCATAAGACTTCCCTGGAGGACTTACTGATATTTTTAGTTATTCCTGCTACAGAAACTAAGCATCTGGAGAACAAATTACAGATGTCACAAGTCTCTGTGGTGTGAAGCTTTTGTGATGGCAATTTTTAAGTAAGAGTGCTGTGAGAATATACATTGAATAGCAGAGAAAATTCAAATCAAATACAAATCTGTTCCACAAAGCTGGGTCTGCATCAGTGCACTTCATTGTGAAGGAGCCTACCAAAAGCCACAGCAATACTGACAGATTTGTTTCAGCTTCAGTACTGCCCTAAACTGAGGAGTAAAGGAAAAAGGGAGAACAGAAAATAAATGAGCTTTTCCAAAGGGTTTCATTTTGCTTTCATCTAAACAGCAAAAAACTTGATTTATTCATGGTCAGCTGCGAGGTGTCCAGCAAAAGCTAGAAGCATATGGATAGGTAATAAAAGGACTGCAGTAAACAAAAACCAAATTACATTGGCGGTGGGGCAAATGTGTTTAAAAAAATGACCAGAAATAGAGTACCAACAAAACATATGCTTGAATGCTTTAGTCTACTAAAAGTGTATAGAGATGAAGAACTAAAAGTTGATTAACAGCATGTTACAGTTCAGTATGATTTTTTTGGTTTATATTTCAGCTTCAGCTCTGGCATTCCATATTCCAGGTAATATTATTTCAGGACAGCCAGGGTCTGGAACCAGCACAGTGCACAATAACATCAGTCTTTCTCTTCCCTGATCTTCTACACCTCTCAATCCAGTAAGATGCCATTTTTAATACTGACACTGTCCTAAGCCAGAGGTTATTTACCTTATAGAAATAGAAGGGCCTGAGGTCAAGCACTTCAATGATCCAGGGGAAGGTGCGAGGGGAGCTGTAGGCGAAGAGCACGATCTCCAGGCAGCACGCCATGAGGGAGCGGTGGAACAGATCCTGCTCCAGGAGAGCCTGAGCACACACACAGAACGGCAATGGGCTCATTTTGGGAAATGGAAGTTGGACTTCTGTTGAAGAACCTGCTTTTTTCCACTGTTCACAACCTCCCCTTTTTTACAGGGGAATTAGGAAGACTAGATGTAGAGTAACAGCACGAACCCCATCATATTTTGCATTCTATGGACAAATCAACTGGCCTCCTTATTGTGCATCACAAAGCAGAGCAAATGCAGTGCTGCCTATCATGAAGTATTGATACTGTTCATTGGATCAAGAGGAGAATAAAAGTCAACTGTCCACAAAGTTGTGATTCTAGAAGGCACCACAAATTCAGATGGCTAGTTAAAACTGTTATACTGGTTATACTGGTTTTAACTGGTTTTATACTGCCTAAACACATTTAGGCACCTCTCACGTATTTCCCCTTTTAAATATTAACAGTATACACAGAGTGCTTTACAGAGCTCTGTTCTGAAACTGCCTGAAGACAAACTCTGAGAAACAGTTACAAAAAATGGTCTCTTTTGACAGTTCTTTACTTACAGTCAGATCCTTCCCATGCAGTCTCCGTGTTTCTTGCACCATTATAGTCTCCAAGATTTTATAGTACAAGATCTCTGCCAGTTTTAATCTGTTCACAGCAAAATCTGAAATTTAAAACCAACAAAGATGAAGTCCAATGCCACTGGCACGAACGGTCTTAAGACTAAACTGAGCAACCTGTCCTGATCCAAGAAAATAGTGTGTGTATGTGTCTCTGTGTGTGTGTGTGTGTACACACTTTGCAAACTGGGAAAGTATGTTCAGAAATCTGCCAGCCCCAAGCACAGCACGAAATTCAATAAATGATTTAAAGCACTACTTAATATTTCTTCTGGTGTAGTTTTGCAATGTTGCAATAATAATTTTTCTATTTGTATTCAGTTTCCTTTAAATTTCAAAGCGGAGCAGAATGCAAGTTTACACTCGTTAAGAGCTGCTTTTCCATGATCTCTTGGTCATCCTAGTTCGAAATGCAGCTTTGGGTTTGCTCTGTCAGAAGTATTTATTTTTTACGGAGTTCTGTTTGACAGCAACAGTTTTCTACTCGGATATGTTCTGGGATAAAACCAGCTCCACTGCATTACGTGCTCAGACAAGAGTATATGTATATGAGTATATGCACTCTATTTGCCCTGGGGTTTAGTCTTTTGAAACATCCCATGCCCTTCTCTCCATACCTATATGAGAGCCTGGCTGCTCATCTGTTGACTGAGTGTAGCTGCAACAGAAGGTCTCACCGATCTCCTTCACTCTGCTGGTGATGCTTTCCATGGGGCTGCGGGCACAGGACCTGAAGCAGAAGGCAAAGAGAGAGCCTTGTTTATACAAACCAATACCCAGTTAAAAAAAAACCAAACTCAAGAACAACAACAAAAAGCCATACCACCAAAATAAAAAGGGAAGCCAACTATACTAAACATTCCTCATCTGCAATAACCTGGATTATCCAGACAGAGAAAAAAATAAACCGCACAAATATTGTGTCCTTTTTTCCTTTCCTAACAAGGTTAGGGAGGCTATGTGGATCTTGGAACAAATGCAGGAGAAAGCAAGAGCTACAGCAGCACACTCAGGAGAAAAAGGCATCTGCTGAGAGCAAGGCAGTTGTGAGGATGCTGCAAAAGGCAACAACCAACCAAGTGCATCCACGAGAGCACACAAGCCAGGCTCAGTCTGAGGGAGTACAGGAAAGCTTAGAGTGAAGAGCCAGCAACTGCAGACAGTCACAGCCATAAAAATGGGCCAGAGAACCTCCAGCTGGAGATGCTCTCTCTGAATGCTTCCAGATCTTCCAGCAACTGCTTTACAGGACAGTTGTTTGTCACTGATGTCAAATTAAGACACTAAACTGTTCTGAAAGCTAGAACTGAAATCTACTAAGGTTTCTTTGAACAAAGCCTTCTAATTAACTGCAAAGCCACCTCTGTGGAATTTAATTTGAAAAAGAAAATACTAAAAAGCACAGAATAGTACACAGTCCAAACGAAAGTTCCTCCCATTTCTCTCAATCCTAGTACATATCCTAGTGCTTGCTGAACTCATGTCCAATGTGAGCAAAGTACTCACCACAACTCTTGTAAGAGGTTTACTCAATTATTTTCTCATTTTAATATTTACTTCTCTCCTGACAGACCAGTTTATTACTTGGAAAAAACACATTTTTCCTTAGAGATTGAAGACATTTTAATGTCTTAATTGTGTAATATAAATAATATCAGTCCTTATAAAACAAAGAAACATTCAAAACAAAAGCATCCTGCTGAGCAGTTGTAAACTTAGAAGAACTAGTGCTAGGAAAACTTTCAAAATACACGTAACTCCAAAGATGAGAACTGCAAGAAATATTTTTCACCTATTTATGATGGTTTTTTTACAAAACATTACTTTCACACACCAAATATTAAGTGCTAATACTAAATATCCATTCTGGTTAATAAAAACACATCTGGAGACTTTACACCATAATACAGCAAGGTCCAGACTTGCAGATGTTAAGCAAACGCCCATCTTTACAGGTATTTACTATTCAATTACTGCTTTTTATGAGCCAGGCTCAGAGAGGAAAGCAGTGAGCTGAAGAGAGCTCAGGGAACAGCCACCAGACCAACCAACGTGGAAAACACAGCTGCTGCTACACAAGAGAGCAGCACTGACAGTAATCAGGGTCACTGCGAGGCTTACACACGTGCTACAGAGATGGATTAAGACATCCTGAAGCTGCAGGAAGGAGAAATGGGAAGTCTGTAGGTTGCTTTTAGTTTTATCTTTCCAACTTGAAGGCCAGCACTACAGCTTGTTGATTCTAACGTTTCTGCCCTACTCCAAAACCTCTGACAACACAGTTACCACATCTTTTAATAGAGCCACACTTGTTTAAAATGCACACCAATAAACAAAAGAGGCATTTGGCTTTCAAGGAAACAGATAAATTAACACCACCCAAAGCTGAGGCTCCATTAATACAATGGTGGTGACAAGTCAGATGGGGGAGTGTGTGTCGAGCCATCCTTCTCCAGATGAGATCATGTAGAAAACAGATCTTTCAACAAGAAATACTACAGAAACACGGACCTAAACACTCAACACCAAACGAAAAAAGCCTGGAGGTCAGTTCCTGTGTGAATGAGAGCAGCTGAAGTGGACACACTCACTCAAAAATAGCTGTAAGTTGTTCACTGGGTGCATTTTTCAACCCAGCCACCATGTTCTGCAGCCGGCTCACGCTCTGGGTGGCTGAAGCTACAGGAGTGATGACAGCTTCCTTTTCTCGCAGGTATCGTCGGCCAGTCAGGGGAGTTGAAGGTGCAAACGATCTTTTCTGTCAGACAGAGGAAGATAACAAGTAAAATCAGCCAACAGCTTCAATAACCTTTCAAAAGAGCATCTCCTGCAAAATCCCTCCAAAAACTAAAATTACACCACCAGTACACTACATGAAGGCTTCATCAAACCTTTGAGCTCAGAACTGACTGAGAATGAGTCAAAGTTTTCCCAAGACTCCATAAATACAAAATATAACAAATCTTCATGCAGATGAAAATTAACTCAAAGGGTTTTAAAAAATAAAATACAGTAAATCAAGACCTAAAATCTTAAAGCCTGCAATTTTTTAAGATCATCTGAAAACTGAAAAATACAAGGTAAGGAAGGGGAAGCACATGCTTCCATTCTCAGTCCCTGACTGCATTAACTGGGTGACACAAGGACTGGGTGGCAGAACTGCCCAGGAGAGGTCCACAAGAAAATATTCCTTGGACAATGCTGTCCAGGTGGACCTCAAGCCTTCCTTTATCCAAAGGATGATGCAGCACTGGGCAGACGGAGCTGTGTGGACTGCACGTACCTATTTGTACCCCACTCTCTGGAAATGACACAGTTTTCGGATTTAATTATCATAGCAGACAACATTCTGAAGATTCATGGTAAATCATGAGAAAAGGTTAAGCCTGCAGTCATTATGCACAAATAGCAATATTGTTATATTTACAGAAACTGAAGCTCAGAATTGCTAAAACCCATTCCAAATCCCTGTCTTTTATCTGCCTGCATATGAAATACACTTACATTTGGCAGAAAAAGCTAAGCCATAGGATTCGTTTATACCAGCACTAGCACCTTGGAATAATTCTTATTTTTTAACAGACCTGTAAATCAAACAGCATACGGTTCTTTCACACAGCCAGCACTATTTTTCTCATTATCCAAAAGTAATCAAGCATTTTCCTGCATGCCAACTTCATTAAATACATCGTACATTTTTAAACACAGTGAAACATTTACTCTGTTAATAGGCTTTTTTGTAATGAAGAGACAGAGTTTGGTGAGGTTTATGCTGGGAATGTTATTTTCCGCAGAAGAGTAAAAAAGTTGACTTTTCCTATCCTAAAAAACGAAACACTGGGAAAACAAATAAATGAACCCGGTGTCAAGGTTTCGTGGCATGATTATGGAGCTTGAACAAAACTGTAAGATCTATATATTTAGGTATTAACTAAGTACAGGTTTTTCTTGGACAAAACCAGATTAAACACATAAAAGTGCTCTCATCCAGTCTAAGGAACAGTTATTCAATAAATTTCACAAGGAAGAAGACATCACCATTTCTCCTTAGCAAGACAGTACTGAAGCCTGCAAATGGCATTCACCACCTTCCTCTCAGGAAGAAGTTCAAGAAATTCCAAGTCCCCTCAATAATTCAAAGAGTGTGTAAGGATGGGAAAACTCCGAGTCCTTCAAGTGAGACTGATGTGCTCAATGAATCACCTTTTCAAAATGCTGCTGCAGATGACACTCTGTAGGAGCTCGGGCTGTTGTCTTCTCTACTAGCACATCTGCAGGGAATTTTCGGGTGCCAATTTCTTCTTCAGCATCAGCTCCCAGGAAAACTCTCTCATCAAAATCACCCACGGTCAGAACATACTCTTCATACTCTTTATTCAGTGCTTTGCTGCAAGAGAAGCCCAGGTTTGATATCTGAGGTTTAACTGTTGAAGAAACAAAAAGGCGCCAGTGGAGTACAAGTACAAACCCAAACCAGATGGGGTCAAAGTGTTCCACACTCTGGACAGCAGTGCTGCTTCCACCTCCCCAGGCAACCTGCCTGTGGTCATCCCTGCCTGCCTTCGGGCTGAAAACTCGCCAGCACTCCTTGCACTCACCATTCTTCCTCCTAAGTGACCACCAACATTTTGCTCTCAGTACAAAGAGGAAGAGAACCAACTCTGCTTCCACCCTTGTGGAAGTTCCACCAGTCTGGAAGTGCTCAACTGATGAGAGGTTAAATCTGTGAACACACAGAACACACCAACGGGAGCTGCATCCAACCACCTCCGTTGGATTTCTGGTTTTGCCACTCCCTAGCCCGTAATTTTGCTAATGGTGCAGCAGAAGGGACAGTGAAGAGCTGGCTAGCTGTGACAACAAACAAATCCTTCATTTTCTTTATCCCAGCTAACCCAACTGGAAAACAGGAATGTTTAATCCCACCAAGGTTGCAAAGCTTTAAGTTTATGCTTGGGGAGCGGAATGGAACTTCTGGATAAAAATCAGAACTGGCTCACACCAATAAATCCTGCCTGCAGCTTTTCCATGGGCCAGGAAGGCAGTTCCAGCCACACTGAAGCAGATATATTAGCGGAACATAATGTATTCATGACACAAGCAACTCTGTGTTCCCACAACCAAACAGGCTTCCATGCTTCTTTACTTGCAAAAGAACAGGGATTACTGTATGTAATACTATTAATTTTTAAGTAGAAGTACTAAGAAAAGTTGCACGTTCAATGGATCACAGTTTAGACGTGGGTTTATATCTAAATTGAAGTGTTATCTACACCGTTAAAACAATCAAGTCTTTTCTCAAAACTCCCAAAAAAACAACAAGGTAAAAGCTAACCCAGCAGAAACAAATTAATAGGTATTTTTGCAAAAGAACCCCCAAACCATAAGTGATTTCAGAACAAAGCAGCTGCTGTTCCTATTTTGCATTTAAATTAGCTTTCAGAAGTGAATTTAAAAAGTTTCTGAAATAACTACACTTGCCTCCCACAGAAACACTACACCTCTTTTGTGGTTTTGCAATTGTTGCTTCTTTTTAAGTCCTTCTGCCGCATCCACAGGTTTATACACTCAATTAGAGACTGACAAATGAATTTAAACATTTCCCTACCTGGGCATAATATGTGTACAGAAATACATCTGAGCACTTCAGAGTCAAGGCTTTGATTTGTATTAGATTACTCAAAGGTTAGTCACCAGAAAATCAGAGCAAGCACCAGAAAACCCGACAGCAAGGGAAGCTCTGCAGCTTGAACCCCTGACATGGCCACGTCTCGGAACAAGGAAGCCCTTCAGCCAGAGAGCAGCTTTGGTGGTCAGTAATCAAAGACCCATTAGATATGCTAAGATAAAGAAACAGGAAGATTTAGTACACAAAGGCCAGTGTTTTAGACATGAAACCAAGCCCCATGTCTAAGAACAAAAGCTGTAACTTACCTATTTTCTGTAAAGTTGCAGAGATCCAACAGACAATCTCCTTTTAAGATCTAAGAATAAAAAGAAAAAATATCTTACATGATAAAATCAAAACTGCTCCGAGTGTGAGGGCATGATGGTTTTAGTCGAAAAGGAAATGAGATTGAGGTGCATAACTGGACTTTTTTGGGGTTTTTTTGCCTAAACCAAAGGGCTACAGGGCCATTATCAAGACAAAGAGTGGAGGACAAAGCTCAACTGGATCCAAGCTCCAGATGAACTCACTCTTCAGACACAGCCCTGCAATGTAGCATCTGTTCACTGCCAGGTTAGGGACTGACCTGAGAAAAAACTACACGGAAACTTCCAGAGAGCTTGGAGAACATTTCCAGGATCAAAACTAGACAGAACAGTTCATACACCTACGACCTTAACCTCTTCCTTCCAAAGCATTTTGCTCAACTTCAAAACAAGCAGCAGGACCCACACTACCATAACAGACATCCCATAAAATTATTTTACATGGAGATCACGTTTTTTTGCCTGAAGAAAACACCATCTTTAATAATTCAGTGTCACAATGCCAAGAAAGGAAACCAAAGGTTCTCCACTGACATAAAAAGCCAAAACAGAGGACACCTTACAGCACAGAGCATTGAAAGTGAGAGTGAATTCTGTTCCTGCTAAAATACAAAGAAAACCTGACCCAGCCTGAGTTCCTTTGCTCACGTGCACTCTTTCCTGAGGAAGCCACAGCACCTAAATAGTCCTGAGACCCATCAGGGGGCACGGCCATGCACTCACAAAACTAGTGAGATGTACCTTCCTATCAAACAGCTTCGCAATGTATGGTTTAAAATAGTGCTCCTTTATGCCTTTTGCTTCTACCAGGAGCCCGTCGTGCAGCTCACACAGCGTGGCAATGATGCAGGGAGGATCTTCAGAGGCTTTGATCTCCGGAGAGTGGAATTCCACTGGTAAGCCTGAGAATGAGGAGGGGGGGAGGACAACCAACCTTCAACTTCATTTCAAATGAACCAACAGAAAAAAAAAAAAAATCACATTTGATTGTAAATAATCTTTCCCCACCGTACCTTTAAACGATGGATTTAGCAAATCTCTTCTGTTTGGACACAGAAGGGCATTGGCAAAAATCAGGTCCAAGCAGCACAGAAGCAAATGATAGGAATTTACTAAATCATCTCCAATCATACGGAAATTACCTTGAAGAGACAGCACATCACGTCAAGCAACACAACAGAAGTTCACAGCTGGGAATGTATCCAAATCATGCAGCTAAAGCAAGCAAGCCTACCCTTAGTGTACACAAAGAGAGTCCAGCAGAAGTTGAAGAGATCTTTGACACTGCATGGCACCCGCCTGGCAACAAGGAAAAGTGGGGAGAAGTCACTCTTCAGTTCCAGAAAGCTGAACCTTGTTTTACAGCAGGAATTTCATTCCATTTCCCTGCTCGAAGCAACAGCTGGAGCTGTTGTCTTAATTTCACACTAAGGCGCAGAGTCTCAGCACACATCCTGATTTCAGCTTTCACTGGCCAACAGCCTCCCACCTGGCTCCACAGCATCCAGCACAGCACCCACAACCTCCTGACCTCGTTTCCAAGCCAGTGGCTGCCTCTGACCCTGCCACACTATTCTGCTGGTGTCACATCTCCCACAAAACCCCCCTGCAGCCACAGATGGTGACATGACAAGGACTACATACATTCCAGTGATCGTTTCTCCTAAATATTTTACTAAAGCATCAGTCATCCCTTCAGAACACACAATTATAGCTTGTACTACAGCTCAGCTGCTGAATCCTGTTTGGGGTAGAGATTATCCAAACCCATGGAGCTGGAAGACCAGGGAAGGCATTACTCAGGACAGCCCAGAGAGAAGCCAAAGCCACGGTGATGCCACCCAACACTGCCCTGAGGGACACAAAGAAAGCACCCAATAAAACTTCTCCCACTGCACTCTACCCATAGTTATGGAGTTACAACGGAGCATTTTACCAGAACAATTATCCCCCCTCACATTCAGAGAACCCACATGAGCTGACAAAAACACCCCGCACAGCCACAGCTTGGCTCCCTCATCCCCAGGGTTACACTCTCACTACAAAGATGTCACAGCGACAGCCACCCACTCTGCAAGGAACACAGACAAGCTCCTTTAATTAAGGCAGAAGTTCCACGTTGAGTGGAAGATGACACCACCAAATTTGTCATAAAAACGAGCACAGCAGCTGTAACTTCCTCCCATTTGGTGTCTCCCCTCATCCGGCAACCACAGTGAGAACGCAGCACCGCGGCTGGGGATGTAACAGAGGATGGATCACCGCGGCACAGAGCGGTCCTGTCCCCACAGCAGCTGCCTGCCTGCGCTGTGCCAAGGCAAAACACCCCGGTGCTGCTTCACTTACTGCTGCTAAACCTTTAGAGCACTGGCCTCACTGTGCCTGGAAGCTAACCCCCCTCGTGGCACCTCTGCCTGACACACACAGCCACTCCCACGTGTGACAGCGAGCGGGATGCAAAGCCCTGGGAACATGAAAGAGGCCCCATCCCTCTGGAACTTCATTTTCACAGATCAGTACTGGGTGTAAATCTCAAAATCTCATACCTCTGTTTCCTGCTTCGCTGTGGCTTGCAAGTTTCTTCATATGGGTTTTGAAATATATCAAAAAATATTGGTTCAAACTTCTTGAAAATCACAGTTGACACTTCAAAATTTCTCTCCAGCCGCTCCACTCGCTCTCGGAATTCCTGTGGTAGGTTTGACATGTCCATCCACTTCTTCATTTTGCTAAAAAACTGAATTAAACTTCAAAGAAAAAAGAAAGGTCTGCTTTGAGCTTTAACTAACTGCCAAAATGCAACATATTTACTCCTTAATGGCTGATTAGATTACTAAGTAGATTTACAATTTATACTGATAGACTCCCAAACCGTACATATTGTAGGCTTTTTGCCTTTTATTACTCTGGGGTTTCTCCTTGAGCCTCTCTGAGACACAGGAACACTACTTTGATGCAGAGGCTGCCAGCATGGCTGGGCAGGGGAGGGGTGGAAAGGAACAATCACACACAGCTCTGCACGTGTTGGGGGGGAGGCAGGACAGGCAGCAAAACCACCAGCAATAGCCTGTCAAAGTTACCTGCACAAAGACCCGCTAGTGCTGGGGGTGATTAACTGGCCACCCCCCTCCAGCAGCCCAGCCGGGAGCGGGTCTTTAAACGAAGGAGAAACACTCCGAGCTCCGCCTTCCCCCCGAGCCACAGGGGCAGGGGAGCTGCTGCCGGGGCGCGCAGGGAACGCTGTGTTCCCAGGACAACCGGGAGCCGCCAGCACTCCTTGGGATTCGCCCTGAACCCCGAGTCAGGCACGCGTGCTGTCGGGATCGCCGAGGTGTCTGCGGTCAATTAGCGACAGCGAGACTCAGCCGGCGCGGGCGGGACCGCTGCTCCGACACGGGTGCTCTCCCCAGGGCCTGACGCCGAAAACTACGTATTTGCATCTAATTTCCACCTGTAACACCCGCGGACTCGTTGCTTTCCCAGCTCTGCCTCGGGCGCTGCGATCGGGAGCACCGGGAGCGGTCCCGGCCCAGCGGCTTCGGCAGCGCAGGGCGCTGCGCAATTAGCCCCGGCGGTAATTAACTAATTATCCCGGCGCTCACCTGAGGCGCGCGGAGCGCAGGATGCGGGTGAGGGACACGCCGTTCCCCTCCATCGGGCCGCTCCCCACCGTGGGCACCCGGCTCCGGCGGCAGGCGGCGTACAGCGCGCAGGCCACCCAGTGCAGCGGCTCCCCCTGCGGGCACAGCGGGCACAGCGGGCTCGGCGGGGCTCGGCGGGCTCGGCCGGGGCCCCGGCCCCGCCGCGCCCGCGCCGCTCACCTCCAGGCTGTAGGTGCCCCGCAGCGCCGTGAAGTCCCGCAGCGCCTCGGCCGCG
>JAYRBT010000054.1:486796-575436 GCA_036023395.1 Myiotriccus ornatus | reverse complement strand
GGCCCCGGGATCGGCGGCGGCCCCGGGATCGGCGGCGGCCCCGGGATCGGCGGCGGCCCCGGGATCGGCGGGGCCGGGCCGCGACATGGCGGCCCTGCCGCCCAGCGCCGCGCGCCAGAACCGCCGGAAGGGCGGGGCCGCTTCCGCCGCGGGGGCGGGGCCGGGGAACGCGCGGGAACCAGCGGGGTGCGGACAGACCGACACGGACACGGACAGACACGGACACACACACGCGGGCACACACACACACACAGACAGACACGGGCACACACACACAGATACGGACAGACAGGCAGTCACGGACACGGACACACGGGGACACACACACACAGACACGGACGGACACGGACACATGGGGACACACGGGGACACACAGACACACACACGGGCACACACACACACAGACAGACACGGACAGACAGGCAGACACGGACACGGATAGACAGACACAGACAGACACACGGATCGCGCACAGTACCAGCACACGCGGAGCACACGCACGGCAGAGAGCAAACACGGGCACAGCGCACACAGAGCAAACAGCGCACACGGACACGCGTGTGGGGCGGCGCTCGCTGTCACTCGCTGTCACGCGTGTCACAGCGGCGCTTGCCCGAGGCGGGAGCGCGTTTCGCCGCGGTCCCGCAGCGCCCCGTGACCCGCGTGGGGGCGGCGGCAGGTGGGACTCTCCTCGCCCCCACGGCGCTCCCGTCTGTCGGGGCACAGCCCCGCTGCCGTGCCGGCCGTGCCGGCGCCGGTGACCCTCCCGAGAGCCCCCGCGGGCGGCGGAGCAGCTCCCGCACCCCTGAAGGGCTCGGGTGCCGCCGCGCTGGTTCGGGCGCAGGGAACGCCGCTCTGAACCCGCGTAACCTCGGCGGACACTGGAACCAGCACCCCGCGGTGCCCGCCGAGCCGCTGCTGGGAGGGCGAGGGACAGGACACGCGGTGCCCAGCGCGGGGCTGGACCCGCACCGCTCCCCCGCACCCGCTGCTCGTCCAGGAGCCGCCGGAGGGAACGGCTCCAGTACCGCCACTCACTCCCTAACCCTAACCCCTGCCGTGCCCCTGCCCCACACACACGTCCCGGGCTGCTTTCCTTGAAAATGTCCGTTTGCAAAGCACGGGGATCAGCTCGTGGGATCCACTGGCCGGTGGGGGCCGTCAATCACCGGCAACCAGCTCAGCGCTTTCCAAAATGTTACTTTCCATGCAATGTTACTTTCCTTAATCCAACACCTAAACCTGTTCGGGAAAAGACTTGCTGAAAGAAAATTGCCTGCCGAGAACAGCCAGGAAATGTGTTTAATTTGGGATGAGGCTATAGTCCCACAGACTTATTTATTCCTTCAGGACCAGAGATTTGCCTTCCCTGGGGTGAACCGAGCTTTGCTTTTTGTGCATCTGTTCCTCTATCAGAAATTTTTGCCTTTTTCTGGGGAAAAAAACCCAACAACCTGTGAGGTTTTCCCTTAAAATGTTGTCTTTCCAAAATGATACGGGCAATTCCTGTACAATGTCTCCCTGTACAGCTGTGCTGGCAATACAGCACAGCCAGCTGAAAAACCTGACAGCCAACACTTGCCAGGAGTCCGGAGACAGGCTGGAACATCTGCCACAGCTCCCACTCCCCTCAGCTCCTCCTGCAGCAAGTCCAGGTTGCTGAAATTCCTCGAAACCCTCCGAGGGCACGTGCTGAGCTTGCCTGAACTGATGCATTCAGCCAGGCTGGGACTGAGACTGATTTCCAGGCTAAACCAGTAACGTCCCATCCCATCTGGACCACTGGCAAGTGGAGCCCGTTAATGGTGCTGTATGAAGTCGTTTCATGAATTAAAATCCCACTGGAGAGTGAACAAGGCAACACAGGGAGTGCGACTGACTTTCTGCTGGGCTGGAGCTCTTGCATTGTTTTAAACCTTTCGAGGTGAAATCTGCCTTCTCCAGGAATTAGTTCCACCTTGGCACTGCACCTCCAGCCACCTCTGGGTGCACCATGAAACCACCAGCACCCCAAAAAGCCACACGGGAGGGTGAGGAGGATGTTCCCAGGCCTGGTATGCAAGTGTACAGGGCACGATGTGCCAACAGATGGGAAGGGGAATGAGAGAGAAGCCGGATTTCTCTTCCTCCAGTTCTCCAGAGCTGCTGCTCTGCAGGTGGCTGGGCTCCTTCCCTGGCAGTGCTGCCCATCTGTCCAGTGCCCATGGCCGAGCACCAGCACCGTGGGCAGCTCTGCACTGACACACAGGGTGTGAGGCACTTGGGGACCACGAACAGAGCCTTTACCTGTGGTACAGTTCCCAATATTTCTTTGAGGTTGCAAAAATTGAGGAGAATTCATGGTCTTGTGACTCAGCCCATGCTCCACAGCCCTGGGACCAAAGTGGCTTCCGAAGAGGGGGAAAACAAAAATGCACTGAAAAGCTCAAGTTTTCTTCAATGCAAATCAAATGTCATTAGAGAAGTTGCCTTCTGCTCACTGCTAGTTAAGATTTCCAACCCCAAATCCTTTCTTGTAACTGTAAAGAGCCCAGAGTGGGGGCATCTGCACTTGGGGCAGGTAAAGCTCCCCCATCCAGAGGTCAGTGCTGAGGGAAACCCTTCCCCATTTTTTGTGACCATAAAGGGAATTGGAGATCCTGTCTAAATGTGTCATGAGACTTCTCTGTGTCCCATCAGATAAAAACCAGGCAGGAACTGCTTGGGGCAGGGGTGTGGTGGGTGTGTGTGGAGGTCTCTGGGCTTCCACCCGCCCTCTGGACAAGGCAGGTCGGCCCCTGTATATCCTCTGTGTTTAAACTGGCCCCGGAGCTCGATCTGCTCCTGGGATCTTACAGGACAGCCAGTTAACCCCCAGGGCACTGTGTGAGAGCCGGGGTGCAGCCCAGGAACCTCCTTCTGTGGCAGGAAAAGCTGATGTGCCCACTGCGGGCGGCCCTTCCCCGGAGTAACGCACAGGGCACGGAGAGCGACTCTAAAGCAGGGAGCAGGCCACGGGGATCGACAGCTTCTCAACGGATTCATGCTGAGAAAAAGGCAAGTCACGTTTATCACTGAGTCAGGTGAATTAAACATTCACATATATTTGCTGAAAAAAATTATATACATCTGTAGCAAGGCTCTGCCAAGTCTGAAAGATAAGCATCATCTAGTCACTAAATTAAAAAAATAAAAATCTGACTTTTAAATCTTTTTCTTTTTATCCATGTTCAATAGCACAGACAGTTTATTTTGTTAGCACATTTGGTGAAGGATGTATGTGTGTGAGTAGCCATGAAAACCGGTGAAAATTTGGCATTTGTTTGGGATATGATGGAAAAGAAGAAGCAGCCACTTACGCCTTACAGTCTAAATAATCCACAGAGTATACCGGGTTGCAAAAGGGTCACAAAGTAGCAAAGAGAAGCCTAAACACCCAGAGACATAGCATACATGTCTGCTAAGAAAGAACAAGGTATAGAGCATGCTGGCTAATTAAATAAATTTCACTTTAAACCCTGTTCCATACGTGTGTAACCCTGGAAAAACCATCCCTTGACAAGAAATGAACTCGGAAGAGATTTCTATATCCATTCACAGTAAGGCTTTGAAGATATATGAAGGTTTATAGCATTTGTATTTTAAGGATTTAGGGCAAGTACATGTTCTTCCACTGAATAAAAACAAAGTTAGTACTTAAAAGGTTCAAAAATATATCAATCGTGACTTTTTTTTTACATAAATAAATTATATTGATTTTGGATTTAACAGCTGAAAAAACCCTTTCTGCTTCCACTGGAGGCAAAAACTGAACAAAATGTTAGTTAAATAGAGATAGCAGCATTTCTAAGAAATCTGTCAATAGTGATACAGTATCTATGCTACAAGAATGTTATTAAATAGAACACATTTAATTATCCAGGGGCGTTGCATTATGATTGGTTACATACTTTAAAAAAAATCATCCAATCCAATAAACTGGGAATAAATTCCGTGAAAATATAAACCAACTGCTTTTTTCGACCATGGGTAACAGACTTCTTTGAGATGCTAATTTTAACATGTACATAATTTATAATTGCAAATGTATAAAAGACAATGACAAAAAGCATCATAAATAAATAATGCAAACTGAAATAGTTATGTCAAAACATTTGGACCATCTGATAAATTAGCAAAACTGCAACAGAAAAAAAAAGTAAAAAATACAGTAAATTGTGACAACCAAGTGTGAAACCGATGAGTAGCACACGCTCCAACTCCCTCCCAGCCTGCCCTTCGCTCACCGCTGCACCACTGCAGCTTTATTCAAGTCTCAGACCATGAGCTGCAAATAAAAACAACCCCAAGTGAAAAGAAGAATTAAAGGAGGAGTGAGGGGAAGGAGAAATTAGAAGAGTTGCCTGTGGAGGAGTCTCAGTACCCAGAGCTGGGGGCGGGGGGCGCTGGCGGCATTAAAACGCGTCTGTTTGAAATGCAGACACTGAAATCCTTCGGGGCATTGGAAATACTGTTCAACAGCAAACGGAATGGGAAGAAGCCAAGTCATCTCTTCACAGTCTAATGCTAGAAAGGAAGAAACTCAAGCTCTGAAAGTCTCAAGGCTCCTTCTCAGAGGACTCCCCAAGGAGAGCAGCTGGCCTACAGCCTTCTCTGTGTTTGCTGAAAGGACATCACTTCTGGGGTAAGGAGTGAGGAATATAAAAACTCAAGAAGCCTCGGTGTTCATGTAAGAGCATTAAAGTTGGCGTGGCCTGTTCACGGCTGGAAAAAATACCTTTAGAGCACCTGTAATGCCATAGCTGAGAACTAACGCCAGAGAGAACTGAAGACTAGCAGAATGACAAAGGAACTGGTAGCTACAGGTACAGTAACCCCAGAGAAGTCATGCAAGTGTGCAAAACCTTTCCAGCTCAAGCTGAAAAGTTCTTGTAACTAACAAAGAAAGGGCAACTAAACTCCACGTAACATAAAACCAAACTTTGGTTTTAAAAAATACAAAAGAATGTCTACATCGTCTTTTCACTCTCTGCAGTTTGTCTCCAAACCTTTGAGGTGGGGGTGATCAAGAAATTATATCACTACCAGTTATGCTTTTCCTTTCAAAGAAATGAATATATGCATTTTCAATCATTAGTTATATACTTCTGTCTATACTACTATTCTAGTAACCATGATAAAATAGGGAAATACTTTAAATCAAAAATACACATTAGCACTTACTATAGCTGTGCTTTTAGCCCCAGTACAGGCTTTTTCGTTCAGTGTCGCTGTAGACAGAAATACCCTTGTCTGCATGTAGACCAAGAGGTAAAGACTTTTCTTTTGCTCTTGTTTTTTGCTGCTTTTTCTTCTCAAAGGAGTGAGCAACTTGGGGGGGGTGATCGAGTACTGGATTTGCTATCGTCGGCTGGGATGAACGACTGGAAAAACAGAACAAGAATTCGGTGCCTCCCATACTAGCTAGACAACACTGTTTATCTAATAAAGTGGCAAGACCCTGCAACTATTAACATGTAGTATGTCACCAGAGTTTTTTCTGACAGGAAATTAGGTAGATAATATTACTCATGGAAACACAGGTTTATGAAGGTGGAGCAGGGTGGGAGGGGAAGTAACAAAGAGTTTATGGGATAAGAAACTCACAAGCCACAATCTTTTTGTGTTTTTTTTTTCAATGAAACAAAAGTTCTAATTGGTATCGTGAGCCGCCTGGCGCTCCTCCTCTGCTGGTCCATCCTGCTCCTTCTCTGCCGCCGCCGGCGGGCTCTGCTCCGCACAGTTTTGACTGTTTGCAGCTTCTTTTTCCGGCAGTGAGACAGTTTCTGGCTCTGGATTTGCCAATTCCCCTTTTGCTTTCTTCCTCTTCCGCTTCTGGCTCTCCAGGTTCGCCGCCTCCGAGTGCCTGGTTTGCTGGATGCCAGGCAGCGCCATGCCAATGCCGGGGGAGAGGAACATGGAGGGATAGATCAGTCCAGGAGACATCCCTGGGATAAGAAATGGGTTAAAAGCTACAGGACTACTGGTAGTTATTGCGGATTCTGTCTGATTAGAAAATGAACTAGGACCGGGCTTGTCTTCGGCGAGAGGTTCTTTTTTCCCATCCTGGCTGCCCTGTTTCTCCTCGTTGGCTTTCTCGGCGCTGGCTGTGCCACCTTTCGTTGTGCTTGTTAACGAAGTCGGAGCAGTCGCAGTACAGGTCGTTGTCATGGGGGAATTGAGAAGTCCTCCAACGCCAAACATCTGGGGTACAGTAGCCATGCCTGGCAGCATCATGGGCAACATACTCAGGGTGCTCTTCACATCCTCCCCAGCGGGCACTGCTGCAAAGCCAGCAGGAAACCCGACCAGCCCGGTCAGAGGGATCCCTTGCATGTTTCTCATGTTCTGAAGTCCCACTAGATCCATGCCAGCAATGAGTCCGTTCATGAACAATGGTCCCATTCCAGAAGAAGAATCTGCTACAACACCGGGGCCTTTAAGGAGTTCGCTTCGGGGCCTCCTCCCTCTCCGGCGCGGCCCCGTGTCCCGGAGCACGGGCTCGGTGAGGACGCGATTGAATTTGTTTTCGGGTAAGTAGCCCTGAAAATGAAAGACACATAACAGAGAACACCCGACAGTTACTACTGCAGCAAAGGGGATCTGCCTTGTCTGTGCTCGCATCTGCGTTCCAGATGGTGTCGGCACAGAAACATTTGCCTACATGGTATGGAATTTGAGAGGTACACACGACTTTTCCCCAACGGATGCTGCCAAATGCAAAACACCCTCGCTCTGCCCTAGCAGGATCCTGCAGTGTCAAAATGCTCAGGGAGGGGAGGAGGAAGCTTGTTTCTACCCCTTATTTCACCCCAGTCCTCAGCACCAGCTCTTCACAGGGCGAGAAGCACCACGGCAGCGTGGTGTCAGCTGCCTACTCAGCTCCCTGCCCAGCTCTAATTGTGCCTTCAGCAACAGGTGAAAAAGTCACATCTTTGAGAGGTGAAGGGCCAAATTTTCAATGCTCTGCAGGACAGCAAAGCTCATGGGATGACACACAGGGAGTGGACGTGCTGTCTGAAGAGCTCCTGGTCAGAGCTTTACTGAGATGCCATGAAGCATTCAGAAAGATCTGAGCTTTCAGACAAGGGACCAAAACCCAGCAGCCAGAACTGGGCAAGAGCGCCTGGTTACACAGAGCAGTGTGGGGGGATCCACAGCCCAGCTCAGAACTCCCTTCTTCAGCATCCTCAAGACTGACATTTAAACATTTCCCTTCGTGGCTCCCTTGAGTTTCAATATCACCACTCTTTGAACCGTTTCCAGTAATAGATTTAGGCAGGAAAAGTATCTCCTGGTGACACTTGAGTGCAGAAACATGAATCAGATGCCCCTGGCAATCTGCTCAGCACAGCTCCTGCCCAAGGAGGGAGAACCTTCTGGGATTATCTCCCACTGCCATTTGGGAGAACCCGCATGGGGCCATGACTGCCCTGGGCTCTGCAGGGCAGCTCCCTCTGGCCTGAGCGTCTGGAGACGCCGTCCCTGCCCACACCAGCACAGAGATGCACTCGCCAAAAGCTCCATGTGGATGGGGCTCAGGGTGGGAATGCTCTTGGGATGCAGCTGCCGGAGCAGGGCACGTGAGAGGTGCCTGGGCAGTGCCAGGCCCACGGCGGCTCCTGCAGCAAAGAGATTGTCCCCTCAAACCAAGGGAAGGAAGGGCTGTGAGCTCGCCCAGGGCTGGCTGCCCGGATGGGGCCCTGATGCCAGCCTGGATGTGGAGCCATTTCCTGGGCAGTGGGACACACCAAGCCAAATCTCCAGCGCTAATTAATAACCAATTTGAGAGCAGTAAAAACCTCTAAGCCAATTGATTTCCCCTCCAGCCCCCTGCAAGGGTGTCACACAAATCGCTGCAGCCCAAAAAACAGGCAGCACGAGAGGGACTGTAGGGAGAAGTCTGGATCAGGCCAGCCCACAGGGCATGGCAAGGTTATCTGACAGTGCCCGTGTGCCAGAGGGGAGAGCACTCCTGCACAGGCTCTGCCACGCTCTGGGGCAGGGACTGGTGTGATGAACAGGGAGGATGAACGTGGCACGGCGAGGCTCCGTCCTGCCCCTCTCCCTGCCTGTGCCTGACCCGCCAGGCCTGGTGACCTGCAGGGCCTTTGACGGGCCCACGGCTGCGCAGGCAGAGTTTGCAGGAGCTGACAAAAAGCGTTACCTAAAGGTAT
This sequence comes from Myiotriccus ornatus, assembly GCA_036023395.1. Classification (NCBI taxonomy): domain Eukaryota; kingdom Metazoa; phylum Chordata; class Aves; order Passeriformes; family Tyrannidae; genus Myiotriccus; species Myiotriccus ornatus. The sequence goes on along the minus strand of JAYRBT010000054.1, from coordinate 567,241 downwards.
TTTTGAAAATTTGACCCATGAGAATGTGTTTAGTCCACACCCTGCGTCCAGCACCTGCGGTGGATTACCGCTCCTAGGGCGTCCCTCTTGCCCCTGCTATTCCTAAGCATCCCAAGGCTTTCCAGGCAGACACCCTGAGCTGCTGAGCCCCTCTCCCAGGACGCTGGCCCCCCTCTCTCCTTGCCCTGGCCACATGCCCAACCTCCCTCTGTGCGCGGTGCCCCCGGCCCTGCCGGCCCTGCCGCTGTCCCCTCCCACACGCGCAGCCGAGGGCCTGCCTCGCAGCTCCCGGGTCCTCACTGGAGAAAGGTTGTGGGGATGGGGAGGGGAGAGAAAAGATGACATGATACAGATTTCTCCAAAAGCTCTAACTTACTGAAAGCTTAACAATGTCAGCCCAGTCAGCTGCAACAGCATACTCCAAGTTTGCATCAAGCCACCTTGGCAATTCCTTCAATGCTGGTGCCGTGGCTCCCCCTAACTATAAAACACAGCAGAAGGATGACCTCTATTGCAGAGAGAGTTATGTAAAATAATACAAAAAATACGATTACACTTCCCCTAGCTCCTTGTTTTGGGCTGCGATTCAGTTGGGGCAGAGACTATTCTGTTGCTACACATCTTTGTAGGACTTGGCGTGTGCCTGCTGCCTCCAGACACACAGCCCAGGGAGAACAGGCAGGTTCAGCCTCTGTGGCCTGGCCCGTTGCCCTCGGATGGGGACAGAGCTGTAAAAGCCATGCTCAGAACTGACAAACCCCCCAGCTTGCTCAAGTCTCCAGTGGCCAGCATGGGGGCCCAGAGGGGAACACAGATGTGGCTGAAACAGCCTCTTTCTGCCTCACTCTTAAGTTTTGGTTTTAGATGTGATTAATGCTAAGTCACCTTCTGACCTGTTGCAGTCCTGTGTGTGCTTAAGAAACTGAATTTGGGGGGAAAGTACTCCTGAACATCCCTTCTCATTCAGAGAAGTGAACATCAGTGCCCTGGAGATTAAACTGCAGACAAATAAATCCAAGCTCCTTGCTCACGAAGCAAGAAAAAGCCCTTCCAACCCTCCACTTCCCCCATGTGCAGCAGTGGGATGGGTATTGGTGTGCTCTGGCCTGCACCTCGTAAGGAGGAACAAACCAAAGATATTTGCATGGCAGTATTACAGCTTGTGGCATATTGCAGTGAACTCAAGGGGAACAATCAAATCCAGGATGGGAAGCACCAGCCAGGGCTATGTTAGGGGTGGCTTTAAAGCCAAAGGCTGTATTCCTTTGCCATTGAGGGGTCTGTGCCCCCTGGCAAGGGTCAACACTCCCACATTCCTTACTTCACCCAGTCAGGGTCTGCATCCCCTTGAGCACAGGTGTCACAGGATAGTGTAGATCAGAGATATATTCCAGACATTTGTCCCATCCATAAGCTTCTCTAGATTAAATCTCCACCACACCCCTGGGTGAGCTCAGGGTCTGCCAAGCATTTGGGGACACTGAGGGCAGAGCACAGAACAGGCCTTGGCTTACCCGCCGTCCGGTACCCTTATGTACCACCGGCACCCGCTCCTCTCCCGTCAGTGAGCTAATGTCCAATTTGCTGGGGTCCTTGCAGCGCTGCCTCCTCTGCTTGGGCTTGTCTGAAAAATTCTGGAGTGCAAACAAGACAACGTTAATGAGACTAGATGGCTTAATGAGCCTGGCTGGTTACAAGCCCTGCAGGAGAGAGGCATGGATGAACTCCTGAGGGACAGAGGGGCCCTGCAGACTGGGGCAACAGCAGCGCCAGCAGCACAAACTGGTCCCTGCCACAGCACCAGCTCTCAAATGAGCACAACTGACTTTTGTAGGTATAAAGGGGTACCCCATTTAGACTTCTCCAGCCCTTTCTAACTCCCCTCCACTCCTGAAGCTGCAGCCTGTTGCAGGCTCCTCTGTGTGCTTCTGAAATGGGACACTGCCTACAGCCAGGAAAGAGAGAACAGGTCTGTTTGTGCCATTTGTGTCACTCTCATACAGCCACCTGCTTTTGCCAGCTCAGCTGCGCTGTGTTTCATTCCTGTTTCAGCTGTTCCCACCACAGAGATGCTGCACTGTGTTTCTCTGGGATCAGAGCTCTTCGGAACTGCACCTACTGAGTTACAGCCGAGTCACTGGACACCCACTGCACGCACCCAGCCCTGCTGCCCATGTGCCTGCAGGGATGGAGCATTATAAAGAACTACTGCTGGCTCAGATTCCTGAGAGTCAGAAGAAAGACCCTGAGTGTGGTTTGTCCTTCAAGCTGAGCTGCTGCAGTACCCCAAAGCCTCTTTCAATCCATCCTACCTGGAGAGAGGACACCCGCCCTGATAGGGAGATTCTGCATGGCTGGCCCAGGCCCTGGGGGTTTGCTGGGAGCAGCAGCTTCACCAGCAGAATGGTCAGACTGGACAAGCTCCAGTACCCTCCTGGAAGGCAAGGGTGTTGGGAAGGAGTGGGAAGGCACCTCCACACTTGCTCCACCATCTGACTGCTCCTGAGGGTCTGGCCCTGGGCACACAGCTGGATGTGTCTCTGGACTTTGAAAAGCAAGGGCCATCCTGCCAAGAAAATGCTGGGCTCCTCACCTCTCACCTCTAACTCTCCAAAATGCTAACGGCTTGCCTGTAGTCCAAGCTCCAGGGAATCCTCGCCTCAGGCACACGGTACTCCAGGACCAAGATGAAGAGTCTTTTCTGTATTACCACCACATTTCTTTCTACTCTGTTTCACAGCCTCTGCTCTGCCTGTCACATGGTCTAACAGGCTAAATAAGCTGAAACCTGGAGCAAACCAACCAAGAGGTGGAGGTTTATGAGAGCAGGAAGAATGATAGAGACTGTATACCCCACTCTGTGCCGCTCTGCTTTCTGACTGCACCCATGGCCACAGAGCCGCAGCCCTTCAGCCTCCAACACAGCCACTTAGGTCTGGCTTTTAAGACCAGGAGGTTTTCACTTGCCTGGGAACCTTATTTAATACAGTAGCACTGCCTACAATGACCCCTGGTAAAAAAGAGCAACACAGACAAGCCTTGAGCACCCCAAATCCCTTTTCTTATTTCTGGCACTTCTGGAAGACACCGTGCATTGGACACCACAGCTGGAGAACCAACTGACCTTGGGTACTGGGATGCAGGTCCTGGAGGATGCCAGACAAGTCCATGCTCAGGGAGACCTGGAGGGCATTCACAGCCCCCAGTTTGGGCACATTTGTGTCCAGGGGGAAAGGAGAGGAGTTCCCCAGCAGCAAGTGCCTTTTGCTGCACTACAGGGAACTGTGCCCACCTCCCAAACGTGTGATGAACCTCCCAAACAGCTCTGATGAACACCACAAGCCACATCACAGCAAAAGCCCGAACACAAAGGCAACGCACAAGGCAGACACACACACATGTGCCACTGGAGGCCACCCTTACTGTGCCAAAGCCAGGAACATCGAGTGTGTAGTCAGACTGCTGCCGGAGCCAGTCGAGCAGACTCTTATTGGGGACAGCCTTCTCTTGGCTGCCTGCAGCTGGGACTGCCTGTGGAGTCGAGGTAGCAGCAACCGGCCCGTCGGGGAGAGGACTGTTCTGAGGGGGCTGTGGCTGGTCTTCCTGAACATCCTGCCGTGGAGGGAGGAGCAGGGAGAGCCATCAGCAGCATGTGGTGATGCATGCACACCCCAAGAAGCAGAGCTCCCAAATCAGGTCATCTGCTCCCATTACACAGATTAATCCACATGTTTCGAGTGCCTGTTCCTTAAAATACCACCCACAACCACATTACGTTTCCAGTCCATCCCCAGCAGTGGTGGCAGGGAGGGCAGAGAGAGCTGGGAGATGCTTCTGAACTCACCTGGAAACATCCTAATCACCAGGAAAACCAACTTCCCCCCAGATCACTCCTAAAACTGGTCTAGAGGGACTGACCTTGCTTCCAAAGCTCCATTTTTCTTTCAGTGGATCCCAGGGTAGAAGAAGAATAGGCGCAGTAGGCTCTTGGCCACAGCTCTAACAAAGTCAAGGCTCTTTTCTCATGTTCTCTAACCCTAAACACCCCCCGAGCTGAGACAGCAGCTTTTGATAATGCTTAGTAGGTCTCAAACACTCCAGAGTGCTACAAACCAGAGAGAAAGCTTCCCTTCCTCCCTGAAGCAGTATCTGCGCCTGCACAAACCAACTGCCCTGGAGGACGTCCTGCAGTGTCACGGGCAGCAGAGCATGGAGGGGAGAGCTGGGCCATGAGACAAACTGTGCTGACCCCATTAGGTCCATGTGAAAGGGGGGAGCATCAACCCACCTGGAGCCTGTTTGGAAGAGGCCTCTCCTTCAAGAAGATGAGGTCCATCCCTTCGACATTTTTCCTCCTGCCCCGTCTCCTCCTCATGGCAGCATCATCTCTTCGGAGGCTGCCGTTTACAATCTGTCCCGTGACAGGATGGATTAACCCTGCCTGTAGGATGCCAGACAAGTCCATGCCCAGGGAGCCCTGGAGGGCATTCACGGTCCCCAATTTGGGCATGTTTGCGTTCAGGGGGAAAGGAGAAGAGTTCCCTGGGGACCCATCGGAGGCTCTGGACAAGTCCACCGCTGCCTCGCGCCAGCCGTTCAGCACAATGGGTGAATGGACGTGGGCTGCTGCCAGCTGCTCCAGGCTCCTCTGTTTGGCATCTCTCTCCATCTCAAATTCATACGGTCTCCTGTGTTTCCGCTCGTCTTTTGTGAAGGCAGGGCTCAGGAAACCTTCCTGTGTGTACCAAAGCCACAGACAAGGGTTATGGCTGCTCCTGCCCTGCCCAGGGACCACAGCTCTTCACACCAGCACTGAGCTAATGGTCAGGCTCTTCTGCCTCTCCACAGACACATGACACCTCTTTCCCTGTGTGGAGGTGGCGCAGGAGCACCCTGGCACACACTCTGATCTCCCAAGGTGCTACAACCCAGCTGCTCTGCCAGCTGTGAGGTGGCCAGGCTGGTGGCCCAGACAGAGATTCCGTCTCTGTCCAATGTGACCACTGGGGACTGGGACACTGGGACTTGCGAGCTGGGGACTTGATGGGGCAGTGCCTTCTCCTGCACCCTTTCCTTTGGGATACCAGGGCAGTGTCCCCTTTTCCCTCTGACTGTGTTGGGTGCTCCAGCGTCGACTCTGGAAGCTCTACAGCCACAGAGCCCGTAGAACTGCCGAGAACAGCTGCCTTCCCAGGAGAGGAGCAGGGGGGCTGAGAGCACAGGGAGCTCACCAGGAGCCTTCAGGAGAGGGGACCAAGTGGCTTAAGCCACGTGTTATACACCACAAGTGGCACCAAGAGGCCCCACTTGGGAAACTCCCGAGTAGTTCTGGGCAACGTCTCACACCAAAGTCCTGAGCCTGTCACTGCCCGAGGGTCCCCCTCACCTTTTGTACCTGCGAGAGTAACACCCCATTGTTGAAGGTGGGATCAGGGGCTTCTGACTCAGCAAAGCTGCTCCTGCTGCCGGCGTTGCTGGCCACGGCTGGGGCTGTCAGCAGGCTCTGTGCCTCAAACTGCTGGCTGGAGGAAGGCCACTTGCCCTTTAGGATGGCGTGGCAGATATTGTCAATGCGGTTGATGATCACACGGTCCTGAAAACAGAATTGGACAGTGGCAAGCTGAGACTGGAACGACTGACCCATGTATGTCAGCTCGGGATTAAAGGCAAGCCCAGCCCAGGGGATCCCAGCTCGGCAGGAAACTGCTTTGGGGGCAAGCATCTCCATGGCACCCGCGCTTGGGAAGAGTACCTCAGTCAGAGCACCCGGGGGGAGCCATGTGTGGAGGAGCAGGAGGCAGAGCTGGGGCTGTGTGAGCCACTGCCGGTCAGGATTACACAGGACACTTGGATACAAACAGTGTTCATTTTAACCTCACCTTAGGCCACTCAGAGAAGGAGTAAAGTGTCTTCTCCTGCAGCAGCTGGGCAATGGTTGGTGCCCGGGCATCCTGAAGGTCATCAATCTCCCCGGGCAGGACAGAAGCAGAACTCTTGCTCTCCTCCTCTAAGTACTTCTCTGGACCATCTACGAAAGCAAAGGAGAACAGAGCCCATCACCACCCTGCCTTTCTCTCCCTCTCGAGGTGGGAGCATCTCCTCACACCTTCCCACCCCAATGCCCAGATGGCACCATTAAGGTCCCACTCCCCAAAGAGTCACGCAGAGAAGCAGCAGGGTCAGGGCAGGCGGCCCAAGCTGCTCAGGAAAGGACACCACTCTTCTGGGCTGAGTCTGGTGGGCTTGTGCTGCAGTAGTCCCCATCCCTGATGAGCTCCTTTCCAAAAGGAGCTGCTCACCCTGGGCCAGGAAGGGAAAGGAGTCCTGCATTCCATAGCATGGTCATGGCAGAAGGGCTGCTGGGGCTCAGGGTGGAGAGTTCCGGCCAGCCCTGCTGGCAAATGCAGCCCCCAACCCTTTTTTCCCCCCTAGTTACAGCAGCGACAGGAAGCCCAGCTCCTGCAGATGGGAGGCCACTCCAGGGGCTGGGCAGCCCCAGGGTTTGGCTCTGCAAGGGGGGGAGCGGGTCCCTCCCACCCCAGCCAGAGGTGACTATCAACCTGAGGGAGCTCTCAGGACCGTACCTTGGCTCTGGCTGCTGCTGGCTTTCTCCCTGTCATCTCTGTTCTCATACTCTTCTTGCTTCACACCCTGGGGCTGGGGGTGTGGGGCCTCTGTGCAGCCTGCCTGCCCCTCAGCTCCTCGGCCCCAGGCGTCCCCTCCGGCATGCGGGGGCTCTGTACCCGAGGCCCCCAGCAGAGGCGTGGGCAGGCTGAAGGGCTGGCTCTGAGCCTGGCCTGCTGAGTGCTGCCCAGTTCTCTCCTCACCCAAGCCATGGTCCTCCCTGCCTTCTGGCCTGGGCTCCCCCAGACCCGGGGGCTCCTTCTCGCCATTCAAGTCTTCTGGGCAAGTGTCCTCGGGTGTGGGGAGGCCAGAGCTCTGCTCCTCACCCCCCAGTTCATTAGCCTCGGGGTCACAATTGGCCCTGGTCCTGGGACCACTCAAGCCTTCCACAGCATCTGCTGCTGCCTCAGAGTTGTCATCATCTTCTTCTTCCTCCTCATCTTCCTCACTGTGGCTCTGACTTGGCCCCGACTTCGTCTCCATTCCTTTTTCCTGTAGCAGACTGATGAACCTCTGCTCAGGAGGCACCTTTAGTTCATAGTTATGGAGACTGGAACTGTAGAGCCCCACGTTCAGGACCCTTTCCATGGTGCCATGCTCGGGCAGCCCTGTCGCCGGGTTGGTGAGGGCTCCCTTCTGCTCCAAGGCTTTGCCGAGCTCGGCTGGAACGCTCTGCGAAAGGTTGCTTTTAGGGGTGGAAGGTGAAGGCTCAGCTTCCTCGTTCTGACTGTCCATTTGGTCAGAGCCCACCTGCAAACCCTTGAGGAAGGGAGCCTCTCTTATGGCGTCTGCGTCGCAGCTGGATGGATCCTCATCCCCCTCCAGCTTGCCCTCGGAGAGTTTGGCAACGCCGCTTCCGACCTCTGTGCAGCTTGGGCTGTCCCTGGTGAGGGAGCTCTGCTCGCTGTGACACGCCTTCTCGTCGTACATCATGCACACCAACGACTCTGGCAGCGAGCTCTCGTCGTAGTTACTGGAAATGATGTCCCGGACCTCAGACATGAACGTTTCACAGGTTGCATCTGGTGTGCTGCCTCCAGCCTGGGACATGGTGCTGTCCACGGCTTCCAGCTTGATCTGACTCTCAGCTTCATTCTCCAGGGTTTCGCAGGTCCGATCCACCTGGCTGTACAGAGGGGAACTGTAGAGTTTGGAATTAGTCTGGTAAAGGCAGCACAGGGTTTCTGGGCCCGGGAGCCCTGTTCTTTTATGCTGGGCATAGTTCCTGTATGCATCTAAAAAAGACAGCTGGGGGTCATTCATGATGTAGTAGTCGGTGCGGTTCAGGCCGTGCTTGGCGGTGCCGATCAGCAGGTCCCGGTCGTGTTTGCCACACTCCCACCACACCGGCAGGTAGAGGCTCGGCCGGCACAGCTTGAGCCGCTCGTGGAGCTGGGGGCACTTGAGCACCTGCTCGCGCACCTTTCGCAGCAGCTCAATGCGGTACAGGGTCCTGGCAGCACGTTCCTCCGTGATGGGCTCCACGTAGATGTCAGGGTCTGGAGGACCTACAGCAGGGACACCAAAGCCAAGGCCACATTACACTGGTTTGGTGAGAGCTCCTCAGAGGCAGTGATGAGCAAGGTGAGTTTTAACCCTTGCTCAGACTGCAGGTGAGGTGCGGCCAGTGCTTGTAGCCACTGTCTTCTTCCAGTCTCACCACCTTCCAGTCATATCCCACCAAATGGACACACGGGAGTAAAACCCTGTGACTTCAGCAGCTGGATCAAGAGCGACACCAGCTGCAGAGGATTTCAGAGTCCTGTCTGAGCTCTGCTCCACCAGCATCAGCAGTGCTGGAGCTGCCTGGACCTGCTAGTGGAGCAGCCCCCAGGGGTCTGAGCCTCTGGTAGCCCTTTAGCCTGTTCTCAGGGAAGGGCAGTCGTGCAGCTCTTCTGATGAGGAACAGCCACTTAAGGCACTAACAGACATATGCAAGCAACTGTACCTGAGACCAGACCCCTTGACAGGTTTGAGGCAAAACGTTTTCTGCTGCTGCTGGAAGCAAATCTCTTTGTGTTTAAATAGCCCGAAGCAGCTTTTCATCTGCCATGTCCTGCTCAGTGCCAGTGCACGGTCTCTGCAGAGCACTCGAAGAAAATGGATGTGTGTCGGCCAGGCTGCAGTGGGTTCAGGCTCCCTTTACCCAGCAGCAGAGCTCCACAGGCAGCACGGGCATGGAGTGGACTTTGTCCAGTGCCAGCGGAGAGATGCTCAGAGAGAAAGCAGCAATGCAGCTCACCCAAATAACCCCCAGCTCCAGCATGGAGATGTGCTGCTGTGTGTGCTGCTTCTCTGTTTGTCTCTCACATGCAGAGGTTGCTGTCTTGGAAAGAACTGGTTGTGATTTCATGCAAGAGCTCCAAAAAATCTGTGCGAGCTGGGGCTGGAGCCCAAAGGGCTGTCCTACTCTCTCACTGTGCCGGGGAGGCAGTATCTGGTGGGGACAAGGCAGCCAGAAATGCAAAACTGCTGCAAGCCCATGGCCTGCCTGGCATCTCAGTTCTTCCATCTGTCCCTGAAACTCCTCTCTTGCTCTACTGCTCCACAAGAGCAGTGGGATCAGTTCTATATGGAACTACCATTACCACTCCACAGGCCGTGCAATTTCCACTCACCATCCTCTTTCCACAGAGGGAGACCACAGACATTCTTGCACATGGCCACGAAGCTGTAGAAGTACTTCTCCAGGCTCTCATCTGTCTTCTTCTCCAGTCGAGAGATGGCTCGGAACTGGGACCAGTCAAAGATCTTTTTCTCCTGGTCATAGATAACCCCAAAGGAGGAGACAGTGCGGTAGAAATCTGCCTGCTCCCTCCTGGTCCACCTGTGGGGCAGAGAGGAGACAGGAACACCACTGAGACACGTTCTGGGCCCAGCACAGGCAAGGCACCAGGCAGAGGTTCTATGGCACTATGGAGTTACCGACCACCGACCACCAGTTTTGGGAGGAGCTGTCAGGAGGAGCACACACCACAGCCTGAGATCCTTTGCCCTGTGGGTGCACAGGGAAGAGGAGCAGAGGCCGTGGGTCCTCTGGCTCTTGATTCACAGATGAAAAAATACTCTTGGCTGTTTCAATAAACCCGAGTGCAGCTCTGGGCTGTGCTGCCAACAGGGCACAGGCTCCAGCAGCTTCAGTGGAGGCGCAAACCTATCCCATCCACTCGCTTCCTGCCACATCAAGCTGTTTCATCACCTCCATGGAAAGGCCAGTTCTCTGTAGCAGCCATTAGAAAGGATTTGCAGACACAGCTCTCATCCAGCCTCCTCCAGAGGCAAATTGGGACTGGGGCTTGCTGCTGTTAAGAGTTCCAGTAACAAACACCATTCGCCCTGCTGACACCCATGGACTCCTGGGTGCCAGGGCTGGGTGTCACCCCCTCCCCACTGAAGGAAAGCAGCTGTGGTGATGGGGGGTTCAGTTACAGCATTGTTAGAGCACAACTTCCATGCTGGTTTGGACCCTCTGAACTTTCACCTTGTGGGGATCACTCAAAGGAACAATCCAGGACAGACAGTGAAGAGTGTCCTGGGCAAAGACAGCCCCAGGTAAACAGCACAGAGAAGGAGCCACAGAAAACAGACCTGGGTGCACATGGCAGGGCAAGGGCAGAGAAAAGGGAGCACTGAGGGCTGGAGAAAGCTTCAAGTCCAGTTTCAGCTCCTCTGAATTGCAGCTCTGAGCCAGCACCAGCAAGCAGGTAGGACATGTCAAGGGAGAGCAGACAGGGTGACAGCACTCACAGCTGCCCAAAATATACCTGGACCAGCATTTCCACCCCTGTTCCCAGGGGCTGTGAGCCCTCTGCAGTCATGTTTCATTTCAAAAATGAGAATAACATGAAGGAAGTTAATTAATACAATAATGATTCAAAGCAAGGAGCCCAGTGGTGATACTGTCAAAGGCCTCAAATTAAAAACTGGTGGGAAACTCCTGTAAGGTGACCTCTCTTCTTACAGAGAGGTCTTTACATGAAGACCAGAGAATTAAAGAGCAGGAGATACCAGACTGGTGTGGTGTCCACAGAACAACCACTGATGCCTCCACATCGAAATGGGGATGGTACAACTGGAAGAAGTCCAAAGAAAGAGGAACGGGAACAGCTTCCATGCAAGGAGGCCATGAACTGCACAGATACCACGTGGGGTCCTGCTGCGGGGACAGGTTCACAGCAGACAAAGCTATCGAGGGTGGTGACCACAGAGAGCCCCAGGCCCAGGGCTGCACTGGAGACTGGCAGCGATGGCAGCAGCACCACCCTGCGCACACGACAGTCCCACCACCCTTCCACTTATTGGGACACAAGTGAAGTGGGAGCACAGTGCAACCAGGACACATCACCACTGGGCTTCTGAGGCCGTGAGCAGGAGGCAAAGGCAGCGCCATGAGAGCCACAAGAGTCAGGAAGGCATCGCTCACAGGCTGTGACAGTGCTCATCTGCCACCCTCACCCATGGTGTGTCCCAAGGGCACAGCTCTGTTCAGCAGCACCCGCTCTGCTGGGGCTGACCCTGTCCCAGCAGACACTGGATTTGAACCTGAAGAACTGTCCCCTCACTTCTTTCAGTGTCACCATCTGCTACCTGCAAACTCTAGTTTGCATTGGAGGCTGCTCCAGGGCTGGGCTGGCTGCTGGAGCAGCGAGGTTCCTGCAGCTGGAAGCAGCATTCCCTGCCCAGCAAGGACCCATGTGACTCCATCACTGGGCAGCCAGCTGCAGACAGCTGTGACGACATTTACCTGGGTCAGTTCAGGGGGGCAAGGAATTCAAGTGGGATAAATCAGCTTTGGAAAGGCCCCTCTGTTGCACTACCTTTTCTGCATTTCTTTGTTCACCGAGTCCATCTCAGAGGCTCTCCGGAACATCTCGTCCTGCAGCCAGTAGCCATGGTTACCAGGCACCAGCATCTCGGCGCGGGGAGGCAGCTCCTTGCGGTTGCAGCGCTGGTAGACGGTGACGAGTCGCCGCAGTCTGGCCGTGAGAGCAGAGGAGACAGGCCAGCAGGATCTGTCTGAGTCAGAGCCATCCTGGGCTTCAAACATCAGCAAGGACATCAGGATTTAATGCACGTGCAAAGCCACAGGTTCCCACTTCCCTGCGACAATCTCCAAGGGCTTCCTCCCACCTTCTCCCTCCCATGGGGAGCATCAGGGATCACAGTCATGAGTGAGGGACCATGGTGACTGTCCCCAAGCCTGTAGGCTCACAGCCTCACCACGTCTTAGCTTCCTTCAGAGAGAGCCCAGAGGCAGAGACTAGGGTAGGAATGATGGCTCTGGGCCAGGCCATGCATGGGAGAGGACTGCAGCTCCCTGCTCAGCAGTGGGGCCAGCCAGCCCACGGCATGCGCCAGCACTGCCTACTGCAGAGACCTTGCACACTCATCTCCTGCAGGCAACTGCATGGACAAGGGCAGGCTAATGGCTTCTAGTCACCTTGGGCAGCTTTGGCTGGAAACACTCAGCACCCTGGCTGCTCTGCCACAGGGCCCACCCCTGGGTCACCTGTGACTGCACAAGAAGTAGCTCCAGGCTGAGGTACCTCACTCACTAACACAGAGCAGTGTGTCCCCCCACCCCAGCAGTGTGTCCTGCCCACCAACCAGTGCCTGGCACAGTGCTCCAGCTCTGCCATGCCAAACCCTGGGAAGCCGCGTGCCGCCCTGCAGAGACATGGCCTCACCTGCCGCTGGCTCGTCCCGCTTCTCACTGCCTTCACCCACCCCAGCAGCCACGATGTCCTGCAGAAGGAAACCATCAGAGAGGGCTCAGTGCCACACAGAACCCACAGCCCAACCATCCCTAGCAGGTCGTGTGCCCTGTGCCCTCGGGCTGCCATCGCTGGCTACATTCAGTGCACAGGATCAGAGCAGCAGGGAGAGGGGAAGTGACAGCTCAGAGGGGCAGTGCTGCCCATTTTGGGCCTCGTGGAGAGGTCCACCACAGTGACACAGGCTGTATGTAGTGCCACTGCCCAGGACAGTAGCAGAGTGACAGCCTTAGCTGCTCTAACAAACCCTGCACTCTCTTGTGCTGCCTCGTTCCCTGCTCTTCCTCTACCCAGGGCCATTTTGGCCTCCTCTGACAGGGCCCCACATAGCTGCTGAAGCTGAGTGTGAGAGCAGCACCCCTGGGCACCCCCAGCCCTCAATCCCCCTCAGCTCCCCACGAGGTGGATGCTGCTCAGGTCCACAGGTAACACACAGGGAGCAGAGGCAATGCAGACGGAATGGGGCACCGGCAGTGCACGACAGGGGCGCCTGCCATGCTGGCCTCCTGGTGCCCCACAGCAGAGTTGATGGAGCCAAGCCTGCAGCACAGCAGAACAGGCCTGGGAGCAGCAGATGTGTTTTCAACACTGGGAATCCCACTCACCTCCTGTTTTGGCAGCCCCTCCAGCTTTTCTCCATTGCTCTCTTCCTTTTCCATGCTGCCCCTGGGTGAGAGAGTGAATCAGTCTGTGGTAGCGGCAGTGCAGCCCCCTTGGCTGTGCCAGTCCTCACAGCAGGAAGCAGTGAATTGGTGCTCATGCCATCCCTCCACCTGGTACTGGGGACCAGCTCCCCATTGGCCTCCCTCTGTGCTCAGAGGCACAGCCTGCTCCTTCCCTCCTCCCTGTGCACAGCTCACCCCATTGCACCACCCCCAGGAGTGAGCCAGACAGTCACCAGGGCTGGGCTCCACCCTCTGCCCACCTTTCAGCAGCGTCCTGTGCCCCGTCGCTGACGCCCTGCTCGGCAGAGAGCAGCTTCTCGTCCGGCATGCCCACCTTCTCCAGGAAGCACAGCGCGGGGTCCGCCCGCATGGCGTTGTACCGCTCGTACCCTGCGACCGCCACTCAGAGTCACAACACAGACACACAGCACAGCAAGGCCTGAGCCTGGCCTGGGAACAGCTCCTCCTCCAGGGACACAGCTCCCCACCTGCCTTTAACTCCCTCTGTGCTGCTGTGACAGCAATTCTCACCCCAGAAATGATGAACACTGTCCCCAAAAGCTGCTAATGGCTCTCCCCTGGGCAGCAGGAAAAGGGAAAGGTCAGCCTACCCATGGCGCCCCTGCAGCACCACAGCACCCACAGAGCTGTGCACAGCACCTGTGGGGGGTGCAGCTGGGGCAGACAGCCCTGTGGCTCCTCAAAGTGCCGGGGGACCCCATGATAAGACCAGGAAAAGCTCTGTGCCTTCCTCCTCACCCTCAGGTGCCAACTGCACACTGCTCATGGCAAACCAGAGTCTGCCATGAGGCCCAGCATGGCCACTCTTGGTAGCGTGGGGTGCCTGGGCAGCATGGGGTGCCTGTCCATCTCCCCCCACAAACATGCTGCTGGCACCTGGGGAGAGCTGTCTTGGCCCTGCGTGGCTGCGGCGCATGGCTCTGCCCCCTCGAACTGACATGATGTCCCCTCCAGGTACAGAGGTACTCGTTCCCTCAAACACCAACCCACCACCCAGCTGGCTACACACCGTGTTTGAAGACGCCGATGAGCAGGGATTTATCAGCTTCGGCGTTCCACCAGTCCACTGGGATCTCCACATAGTCAATGTCTGGCAGCAGCACGTCCAGCTCCCTGTGGCAGACAAGGTATGAACACCCCTCTCCCCATCTCACCAGACACTGAGGGGCACTGAGCACCACTCAGAAGGGACAGGGATAGGCAGGAGCCATCACTTGCTGGCTTGGGGACAGCTAACAAATATTGGCCTGGGGCCCCACCACGACATGGGCACACATCTCCCTGGGGTCAGAGAGCTGGAGCCACAACCCACCGCCCTCCTGCTCCTCTCTCTCCGGTGATGGGGAGGCTGCCCAGCCTCTCTCCCATCCCACCCAAGCAACACCAGGGGACTGGAGATGCCATCTGACCCAAACAGCAGGTCTGGGGGGAAACCTCTTCACACCTACCAGCCCCAAAAGAACAGTGTCTCACTGCATAGACTTGTGCTGATGGAGCTGTGCTGGGGAAGGCAGCAGCCCCCGCATGGGGAAATTAAGCTATAAACTCAGCATATCACACTTCACTGTGAAACACAGAGAGCTGAGTCTTTGCAGAAAGGTCAGGAGCTGGCAGCCTGCAGGCTCAATCTGCAGGCATTACAAAGCCTGTGGGTCCCACTGTCCCCAGTGCTGGGAAGAGACTGCACTCACAGTGATGGGGCATTCTCTGCTCTGAGGCCTGGCCCTGAGACTGGGAGCAGTCTCTGTGGACTCCCACTTTGGGTTAAGGGCCCATTTGTCAAGCAGCACATAGAGTCATTTTCCTGCGGGGTGTCCCTGAAAGTCCCTGCCACCCCCGGGCTGGTGTTGCAGTCTCAGAGCTGCCTCAGCAGGGCTGCCATGGCCGCAGTCCCTGAGCAGGGAGAGTGGCTGCCCGAAGGTGAAGTTTTGTCTGAGCAAGACCTGGGTGGGGATGTGACCCCCATGTCTAACTCGCCTGGAGCTGCAGTGAGCCCAGATGTGGTTGGGCTGGATGGCTGTGGCAGTGCTCGAGCCGAGAAGCCTCGCAGGGGTTCACCGCGAGGTCCCTACCTGGCAGGGGTCCCCTCAAAGGCTTTATCCGCAGCCTCCCCCAGCACTTCAGCCTTCAGGTAGTAGAGCATTCGTACCCGCAGCAGAACCCTGTCCCGGGTGGCAGAGAGGTCAGCGAGGCCAGGGAAACCTGCTTGACACCATGTTTCCCCACATGCAAGGACCCACTTCCTTAAAGCAGGATGGGCACCAGCCGTCAGTGTCACTCAGCAGTGCCCAGCCCTGTGACCTGGTGGGGCCCACTGGCCAGAGGGTCACTGCTCAGGACACGGCTCCCATAAGCTGGAGAAGAATCTGAGAGAGGCCCAGCAGTGGGAACATGGTGATCCTGTGTGGGCTGTGAGCCCTTCCCAGCTCCCTCCCACCCTCCCAATGCTAAAGGCCCTCAGCCCACTGTCTCCACGAGCTGGTGGGGGCTCCCGCAAGGGGGAATGGTTTTAAACTAAAAGAGAGATTTAGACTAGATGTTAGGAAGAAATTCTTTCCTGTGAGGGTGGTGAGGCCCTGGTACAGGTTGCCCAGAGAAGCTGTGGCTGCCCCATCCCTCGAAGTGTCCAAGGCCAGGTTGGACGGGGCTTGGAGCAGCCTGGGCTAGTGGAAGGTGTCCCTGCCCATGGCCGGAGGTGGGTGCAACAAGATGTTTTTTAACATCTTCCAACTCAAACCACTCTATGATTCTATGACTCACTTGTTGCAGTGCTGTTTGAGGTGCTTCTTGTAGCTGTCATCATGTAGGACCACCTCGGGGTTGCAGGTGGCAAGCCAGTCCGCGTTCTTTATCTCAGGAAGCAGCATCTGGTTCTTTGTCTTCTTCCCCTTCCTGCCCCTGGGCACTGGTGCTGACAAACCTGTAACAGTGAGTGGCAGCCAGTAAGCACCACGGGCACCACGGGCACGGCTGGGCACTGCCACCAGGCACCTCCGGCACTGGGTGGCAGGCAGAGCAGCAGAGCCAGGAGCTGGAGGAGGCCATGCAGAGCTCCCAGCTGCAGCCTGGAAAGCCAAGGAGGGGGAAGTGCACGGGGCAAACGTGGCCCCTTGATATATAAAAATATCCCCCAGAAGCATGGAAGGGACCTTGGTCCTGGGCACAGCTCTTGGAGCCTTCTCTAGACGCTGCAGCCAGCTCTGAAGGTCACCCTACAGGGCTAAGAGTTCAAACAAGAAGCTCCCAAATGATCAACACCAGCAGACCTGCTGATCTATCTGCAAGGGCTGTTTCTTATGCTGTGCATCAGGAGTAGGGCTGTGGGGGAACCAGATCAGTGCAGGGGGCTAAGGTACCAAAGGGAAAGGGAATGCGGTCCCATCTGGCTGACCATGATAAAATGAGATCCACTGGCTGGAGCTGAAAATTAAACACATTTCAACCTTGTGAGTTCACAGCAGAATGTGGAAAGAATTCCTGGTGGGGTCACTATTATTTGGAATCTTCGAAGAGGGATAAGCTGCCTCCCTCAGCAGCTGCTATTGAGGGAGGTCCTGCAGACATCCTCTTCTGCATGTGTGAAAGGGAAAGAGTGCCTGAGCAGTCCTGTCCCATCTGTCTGGTCCAGTGAAGAAGAGAGAGCATCACCATGTCCTCAACTCCTGTATAAGGTTTGCAGCTCCATGACAGGACAAGGGTTGCAGCTCGGGTGGCTGCTGGAGGCCTGCAGAGGGCACTAGGGTTCCTATCTCCAACACCAAACTGGCCTTCGGGCAAAGGCTGCTTCCTCAGCAGCTTGGCCTCTTCCAGGATGGAAGGCAGGATGGTGCTGGATCAGCAGAGCTCTGAGCTGGGCTGGCTGGGTGCTGTGCTCAGCTCCTGTGCTCACATGGATAAGGGATTGAGAAGGAACAGCCCCAGGATGCACTAGCAAGAGGTGGAGGTTGCTGTTGCTTTCTGCACAACAGGAAGGCCCAAGGCATGTCTTGCCTGGTCAGCTCTCTGCAGGCATGAGTGGTACCTGAGGCTCCCCAGGGAGTGTACTCTGTGGCTGCTCTGCACTGCAGGGTTCTGCTCTCCTCCAGCTCCTGATGTCAGGCTGGATGGTTGTTCCTCTAGCCAAGACCACGTGGAGGTCTCACAGGTGTGAAAAGCCATTCCGAAGAGTTGATGTAGAAATTCCTGGTCTCCTCTCTGCTCAATATCCAGTGTTAGTGCTGCTATTGCACTACAGCAATCCTGACCTCCACTGAAACCATGGCTTGTTTGTTACTTAGCATTATCTAAATCAAGTCCACTCATACCAGCTGGTTTGGTTTTGACTCTTGCTCTGCTCCCCACAGGGCTCTCAAGCAGTGCCAGCCAGACATTTCCAGTCAGAAGGAAATGGTGATGTTGGGTTTTAAGCACCAAGTACCATGCAACTGGGGCTCATCAGCAGCACCATTTCAGAACAGCCTTCCCTGTGCTCCACCCTCTGAGTTCCAGGTTTCAGCCTGGCTCCCTGATGCCAAAAGCAGTCTGGAGAGCTCCAGCCCCCGCACTACTCACCTCGTGTCACAGATCAGAAGGGCAGAACAAGCAGCACATGGCTTTTGGGCTCTGACTCCCCAGGGGATGCCACAGCCTCCCCCAGCCCCACTCACCTGTCCCAAGAGCCACAGGATGCAGGCAGGGTGCAGCCAGAGCCCTCTGACACACAGCAGGCCCTGACCACGTGTCACAGACCACAACTCCCCCAAGCTGACCCAGGGAGTCAGCACCCACTCTTTGGTCACAGCATGAAAGAAAAAGGCCCTGTTTGCAGGGTGGGGCTCTAGGGGAGCCCACAAACAGCAGCCACTGAGCTGCAGGCAGGGGGACCACTCTCCACTGTCCACCACCGAGCAGAGCCAGAGCCAGCGGGAAAGCAGGGCTGGGAAGGCTCTGGGTGACCTGTCTGAAGATGAGGATAACTGGGAACCTTCACCCTACAGAACACAGATAGAATTACAGATCTGACATCTTGTGGTGTGACACATGGACCTCACACACTGGAAAATAAGTGAGCGAGGCCTCTGAGCAGGGAGGACACAGCCAGACCTGGGACGAGCGTCCTGATAGACACAGTGAGACAAGGAAGGATCACCTGGGGAAGACTCTGCAGGAGTCTCAGGACAAACCAACGCTGCACCTCCACCCATCAGGGCAGGCACTGAAGATCAGTATGTGTGGGACAAGCACCATGGCAAGGGGAAACATAAGCTGGAGATGGAGTGAGATGGATGCTCAGCTGCACACCCAGCTTTCCCTGGCACAGCTGCCAGTGCTGCCCAGAGGCACAAGCATGAACAACGTCCATGCTGTGTCCTGTGTGGCTCTGAGGAACAGCTGGGCACGTCAGAGCTGAGTGGAATACACACCCTCATTCCTATCACAGCCAGTGCGTTCACAGGGTCACCAGCGCCCCATGAGCTCGCTGCCCAGTGTCTTCCTGAACAGCCTAGAGAAAACTTAGAAGCACCTCTGCTCCCACCACAAGGCTCTCTCTGCACCAGCCATGGCACTGGGAGCCAGGAAACAGCCTCCCCCACTCAGCCAGCCTCTGCTGCTGGCTCTGAGGGTCAGTGTGGAGGTCAGCTCCGTCCCTTTCTCTGTGCTGAGAGAATCACAGCGCTCAAGCACAACCACTTTCAGGCTGCTTCCATCAGCTCTGAATTTTGCAGCCTCGGTCCCACAGGCCGGCACAGGGTGACGAGTACAGATGCAATGGCAGAGAGAACACGCAATACCTGAGTGATTCTGCAGAGCCTGGTTCTGGCCATCCTTGGTCGGTGTGATGAGATCCCAGATAAAACTCTTAATCTTCTCATCCCCCTTGTAGTGTTTGACGCAATACACCAGCAAGGCCCGACAAATCATCTCCATGTCCTTCTCATTCAGGTGCCACTTGAACCGCCCATGAGTCAGGATATCCTTCCAGCGTCCCCAGCTGAAACAGCAGGAACACAGAGTAAACACTCCTGTGCAATGAGAGACCTTGCTGGCACCTCTCTCCAGAAGCTCTCTGAGGGGCACGGCCCTGCTAGGCCCTGGACAGGGGTGGTTTTCCCACATATTACAGGAGCAGAGAGGGAGAGAGGTTTGCTGGACTGAACAGGGCAGAGGCAGGAGCAGGCTCTGGAAGTGCCAACTGTCAGCTCATGCTTTGTCCCTCTAATTCTCCTTCCATCCCAAACATTCGCTTAGAGCCCAGGTCCCACCCGGGAGGTCACTGCTGGAAGGAAGGGGCTCCGCAAGCAGGATGGACAGAAAGTGGCTGGGGTAGCCAATGGCCCACAGATACTGGGGCAGCTGGAGGCTGTGGCCGTGCTCTCTGGGCGGGGTGAGGCTCACCCAAATATGAGCAGGTTCTTCTCCACGCGGAAGCACTCAGCCCGCAGGTACCGCCGCGTCTTCTCGTTAAAGCGCCGCGAGCGCGTGGGTCGCTCGTCCGAGTCACTGTCCAGCTCAGAGAACTCCATCAGCTCGTCCTCTTCGAAGGAGTTGTAGTGTTTGGTTTGCTTCCGCACCCGGGGTCTGTCGATGACCAGGCTCTCCTGTGAGGGACAGAGCAGAGAACGTGCTCAGGTACAGGCAGAAAAACTTGTATGTGCTCTTCTCCCACGGCCACCTGGCTCTGCTCACACCTCTGGCTCCTGGCTTGCCAGTCCCACAGCTAACCATCCCACTGGGATACCTGATCCAAATTACCAGATTGCAGCTCTGCCTGCACACAAGAGACAACTTCTGGCCAGTACAAAATTCAGCCTGAACGATGACAGGCTGAAAATTAGCCCCTCTGGGTCCAAACTGCTGACAGCCAGCAGCTGACTCAGCTCTGAGTCACTCCAGGCCCTCCCAGCACCACCTGTGCCAAGTGCTGTGCTGAAGGAGGTGTAATCTTTGTGTTGGGGGACAGGTGGGCTGAAAGAGGAAAGGCAGATTGCAAAAAAGTGCAGGAGGGAGAAATATGAAACTAAATAGCATGTACCTGCCTCCTTACCCCCGCCCTGTTGAAGGAATCCATGCTACCTAAATCTGCCTGGATTTCAGGCACATGGGACACACACACCCACACACCCCCTCCCCACTACACACACACACACATCACACACTCATCCCCTCCTCCGTTGCCTCTGCTTGAGCAGCGAGCTCTGCAGAGCTGCAGGGCCTCCCTCCTGCTGTCTAACACCACCTCTGGGGCATTGCTGCCTTGGCTGGAATCATGGCAGGGCCCTGGGGCTGCACTGGAGTCAGCTGCAGGGGCCTGAGCTGCAGCTTAGCACACCATCTCAGCAGGGCCAGCAGAGAAGTGGGATCCCAGCTGTCCCCTCCTGCCTCCCAACAGGCAGCAGCACCAGCCCACCCTCATTTCCTCATGAGGGGAGGCAGAGGGGAAGGCACCAATCTCTGCTCTCTGGTGACACAGTAGCAAATGGCATGGAGCTGTGTCAGGAGAGGTTTAGGCTGGATGATAGGAAATTGTTCTGCCCCCAGAGGGTGGTTGGGCACTAGAACAGGCTCCCCAGAGCAGTGGTCTTGGCCCTAAGCTGTCCAGAGCTCAGGAAGTGTTTGGACAATGCTCTCAAGCCATCGAGACGTGGGTGGTGGGACTCTGGGAGCTGCAGCGGAACAATGTGCCCAGCACTGTGAGCTCCAGGGCTGGAGTACACTAACTCAGGTCAGCTCTCCAGGCCTCCTCCAGAGCTGAGAGGCCAAATGCTATCCTCTGCCCAGGGTACGAGGGCTGATGTGGACTTGGGCTGGGCTGGGGAATAGTTACACAGCATCCCCCAAGAATGGAAAGAGCCTCGCTCACCCCCCCAATCCCCACCCATAGCAAGAGCTGCCACTTGGAACCCTTTTGCACTAACGAAGGTCTCTGGCCTTGCAGAGACAGTCAGAGAACTGGGAGATCACAGCTGGCACCTGGAGGGCAGCATGGGACTGTCCTGGGACTGCTCCGTGCTGGAGCCCCACCCCAGCTGCCTGGGCTGCCTGCACTCATGAGGCTGGCAGCACTCATGGCTGTTCTGTGGGGAACTCTCCACAGCCCCAGCTCATGACAGGCAGTCACATCAGCCTGCTGGGCTCACAGGTGGGCACTGGTTCCTTCATCCTCTCCTCCCCTCTCATGCTGCCCCAGCTGCTACCCCTTAACCAGGCTTGGCAGTAGCTGGGAGCACAGACTGAGCAGCCTGAATATCAGGGAGACACAGACCAACATGTGGCTAAATAAACTGGGCCTTTAACCAGCACTTGTGGGTCAGTCCTCCCTTGCAGTAATTCTTGATGCCCAACATAAATCTCTTCAGGAGCCCAGAAGAAGCTCCTGCCTGGAGACCACACCACGTGGTGTCAGATCAGTTGTACACAGACCGCAAACTGGATCCTACCTTTTCGTTCTTGGCATCTGTATCGAGCTCTGCTATCTTGGCCCACTTCTGCCAGAAGTTGGGGTCATCTAAGGAAATGTCAGTCCTGTTTCCTGATGCTACGAAGCTGGCCTGGGAGAGAAGAGTGAACAGGGTGCAACCCACCATCCAGATGTGCCTTCTCTCACACAGAGATCTCCCCCCACGCTTGTCTGAGCACACAGTCCCAATGCTGGGGGGTGTTACACTCCAAGCTGATATGTGCTAGAGGGTTCTTTGCTCACCTAAGGGAGCTGAACCGCTCTGATCTGCAGTCCTGCCTGACCCACTGTAAACAGAGCCTGAGCTATGCAAAATGAGGAGGGAGATGGCCCTTAGTGCCCCCAGCAGACACTAGCCAGGAGCACAGCACAGAGCTGGCTCCTCAGGGAGCTGGGGGACAGAGCACACCTGGACACTGCCTGGCACCTGGAACACAGGCCCTGCTCTGCCTTCTCACTAGCCCGAGCCAGCTTCAAAGGGAGTGCTGAACCCTCCTTCACAGCCTCCCATCATCCACCCAGGCTGGTGGGCCCCTCCTCAACGCTTGTGCTGACCACCAGAGACACAAGAGACCTGCTGCGGTGTCCCAGCAAGGTCTCACTCCTGGGCACAGCGGGACAGGAGAGCTCGGCCTCCACGCAATCATGTCTCTGCACACAGGTAGGACATCAGCCCACCACTACCGCCCTGCCTGCTCCCAGCGTGTCCTCCTCCCCCACCCCCCAGGGGAATCCCCCTTCCCTCCCGACAGAGCACAGCACACCTTGGCAAAGGTGGAGCCCTTCCCCTCAGACTGGATTGTGATGGTCTGTGTCCTGCGCTGGAGGATCTGATCAATGTCTTCCTCGCAGAACTTCGACCCTTCGTCCTCCTCATCCATGAGTGCGCCATAGGCACCCTTCCGCAGCAGGTCCTCCACCTCCATCTTGGAGAGCTGCTGAACCTGCCCAAAACATGGTGGCATCACCAGCCTGGCCAGCAACCCTGACCACTGCACAGCAGGAGAAGGCTCTTCCCTCTGCTCCAGGAGGAGGACAGAGACACCTCAAGCAAACTCAGACCTGCTGCTGCTACAGCAAAGAGGTCACTTCAAAACACTGCCTGAGGGACTGTCAGGAATTTCAGTCCATGCCACCCCAGACACAGCATCACGTGTCCCCCAACCTTGTTGCAGTGCAGGGACAGCCTGTCAGGCTATCAGCAGCAGAGCGTGTTGGACTGGGCTCTCTCTCCCCATCACCTGCCCAGTCTCTGCTCCAACCTGGCAGTGACTTGCAGTTGGAGAAGGAGAGCTCTCCTGCAGTGGCTCCCGCCTGGCCCCACTCAGGCAGCCAACCTACCCCGTTGGTGCTGCCCTTGCGGTTGATGTCCTGCAGCACAGCCTTATCCAGGCCCAGCTTCAGGCTGGCCTTGTCAAACATCTCCCGCTCGTAGGAGTTCCTGGTGATGAGGCGATAGACCTTCACCGCCTTGCTCTGCCCGATCCGGTGGCAGCGAGCTTGAGCCTGGGAGTGCAGAGGGCACAGCGTCAGCACAGGGAGCCCAGAAGGATGGGGACCGTGTGGCTTGTGGCACCTGCACCAGCACCTACACTCACCCAGCCAAGCCACAGACAGCTCCCACCCACCACAGCATCCTCATTCCATGCCTGTGGCCGACCCGGCAGGACTCTGGCTCTGGCACAGCCTGCGTGGCTGTGGAGCAGGAATGGGTGATCCCAGGGCAAGGACACAGGCCTCATGCTGGAGCCTTGGCTCAATGCAGATGTGGACACACAACACTGCACCCACTCCAACACCAGCTATGGACACAGTGTTGCTAGATCTGTGGCTCATCTGTGCTTTCAGAGCCACCTGTGACCTCCCCCGCGTCCTGTCCCCTCTGCCTGCACTCCTGCTGGCTCTCCTAGCGTGGTACCCCGTGCCCAGCACAGCCACTGCCCTGTCCTGCCCTCCTGGCACGAGCGACAGGAGCTGTGCCCCAGGACTGCCCCGCAGCCCGGCCCAGCCCGGCCTGTCACCTGCAGGTCGTTCTGTGGGTTCCAGTCCGAGTCGAAGATGATGCAGGTGTCAGCAGCCGTCAGGTTGATGCCCAGCCCCCCCGCCCGCGTGCACAGCAGAAAGACAAAGCGATCCGAGTCGGGCTTGCAGAAGCGGTCGATGGCAGCCTGGCGCAGGTTCCCGCGCACCCGCCCGTCGATGCGCTCATAGGTGTACCTGCTCGAGGGGGGAGAGCAGCGTCACGGCAGGGACTGAACTGGCTGTGGCTTTTAAATCCCTTCCCGCTCCTTCCCCTGGCCTGAGTGTGGGCACACAGGCAGCTGAGACTAACTGGCAGAATCCGTGCCCAGGTGGAGGCTCAGGCCCCATCAGCCTGTGTGCACTGTGGCTGTTCCCGAAAGCTGTGCCTCTTATGATGGCAAAATCATCACAGCCCCATGCATGGTGTATGGATATGGGGCTCATGGGAACCAGGACCAAGGGTTCTACCTACTTCCACCTGGTCACTCCGAGGACTGGCCCTGGGCTATGCAGAATGGACAGGTCTGAGCTGCTCAGTGGGGTCTCTGCACCCACCAGCAGCAGCCAGTAACTCCGATCCATTGGTACATGGGCATGGAATGACCAAATCCCCACCCTGTGTTGTTGCCACTCGATGTACAGTGCATGTAGGTGACGTGGAGGAGCTGTGGTGAATGCTGGAGCCTGTACTAACCGCCTCTGGATGAGATAGTCTTCCAGGATGTCGAGGCAGCGCACCATCTGTGAGAAGATGAGCACCTTGTGCCCACCAGCGATCAGCTTGGGAAGCAGCTTATCAATGAGCACCAGCTTCCCAGCTGCCTGGATCATCGCCTGCAGCTGGAAGTCTGGCGCCTCTGGGCTGTGTGTTTTACGGAAGTCTTCCAGGATCTTCTCCTCTGCCCCTGCCAGGTGGAAAGAGATGTGAGCTCTTGGTGAGGCTGGCAGTGCAGCTTCCCCAGCCTCCTGCCCAGGGCAGCAGCAAAGGGGCACCCAAGGAACAGAACCCATGCAGTCAGAGCTAGAGAGGTTGGCCAGAGACCTCCAGCAGACCCTCCACTCCTGTGACTAAACTTCAGGGCTTGCATCAGCTCTTGGCAGAACAAGTCAGGCTGGGGCGTTGAAGAGGGTCCTGTGTCACAACACCCCCAACCACAGTGAGCCTCACAAGACCCTGAGATGCCCATCAGCAAGCAGCTCTGGCAGAGAGCTGGGCTGCTTGGGAGGGCAACAGGGCAGATCACTGCACCCCGTGCTGGGTTCACAGCCACACCATCAGCAGACAGCATAAGGGCCTGAGCTGGCTCCCAAGATGGGCAAGTTCTGCAGGCAGTGAGCAGTAAATGTTGCAGTGATACCTGTGTGTCCCCCCACACCTCCTGTGCACAGTCCTCACCATTGATGAGGTAGGGGTGATTGCAGCACTTGCGCAGCTCCATCATGGTGTTGATGAGGTTGGGCATATTGTGCTGGTTGGCACCCTTGGAGAGGAAGGAGAAGTTCTTCTCCAGGATGGCCCGGTAGTATTTCTTCTGGATATTGGTCAGCTCCACCTCAATGATGGTCTCCTGTTTGGGTGCCAGATTCTTCTCTACATCATCCTTCAGCCGTCGCAGCATCATGGGCTTCAGGATGGACTGCAGCTTCTTCACCTGCAGAGCAAGCAGAGACTCACTGCCCTCCCTACATGGCAAACACGTGGGGGGCCTGCGATGCTAGAGACCCCCCAGGCTGCAAACCCACTACAAGTGACCCTGGAGCAGCTGCTCAGCAGCCAGCCAAGACAACTTCAAGGTTGGGCATCCTTGGGGTAAGCATGTGAGTGACCAGTCCCGTGCCATGAGCTGCACTTGCTTCTTCTGCTGGCAGCCTTGGGTGTCTGATGCAGGAGGAGAGCTCAGAGTTTGGACAGCAGCTGGTGCTTGTTTCATATACCTGTGCCTGCTCCCCCAGAATGACAGTCTTTGTGAAATTCCCACGTTCCAAAGGCAGCAGGGACAGCCCAAGGGACTAAGCAGTGTCCCATGACTCACACTCAAGAGGAACTTTGGAGGAAGGCTCTCCATGGGAACCTGACAAGAACAACTGATGCATGGACCTACCGACCTCCCCATTCCCCCTACACTCCTGTTGGTTTCAGGGACAGACCAGGTAGGAGAGTCAGGTGAGCTGTGCTGCCCAGGGATGCCAAGGCAGCAGGGGGCCAGGTGGGAGCGGACTACTGACTTGGCACATGCTGGTCTCCTCTCTCCAAAGCAGCATTGGGAGCTCTGTCACAACTTTGCTTCTCCCACTATTAGGAGTCCTATCCACTTCCATGAAGCACATGTCTGAGAGCATGCCTGGTTTGGTCATCAGGTGTCCCAGTGGCCTGCACCAACATTCACCAGCACAACTCTTCTAGGTACCTGCTCCTCTGTCTTCAGGTCTCCAAACTCCTCCAGGAAGGCTGTCTCTGAGGGAAACTGCTGCGGCTCCAGGAAATTTAGGAGGCTGAAGAGCTCCTCCACCGAGTTCTGCAGGGGAGTCCCTGTCAGCAGAACCTTGTGCTCCTGGGGACACACAGAAAACAGGTTGAGGGCTCAGACCCATTGGCTGGGTCCAAGGTGTCCTAAGAGTGCAACGCTCTTTGTCTTCCAGCCTCAGAAGCACTCTGGGTGGCCTGGGAACACATACAGGCTGAAAGGCTCCCCTGGCCATGGTGACAACCACTGCCACACAACACTGTCTTGTGGCTCCCAGGATGCTTTCCTGGACATGTTCCAGTCCAGCTCTGCAGGAACAACAGGCGAAACCTCGATCTCACACTGCCCCCAGGTGTCAGTACTGGCACAAGACCTTCAGGCAGGGCTGTGCTGGTGACAGATGGGGACACCGACAGAGCCCGAGCTCCCTGCGGGCAGGATGTCCCTCTTCAGGGCTCAGGCAGAACAAGAGGGAACATGGCCCAAAGCCATGCCATACTGAGGGGCAGGAGGGACCTGCTGCCAGAGCCAGCCTGAGCTGGGGCAGGTATGACTGTGCACTGGAACGAGGGGAAGCTTTTATTAGAGGTTAATCAAGTAGGTACATGTGCAATGAACGAAGATGAGGTCGGGAAAACCCCACGATCCAGGGATGTCAGGACTGGATGATCCCCTAAGGAGAATCCTCTCCCTCCCAGGTCTGCTGTGGGTTAATATTCCACTTCAGTAAAAAGGAGTTTGTGATGGCTGCAGGGCACCAGTGCCCCATCCATCGAAGGGCCCCCCGTGACTGGCACTGCTTTAGCCCCAGCCTAGTGTGGGGCCTGAGCCAGTGACAGTGGCATCTGAATGCTTGGCATGGCCATCTCCAGCCCACCCTGCTCTGAGGAGAACGCTGGGCAGGACACACTCACCAGGGCCATGAGCTTCAGCCCCTCCAGGAGTTTGCAGTTCCTGTTCTTCAGGCGATGTGCCTCGTCAATGACCACACAGCGCCACTGGATCTTCTTCAGCTCTGGGCAGTCAGCAAGGATCATCTCAAAGGTGGTGATAACCACCTGGAACTTGAAGATCCCAGGGAGAGGGTTACCCTAGGGAGACAGAAACCAGAGCTTGACTCCTGCAGGGCGGCAGGACACTGTCAGACCTCCTGTCTGACAGTATCAGTATCTGGCTCTGAGCTGGTATTTCCCCAGAATAATTTCTCTCAAGCACTGGGCAGGTTCCTGCAAGCCTCCTTGCTGGCCACAGACTGTGTGCCTCCAAACCAGACACTGCTCCAGGGCAGACACACAGGCCTGGAAAAGTACCGTGGCTAGGGGTCTGCTGTACCTTCCCCCTTCTGCATGAGTTGGGGCTGTTCACTCACACAGTGCACCCTGAGCCCACACCAGCAAAGACTTCTTAAAAGATCACCTTTCCCTCTCCAGAATAACAACAGGTTCCTCAGGCAGCTCAATGCTTCCCAAGTAAAGGAAGGCAGGGCTGGGGAGACCTGGGAACGCTGAGTGCGCCACTCACCTGTGAGTCCCTGTACACCATCTCGTACTGCTGGATCATCTGCCGGCTGATCTGGCTGCCGTGGTACACGATGGCATTCATCTCCGTCCACGTGCGGAACTCCCGCTCCCAGTTCGTGATGGTGGAGAGAGGAGCAATGATGAGGAAGGGGCCATGGATGCCCATCAGGAATATCTCCGAGAGGAAGGTGATTGACTGGATTGTCTTCCCCAGTCCCATCTCATCAGCCAGGATGCAGTTCTTCCTGCAGAGATGAACAGGGTCAGGTGAACGTGGCTCTCGAGAGCAGGAACCACTCTGTCGCCAACTCCTTGATGGGATGTCAGGCACGTCACTTCTACCCACACCTCTCTGACCCTGCAGCGTGGAGGGTGGGGGGACATTGCTATAGTGGCCCAAACCTGTCTGAGTAAGCCTGACCATCCAACTTCTTGCAAGATCATGGATTCAAAGTCAGCATGAAAGATGCTGTTCTTCAGGTACCCAAGAGCCAGGGAAAGATGCATCTGATGGCCTGCTGCAGCTGAGAACATGCACATTCCTGTGCTCCTGACACACAGTGGGTCACCAGCACCCTGGCCAACACCAAAAATCAGGTGTATCTTAGACCCATAGCTAAGCCCTACTACCTTCAAGACTCATCAGCATTTCCTAGGGAGAAACATTCTTAAAGACTCAGTTGCAAAGCTCAAGTAAACCCAATTTTTCTGGCAGCTGCCTGCCAGCTCCAGCACTTGAAGGACTCAGTGGCTGCTCTGTCAGGCCTGTTTGTCCACTCTGCTCCCCAGCCCTGCTGTTCCCATGACAGCACACACCAGGGCCTGCTGCTAGCAGGACTGCTCCTGAGAACACAGGCCTCCAGCCCCTCCTCACCTGTTATACCAGTTAAAGAGCAGCCAGTTCATTCCCTCCAGTTGATACTCCCGCAGCTGGTTGCTGTTCTTGTACTCCCGGGACTTCTCCAGTTTCTGCCAGGACTCGGACGCTGGGCGCTCCTAAGAGGGGAGAGCAGGAACAAGATCCATGGGAGAGGCCAATGCTCAGCGAGGCCAGATCCTGCTGCTGGGGCTGTGCATCGGGACAACGCTTCAGAGCAGTCCCTGACAGCTGAGTCACAGCAAGGTCTTGGCCTCCAGAGCCCAGCCTCAGACCCTGACAACTAACCCACCCGGAGGGGAGAATACAGGGCTTGCACTGCAGCACCAGGGACAAGGTCAGCACTGCTGGACCGTGGCAAGACACAGCCAGTCCCTGTGCCCAGGGCAGAGAGCTGCCAGCTGGGTACGTTACCTCTGGGTACGTTACCATGTGCTTGATTTCGGGAGGGATCTGGAGGGCTTCGAACTCTTTAATCTTCCCTGGGTCAACATCCTCCTCCAGCTCCCAGGTACTCTCCTCGTAGGGCAGCGAGCACCACTTCACCAGGTAGTGAGTCACCTCCTGTAGCACAGAGAGTCAGGCTCAGAGACAGGGAGGGTCAGAAGCCTCTCTATCTACCCTGTGCCAAAGGGTCCTCAGGAACTCGGGCTGCACAACGAAAGGCTGGGAAGGCTCAGCATGCTTTGAGATGACCCACAATGCACACTGTGGGGCTGGGCCTCCTGCCAAGTCTCCCTCCCTCCCTCCGAGGGGCAAGCAAGTGATACAGCCACTCACCTCCCCAGTGTCTGGGTCCTTTGTATGAGCCACCTCCAGAATTCGATCTACCTCCACGTAGTCCGGGTTGAACAAATCCTCGTCAGGCTGTGACAGCAAACAGTAAAAAGGGAGGGTAAGTTCAAGGTGATTTCAGGGTGAAACAGATGGCGGGCATGAGTAAACAGCTGCAGGGCATCTGTCCCCAGGATGCTGCTAGCTGTGTGCAGCACACCAAGTGCCCTGGATGCAGGTACAGACATCTGTCTCTGGGCAGGGAGGACGCAGGAGCCCCACAGAAGGCAAAGCTCTTCCTCTAGAGCAGTCACAGGCTCCGTGCTGCCCTTGCTGTTAGGCAGGAACGTCCTCTCCAGCCTATCTGGCCCCAAGGTACAAGCCCTGAGCTGCCTGCTCCAGCTCTGAGCAGCGTCCAGAGCTGTGACTGCCACAGCACAGAGCCATACATAGAACCCCATTCCTGCAAGGGATGACCCCTTGGTTTCTGACTCTGCCTCGCTCTTGCCCCACCTAGCAGTAATCCTCGGAGAGACACATGGCCTAGCACTTGGGAAGGAGAAAAAACAAGCTTCTATGCTCACAACTCCCTAAGCTCAGCTAGTCACAGGAAAAGAGCATGTGCTCCTTGATGAATTGTCAGTGGTACAGTGCATTCCACACATGCTTTTTCTTTGCATCCTGAGAAAGACCACAGACTTGTGAGTGAGAAATCTGACACACGCCCCCAGCTTTCCAGCTACAATGGAGAAATTTTCATAGCCTACTGGCCTGATTTACACTTGCAAGGGGCAGTTTGAGGAGATCCAACAACTATCTCTGAAGCAGCAAGATAAATTATAGAACACCTTTCATACTAAGCAAGATTAATCTGCTTATAGAGCAGAGCAGGCAGGAGCTGCTCTAAGCCCAGATATTTATAGCTCCCTCTCTCCCATAGCACCTCTGCTCCACCACGGAAGCACCCTCAGCCCCACACGGTGACCTCCCTCCCACTGAGCAACGCTTCCATAGTTGGCAATGCCTGGCAAGTCACACTTGTCACCCTGCTCATAATTCCAGCGGTGACACCACAGGTGTCCAGGCACTGTCACAGACCCTCAGCCTCAGCCTTGGTTCCTTTGGCCCAGGAGCTGGTCTGAGCTTGGCAGGGAGGCGTCAGGGGCAGCGCTCAGCCCCTGCCCCGGGTTCGGGGTCAGGCACTGCTGCTCCCCGTGCTCTGCTCTCACCTCTGTAAAAATATGTTTCATCTGAGCCTGCTTGTTCCGGAAGCGCTTTATCTTCTGGGAGATCCTGGGGTCCTTCTCCAGCTCCTCCAGAGTTGCCCACTTACAGTGGAGATAGGAGCTGCAGGGGAGGAAAAAAGTCACCAAATGTGACCAAAAGGCCTTTGGTCCCAATCCCATCCACCACACAGAGCAGCAGGGATCTGCTGGTGATCCAAAGAATGCCCAGCCCATGCCTATGGCACCCTGAACTGGGGAAAGCTGTGGCACAGGACCAGAGCAAGACCAAGCACTGAAGATGCTGCAGCTTCCCTGCTTCCCACCACCATGGCTGGCTAAGGAGGACAGAGACTGGAAAACACAGATGCTGGGCCTGCAGCTGAGGATGGGATGGGGGTGGGAGCACACAGTCCTTGCTCCTGCATGCACAGGGCCCATGGCACAAAGCACCACAACACCACACGTACAAGTTCCTATACTTGACGTAGAACTCCTCCGTCTCAAATGCCAGGCCTCCAGGATGAGCCTGAAACCAAAGAGAGGCAGCAACAGTCAGAGCCTGTGCAGAAACTGGGGAGGCATGCTTTGTGACCTGGGTGCAGGTAGCCATCCCCTCCCTGGCCACAGGCTCCAGGGACTGAGCCCCAGGACAGTGAGGACAGCCAGTCACTTGTGCTGCTGCCCCAGAGCTGTAAGAGCCCTTGGGAACAAGGTGTGAAACCATCCTTGACTGTGGGGGACTCAAACACCTTCTGGGCATGAGCCCAGGACTGACTCCTCTCCAGAGGCTTTCTGGTACCCAGGACAGGAGAGGCATCACATTGATCCACGGCCCAGAAAGGTGGACACACCCCAGCACTCCACCACGAGAGTGAGAGCAAGGAACAGCACGGCAGCACCAACTGCTGCTACATCTCATGTCCCTGCTGCGTAGGGCAGCCAGGTCCCGTCTCTCCTCTGTCCACGGACCTCTAGCCCCACCGACATCTTTGCCACTCACCTCCTTCTGCACCATCCTGGAGGCAAGGATCTTCTCAATGATATTGGCATCATCCTCAGGAGGCTCCTGGGGACAGGAGAGGAGAGCTGTTTTTCCGGCTCATCACATGCCTGGCACCTCCCAGCACAGACCAGGTACTTGCCCCTCTCCCAGTCCACCAGCTGGGCAGACAGAGCTGGCATTGGGAGCTGGGAGAGCTGTGCTTGGGGAGCCCTTGCTGGGTGCGAGGGTATAAGTGCTGCCTGCTCAGCTACACTCGCCCTCTGCCCATCCTCCCTGGGGAAGTCAGGCCACAGCACTGTTGGGTTTGCTGTGTGGGTCTTTCCACCTACACCAGGGCAGCTGAAGAGGGTGGCAACTCTCCCAGAAAAGAAGAGGGAACTCAGGCACTTCTGCCCTGAGACTCAAGGAAGGAAAACCATGTGCATTTCTGCCCCAGGCACTCTCATTTCCAGATCTTGGATATGCCCTGGCATTTATACAGCTCTGTAGTGCTGTATGGCCCAAGGACCCCAGGAAAGCAGGGCTGTTGGGCCCTGCCACATGCAGCCTCTGTTGCTGCCACCTGGCTATGGCCTCAGGACACAGGAAACAGCATCTCACTCTACCACTGTCCATGCAGCTCTTCCTGGCAGGCTCAAAGTGCTGCCTCCTTCCCTCTGCAGGCTTCAACTCTCCCCTGAGGGAATCACCCTTTGAGGCTGCAGATCCCCTGTGCTCCCAGCACAGCCCCTCTGGCTGAGCACACGGGCTTTGCTGGAGGTGCCCTAACACTGTCCTGCTGCCAGCCCTGAGAGCAGGGAGGGGGAGGCTCTCCTGGCTGCGTCTGTGCCAGGACCAGCCCCACCGAATGCCAAGGGACAAGAGAGCTGGGCTTGTGCCTGTCTGTGCTGCAGAGGAGAGGCACGGGAAGATTCAGGGGAGAGGACAGACACCAAAAACATGGAGCTTGCTTGAGCATTAGAAATATCAGTTCTGCCCTGTTTGGGAAATGGTACAGCAGGAGGAGGAGCAAAGTGCAGAGCAGAACAGAGAAGGGCTTTGTTCATCTCCCTCAGATGGAGGCAGAGTCTGG
Source organism: Myiotriccus ornatus (assembly GCA_036023395.1). NCBI lineage: Eukaryota > Metazoa > Chordata > Aves > Passeriformes > Tyrannidae > Myiotriccus > Myiotriccus ornatus. The sequence continues at coordinate 534,761 of JAYRBT010000054.1, read as the reverse complement.
TCCAAGGCAAAGCAGCCCTGAGGTGTAGCTTTGCAGACTAGAAAGATTCTCAAAGAATGGCTCGGGGCATGCTGGGGAGGGACAGACACGTGGGGCATCCCATACCTACTCACCTGAAAGTGCCTGGGAAAGCCAAGGCCACGCCCAGGGCCGCAGCAACCCTTCCATCCTCAGCCCTCAGCCGGCAGCAACCCTTCCATCCTCAGCCCTCAGCCGACTGCTGCCTCGGCACTACCCTTGTGTGCGGGGCAGGATGCTGGACCCAGCACCACAACACAGTGAGCAGGGGAACAGCAGGTCTGTCTGGGCCCTTAGCAGCCATCTGAGGCCCAGAGTGGGATTTTTGCCCTATTTGAGGAGCTCAGCCCCGCACCAGGGTAACATGGCTGAGGGGAGCATGCAGAGGTGCTCCCGTTGCAGACACTGCACAGTGCCTGTTCCCCCGTGCCCAGGCACCCACCCTGGCACTGCTGGGCTCTGCTTGACCCTGCCTGGCACAAAGGGTTTGTGTGAACTTGGCCAGGGGCACACCACAGCCACTTTGAGTGCCCTGGAGCTTGGAGCTCCCACGCTGCCCCACAGCCCTTACAATGGTCCATGGCTCATTGCTGGCTACCTGAAGGCTGCCTCACAGAGCTGCTGAGGGCAGTGGCCAGGATCCCTGGGGGAAAGCTGCAAGTCCAGGCCGTGGACAGAGCAGCCCCACAGTCGCAGCACTCACATCCTGCCCCACCAGGTTGGTTCTGATGGTGGGAGCAGCCACGGGCAGGCCCAGCTGTGCAGGCTGGCCAGGCCGCACAGCAGCCACCCATCCTGGCTGCTACTGGACAACAGTGGCAACTCACCTGGAGCAGCACAAACCGAGGTGGAAGTTCAGAACCGAGAGGAGAACAGGGTGACAGCTCATACTATCTGTTGCTTTGAAAATGCCACTGGGAAAGATGACTGCCAGAAGCCCAGCTGGGACACGGCCCCAGGCAGAGCTGAAGCAGCACCTGCAGCACATCCTGTGGGTGCACAGCAGCCCCAGGCCAGGCATGGATCATCAGCCAGGGCTTACCTAATGGCTGAATAACAGAGCTGACTAATACCCACCAAAGCTTTGGGAAGAGGGGACTAGAGAGGGTTACAAGAACACTGCGAAAACAACTAGTGACCGTTATTAATATCTGGCAGCTTTGTTAACGATCAGAAATGGAATGAGCTGCACAATTCAACACACAGTCACGGACAGGCAGGAAAATGCTGCCAGCGCCCACCAGGAGCCAGCACTGAACTAGTGGGCATAGGCAGCAGGACAGCAAGGCCCAAACTGCGGTGGTACCCGCTGGTCCCTGCCACACTGCCCGGCAGATCAGCTCAGCTGGCAAGTGTCAGGCTGGCATCGCTTTGCTCCAAGGCACCGATGGAGAGCAGCCAGGGCAGAAAAGGATGACCTGGCACCTACAAAGCCCTCAGCTGGCAGAGACAAAATAGTAGACTAATCATAGACAGAAGCTACAGAGACCAGAGCCAAAGGTGAGCATGGGCAGTGGTTGGGTCACTTCTTCAGGGATGTGCCCAGCTATGTGACATGTTCCAGAGGTCCTATTCTCCCAGCCAGAGGGCAACAGTCGGATCTGCACACCTCTCTTGCCCATCTCACAGTTCCTGCAAAGCCAGCCTGCACCCGTCCAGACAGACACACTCTCACCCCATCCTTGAGCTGGGACCCCCTACTTGCTTGAACATCAGCACTGACACCCTGGGACATGCTGCATGAGGCGGATCCCACCCCCCCATCCCACACCCAGCACTACCTCTGCCTGCCACGCCAGAGTAGAGGCAGAGAGCGCGGAGGTTCGCCCAGCTCCCAGCACAGCGATTGTCTCGCCGTCATCATCCACAACCTTGAAATCCAGGTCCTCATTGTACTTCCTCCTCTTCACCTGCCGTCCTGAGCGTCGTTTCTGTACACAGGATGAAAAAGGCAGTGCCAGGGGACACAGGCAGACCAGGTGTGTCTCCTTGTTTGAGAGGTAGAGGGAAAGCCCCAGGGCTGCTGGATGTCCAGGCCACCCCCTGCCCTAGCAGGATGGAGGTGGTGAGGAGAACTGGCTCTCCTTGTAGATAACCCCCCACCGTGGTGCCCAGGTGTCCATCCTGACCCACACAGCCCCATCAGCCCCCAGGGCGTGCGGCAGAGGAGCCCCGTGGAGATGCAGAGCTCGCAGCTCCCCAGGCTGCAGGGCCAACCTGCCTCCTTGTGCTGTGCCAGGAAAGGGGAGCTGCCCAGAGTCACGGTGGAGAGGGACATTCAAAGCTGAGGGATGTACACACAACCCTGGGCCATCAGCTGACTTCAGGCTGACAGAAGCTGGCCTTGGAGCCAGCTCTCCATGTTCACTGCTGAACATGCTCCCTGAACACTGTGTCCAGGGGCCCAATTCTTTTCCCACTCAGAGGCAGCCGGGATTTCCCCCACTGGCAGCTGAGGGCTTGGACATACCTGGCTGTCAGCTGACTCTGCAGACTCCTCTGGGCTCTGCACAGATGGGATCAACAGATCCTGATCCAAATCCAAACTGTTCGCTGGTATCTCATTTTTCCTCTTCCCTTTCTTCTTCTTCTCCACAGGGGTGTCCTTGCTGCCAAGGCAAACCAATAGTTAGATCCTGTCCTAGGAATCTCAGGGGAGAGCCAGCAGGCGCAGGGCTCTGCTCCCGTTCGATCACCCAGCGGCACCTCAAGGCTCCTGGGGCCTCTCCCAGCACCGGGGACCCCCCCAGTTCATGACGCTCATTGATCACCACCAAGTGTTTCTCCATCCAGTTCCAGTACTGGGATGAAAGGGTCCACCTGCCCTGCCTGGGGGCTCCCACCAGCCAGGGCAACAGCCCCTCCAGGGGCTGTAGGAGTTGGGGTTCAGCTCATGGGGTCCAGTGCAGGCACAAAAAGGACGTCCCCACCACAGACCCCAGCAGGCCAGGGCAGCAAGCTGCCTGCTCGGATCACAGCACTCCCAACACTGGCCACACTGCCAGCCAACTCCTGTGTGTGTCAGAGAGCCCTGCCAGTAAACCAGTTTACCCCAGTAAACCTTTACACCAGTGCTGAGGCACAGGCTGCCCCAGATCACAGTTTGTCTTCCTGAGCCATAGCACTGAGTCCCCTCCCGAGAGCACAGCTGAGCAGACACTGCACTGTGCCTCCAGCCAGAGGAAGTTAAGCCCTGTGATGGCCATGAACACAGATGGATGCAGGTCTCACTCCCAAAGGTGAAATGGCCCATCACAGCAGATGGTCACAGAGGGGATCTGGGCTCTGCTCCTGAGAATCCCACCACCTCCCTGAGAAACGTGCGAAGACGAGCCCAGCCCCATGGCACACTCTCAGGCTAAGGGCCACCTGCACCCCCAGCACCCAGCACAACCTGCCTGTGCGAGGGAACGGGACCAGGACACAAGAAACAACAGCTCCCAACATGCCTGTCCATCCCTATCCTCTCCAAGGAACACAGTTAAGGGAAAGACTCCAAAGTGCTGGTGCCTGTCCCGGGGCTGAGCAATAATCCCTTCCTCACTCCCAGCCCAGCCATCCATTCCCTCCACATCCCAGACCTGCACAGTGTCAGAGGAATGGCCAATTTCAAAGCCATGTCAAGGTTTTAGGTCCATTTAATGAGAAAAATCATTGCTTGCCTGGGACTGTCAAAAAGTAAGGGTAAAAATCTGCTCTTCAGGCCAAAAATGCCCCGGCCATGCATCCACACTTGAATTAGAGGCCCTGAAAATGCTCTGTGAGCACTGCTTCCACTGAGCAATAACTCCCAAGATATTGATTTGTAAGTCACAATTAACAACCGCTTCATTCATGAACCAGTCGTTGACTATGATTAGAAATAATTTAGAAGAAATTATGCTACCATTATCTGCCACTTAGAGGACTCCCAGCAATCATTCCATCTGCACAGAGTAGTGACCCTGCCTGCTTGCTCTCCCCTCCCCTCCCTGCACTGACAGGGGCCCCCAGACACCTCCCCAGCTCCATCCTGGGCAGGAGGCACAGGGGGACACACAGCTCTGCTCCCTGCACAGCTTGCACCTGACACTCCCACAGGCGGGTTTGCTGGTGGCTGACCCAGAGGCTGAAGCAAGTCCGAGAAGAGGCTCGAAGAGAGGCTGTGGAGGCAGAGAAGCTGCAAGGAGGACCCATGAGCTGGGCTTTCCAAGCAGCAGGACTGGTACTAGGTCCTCCTGGAAGGTGCAGGTGAGTGGGAAGAAGCAAAACAGGCTCAGGCTCCAGTGGGACAGAGCATTAGGAATGTGCAGAGCCCTGTGGAACTCCCAGACTCCCACACACAGTTTCTTCTGCCTGCATGATGTGTTACAGAGTTATATTAAATAGTCTTTTTTTGCACAAAGTGGCCTCTTCACCAGGGCTCTGCTGGTGCCCTGCAGAGCAAGTGGATCACCTTCAACCCCTCCTGGTACACGCAGGCCCTGCTGTGCCCAGGTAGGAGGGCCAGGGTTTCCAGCTCTGCAGCTGGGGCTACCCTGCCACGAGCCCCAGCTCCAGCAGGGTGTCCTGTCCGTGGCAGGTCACACGGTCATGGGCTGCCCTGTGATGCTCGGTGCCCTGTGAAGGCACTGCTGGCAGCCAAAGGGCCTGCCAGGGTGGCAACAAGCTCCTACGAGAGCCATGAATACCTTCAGGAGCACAGGCCTCCATGGTCTCCTCTTTCCCAGGTTTCCCCTTCCTTGGGTGGGTCCCACAGTTCCCGCTGCACGGGCAGACCTCTGTGAATGGCCTGTATGGCAGGTTCTTACTGGTGGAGCAGAGGTATTATTAGAAAAAGCTGCTAGCTGCACCCCTGATCCCAGGACCCTCCTTGGGAACCAATGCTGCATTTACACGGGCTTCATCCTTCCCTTTCTTGCCCCTCTCCTTCCCCCTCCATCTCCATCTCCCTGCTGCAGCCCTCCTTGGGGCCTGCAGGAGCCCTTTCCTCACCCTCCCGGCACCGTCCATTTCATCCATCCATCCCCCATCTGCTCTGGCTCACCAGCCCAGGACAATGAACACATGCAGAGCCCCAGGCTCGAGAAAGACCAGAAGTGACAGCACTGCATGGCTCAGGGACCCTCTGGGGACGTGGCACCTGGCTCTCACCCTGCTGAGCTCCCCACTCCTCCTCCTGTCCACCACCAGCCCACACCAATGGCACTGAAGGCCACCCTGGCGCTGGCTCTGCAGGCCTGGCCTCTCCAGGATCTGGCTGTCAGTGAGCTCTGAAGAAGCAGGGCTGTGGAAGACCCAGGGCTCAGTCCTCACCCTGCACACATGCCCTGGGCAGCCATGGTGGGAGGAAGGTGGGCAGATCCCACAAACCTGTAAAGTCCATTCGGGAGACCATTTCCAGGGAAGTGTCCTCAAGAAGACCTACCAAATTGATGTTTTCTAACAAAGAAAGATTTTGCTGAAAAATTCCCAGCTGGCTCCTGTACTAATTGCATTTACAGAGCAAATATTTTCAGCTCATGGATTATTTACAGTACATGAGGAGGGCTCAGCTCCAGCTGATGCGCCTGCTTTGTACAGGATTCTCCAAACCCACTTATTCTCACCAGTCCACAACAGTAAACCAAATGACAGTGGTGCTGTTGAGACCTGCTCTGCTATGTGCACACATCCCCAATTAAAAAGAAATCAGAGCTTCTGTCCAATCAGCCTGTTAATTAAAAGGACGAGGAATTACCGGAGGCGGCGGCGCTGGGCTGTGCAGTACCAGGGATCCTCAGGCCTCCCCCACCGCTGGCCTCGGCTGCCAGCACAGCTCCGCAGCTGCAAGGACGGACAGGTCCTGCCACCCAGGAGAGGGACACGGGATGGGATGTGCTCCCCCATGCTCCCAAACCTGAGCTGAGGGAAGGCAGACTGCCACCCCCTGGGTGTGTGGGGAGCCTCAGTTGCACAGACCCCAGGGCCGTGTTTTTCTCACTCACTCTGCCCCAGCCCCAAAACAGGCAGGACAGGCCCTCTGCCACACAGCACTTTGCTGTCCTGGTGGGACACCACCACAAGGTCCCTCTTGCCCCAGGACACTCGGCATAAGGGCCATATCAAGGTGAGGCCAAGATTCTTCGGTCCTCTTATGGATCTGGAGCCTCACAGGGCCTCATCCCCAAAAAGGCACCTGCCTGTCCTATCTGTGCGTGGGCAGAGAGCTCACCCTTCCCTCCCAACCGGCACATCCAGCCTGCAGCACAAGCAGCCTGCACATCCAGTGCCACTCTCCGGGCTGCAGCTCCTGCAAGCCCACAGCCCTGTCCACACCAGGCACAGAGACATGGCCACACCACCCCTCACCTGCTCTTCTTGGGTCTTGCTCTGGGGCCAGGCTCAGTGCTGCTCTTCTTGTCTTTAGGCTCCTTCGGGGCTTTGGGTTCCCGAGGTTTGCGGGGCTTCTTGGCCACTTCCCTCTGTCTGGGCTCCTTCGGCTTCTTGGGCTCCTTCGCCTTTTTAGGCTCTTTTGGTTCTTTAGGCTCTCTCCTCCTCTTTGGTTTCACCTCCACAGCTGCTTTTTCTCCCCCTTCCTGCTCTCCCAGATCCTTTTTCTTCCGTTTCTTCTTCACCCCTGTGCCCCCGCCCCCACTGTCCTGCATCCCATTCTGGGTGCTCGTCCGCTTCTGGGGAGCCCCACTGGGCTCCTCCTTTGGGCACTGGCACTGGCTGCCCGTGTTCGTGGCCGTCACTGTCACCTGGTGGGGCACCTCGTCCTGCTCCTCGCTGCTGGCAAAGGTGTCCTGTGCCTTGCACTCCCAGGCAGACGACATTGGGGAGAGGCTCAGCGCTTTTAAGGTCGGCGGCTGCAGAGAAAACAGAAAGGTGGTGAGTGAAGCGAATGGCACAGCTGGAAACAACAGGTGCTGCGGGTGGAACCGCAGCCCCACGAGGCTCCAATCCCCCAGTGCAGCACAGCAGTGTCCCTTGGGGACTATGGCTCATGGCCACCACAGGCAGACACAGCTCAACAGGGAGGATGTCCCTTCCCTGCCCAACGGAGGTGACAGACAGGGGCCGTGCGGCCTCCCCACCAGCCCACGCAGGTCCCAAGCTGGCCCCAGTGAGTGCCCCAAACACGGTCCTGCCTTCGATCGGACACTCCAGACCTCACTCTGCCGAGACCAGAGACACCCATGTGCCCAGGCCACCTCCTGCCTGTTGCCCAGAGACAGGGATTGTCCTGGCAGGGCAAGGACAGGGAATTAAGGATGCTTTGCAGCCTGCAACAAGAAGTGGGCACCTGCTCCATATGGGGCAGACCTTGGGGCAAAAGAGGGTTAGACTGGCACCTTTCCTGGGAGCTGCTGAGTGCTGGGGCTCCTGCCAGCCCAGGAGAGCAGAGCTGCCCTTCCTGCTACAGCTTCACTTCCTGAGAACTTTCCAGCACTGAACACTGAAAGAAATTCAGCTGCCTCCCTGGCAGCTTGGCTGCGGCAGGCACGACCAAACAGCAGCATTCAGGGGCCCAGCTCTGCTCGAATTTGCTGCAACGGGTTCATGTCTTTCTTGTGCTGCGGACCCCAAATCTGGAGGTAGCACTGCAGCTGGGGTCTCACCAGAGCACAGGAGGTCAGAATCACCTCCCTCACGCTGCTTTTGACGGAGCCCAGGACATGGCTGGTTTCTGGGCTGCTAGTGCACACAGACAGGGAATGTCCAGCCTCTAATGCACCAGCACCCCCAAATCACTCTCAGCAGGGCTGCTTTTGATCTGTTCATCTCCCAGCCTGGATTGATACTGGGGGTTGCCCCGACCCAGGCTTCCTTAAAGATCTGCCAGCTCTGTTCCACTCCCTTGTCCCAGAGGGCAGTCTCCCAGGAGATCCCACTGAAGAGCTGGCAGCCTGCTTTCCTAATATTCAGTGTCAGTGCCTTGCCCTGGGATCCCTGTGGGCATCAGGCCTGCTGTGTCCCAGGAGCAGTGCTGGTCCCAGTCAGCAGCACTCGCCTCCAGCTGGAGCAGCCAGAAGCCTCTGGCACAGGCTCTGCCATGAACAGGCCATCAAATGCCAGCCTGTGGGATCAGGCTCACGGCCAGGGCTCGCACAGGCAGCAGACACACAGAGGGCAGGGACACCAGGCTGCTTCCCACCAAGTGCAGGCAAGGTGCTGCCAGCCCAGAAACCCTACTGCTCCCAAGGATTCCTGGTTTGTCTTGAGGGGAAAATGTTCTGTGTCATGCTTCTGAAGTCCACAGCAAGCTCTGGCCATCCACACAGGACTGTGCTGCCAAGTACAGTCTGCTGTGAGAGCCTGGCTCACTGCCACGAGCCAGGGAATGGGCTTTTTCTACTTCCCCTTGAGGAGGTTCAGTTTATCCTGGCTTCTTGTCAACAGGAAAAGACTAAGAAAGCAGTGCCAGCCTTATCTGTGCTCCTGCATGGCTCCAGAGCACCCTCACCACTTGCCTGCAGCAGCGTGGCGGGTTCTTTGTGCCAGGCAGGAGCTCACTGTGCCCGTGCTGCTGCCCCAGGGAACACCACCCCTACTTCCAAAGGATGAGAGGCCGAAGGTCTGGTGTCACGCTGATGGGGACAGCAGGGAGGCTCTGCTGCAGCAGCAACCTCGGGCTGAGTGGCCTGAGACACACATCTCCACGAGCCACCAGGCTGTCCCTGGCTGTGAATGGGCTACGGGGCATCAGGTCTGCAGCAAGAACCAGCAGTGACACCCTACCACGCTCAGAGCCCCTTCACGGGGCAGGGGCACAGACAGCTGCAGGAGCCTAAACCCGCCAAACCGTAGCCCTGGGGCACTCCCACAGCGGTGGGCAAGGCAGGCTGCTCTGCCCTGCTCTGCACCAGCTGGGGGATGCTCTAGGTCTGCGCTCTGACCCTGAGGGGTCAGGAGTGGGGCAGGGTGGGCAGCACGTCTGTGCCCCATCTGCCCAGGCTGGCCCAGCTCAGGATCTCCAGTGACAGGCTGCACACAGACTATGACAAACCCACCTGTAACCCCGGGCGTCAAGGCACCCAGGGGCATTCAGTACTGCAAACTCATAAGGGATGGGGAAAACCCAATAATTCTGTTCAAATCCTGCTGCCCTCCTAAGTGGCTTCTACTTCTCAGGGCAGGAGAGGGTCTCCTTGTCACCCACTCTGCACAGTTCGGTTTTGCCATCCTCTCCCTGCAGAGCTCTCTGGGCCCAGCTAAGGTACAGGTGACACAGGTCACCCTCTCCTCACAGGTGGACTGGGCCAGCTCTCAGACCACCTGCCTTATCCTGTTCTGCACCTCTTCCAACCCCACAGGCTATGGGGTGGCAGTAGGAAGCACACAGCATCAGAGCTACCACAGCACAGTGGGAGGGTTTCTGCTCTGTTCCTTCTCCCTGTACAAACCACTGAATGCACCTCTGGAACAACCTGTAGGCAGATGCCAAACTCTCTGCCAGCATTTTACAGTCTCCTCCAGGAATAGGGACAGCCCCCAGTGACAACATGTGCATCTGCATGGCTGGTTCCCCACAGGCTTTACTGGGCCTGAGACTTTTCTCAACTCTTCAGTCTCCATTTCCATTTCAGGGTCTCAGATGACTGCAGGAATCAGCCAGCACCTTTCTTCCCTGATCCACACTGTAAAAGCAGCAACATCTTCCCTGTACTTTGCTTCCTTGCCTTTAACCAGTCACTAATTTACAGAAAGAGCTTTTATCAGGACAACACTTCACTTCTTTAAGAGCATTCGGTGAGAAATGTCCTCAGCAGCTGGTTGGAAGCCCATGAGCCCTGTACCAGCCCAGCTCAACTTCAGCCCTGTGATCCAGTTATCTTTAAAACCCCTGGCAGATTGCAAGGACTAACTCTGCTTTGCAAAAGCCAAGCTGACTATTTACAATGTAGTATTTTCAGACATAAAGTGTTTATTATAATTCCTAACTATTTACTCAATACCCAAGTGAACCTATTGGCTTCTAGTTTCACATTTACTCCCCCCTTCCCTTCCATAATGTGGCCCTGATGGGCAATGGCCCCAACATTATTAGCAATTCCTAAATATCATCAGGCTTACAAATCCAGAGTAAACACCATCAAAGCAGGTGGCTTGCATTACTTTGCTCAAAAATGTCTTTATCAAACTCTTTATTTAAGGGCATCTCTGGCATCAGGGATGGTTTTGGGTAGGGAGCCTTCCTGACCAAGCTGTTCTGCCAGTACTCTATTTCCACAAGCCCTCATTCAACACCTTATTTACCCTGTGACTCCTCTTAAAGGCTTTTTAGTCCTGAGATGGTTGGAAAAAGACTTGTCATTAGACTCTGTGTGCTTAGCGGTTCCTAAAAATATCCATAGTCCTGCCTTGCTACAATCCACAGAGTATGTCTCCTTTTTCTTACTACAACTTTAACTGAAGAGAAACATCATTTTCCATTCAACTGCCCCTTCTACATGTCTTTGCACATGCCTACCTAAGCAGGCAGCTTCGTTGCTTCTGGGGTATTTTGGAGTGGGGGAGAAGTAAAGATCATGACTTCCAAGTTTCGGCAGGTGATGCCCATTTCTGAACGTCTGGTACCCAACACAAGCAGCCTCCACTTCCCTGGAACACTTTTTACCCTTAGAACCCTGCCTTCGCACTGTCTCTCAACTGACATTTTTTCGGTGATGATTGTAACGATTTCATGTTTCCATAATACACTTTAATGTAATGTTTGTAAGTTATTTTTATTCACAGAGGAATCTTCTATAAATTAAATTTCATATAGTCCCTCGGGATCTGCTGCAGCACCAAGTCTTGTCCCATGTGTCTAACTAGTGTCAAAGAGAAGATCAGGGCAAAAATGTTTGAAACTTCCCCAGAGAGCCATGGAGACTAACAGATAGCACTTATAATTGCACAACCCATTCTAGGGCAAAGCCAGGGTCAGGGTGAGCCTTAATAGTGCCTTTCCTTAACTGGAAATTTGTTTCATTTACAGTCTCAATTTGACTCCTAAGTTTTTCTTCAGGGGTGGGGGAAAACACCACCAGGAGATGGGAGGCAAAGCTGCTCCTACCCCTGGTTCTCAAAGGGCTCCCTCCTCTCTCCCAAACTGCTGAGCCTGCGAGATGCAGCCGCCCCAGCCCATGAGGGTCACACAGCACCTCTGACCCTCTCCGAGCCCTCCAGCAAAGCTCACAGGGATGTAAAGGGACAGTTTACAAACTCTACTTGGCACATGTGCAGGAGCTCAGGAGCAGTGAAGTTCAGCAGTGTTACCCCACACCTGCTCAGGACAAGGACCAGCTCAGGTCAGTGGGACAGCCTGTGATCTGAGCCGGGTGTGAAACCCTCACCTTCTCGCTCACCTGCCTGCGCCCTGTACCTGCAAAGGGAAGAGCAGAGAAGAGGAAACTGCAAAGAGAAGAGAGGGGTGAGGAAGAAGGAAGGAACTGGGGTCAGGACAGTGCAGTTAGGGACAGGGGGCCAGGATGACACTAGGACGTTATGTGATGAGAGTCCTAAGAAGCGAGAATGGAGAGCAGCAGGCAGCTCTGGGTGAAGACAAGAGAAAACTGGGCCCAAGCACCTGGGAGAGGTACAGCAGAAGAGATAAGGCTTGGCTGGATGGGGCAAAAGATTCTGCACCTTTTGTCCAGCCAGGAGGGAATCATCACACATCTAGAGCCCTGTTACCTCCATGGCCTGTGAGACCCTGACTCCAAAGCTCCTGGGTTCCCACCCCATGGCCAGTCAGCCCAGCAACATCTCCTGCCCCACAAAGGTGGCACTGATTACACAGGTTGTGCACTTGCCATGGGATATCTGGGAGAGGCAGGAGCAGAGAGAGACTCCCCTGGACCCACGTGGCAGAAGTCACAGGCCAGCAGGGCCGGGACGTATGATAGGGATGAAGCAGATGTTGCATCAGCACTGCTGGATGTTGGAGCCTCTTCATCAGCCAGCATCACTCCTGATCCATACCCAAACCCTGCAGTACTGCACGAGTTGGGGTGCAGGAAGGGAAAAGGACCAATAGATTCATGTCCACCCCACTGCCCACCCTGCAAACTTTCCCCTCCAAGAGCACAGAGCTCCCAGCAGAGCAAAGCTTTGCCACGGCCTCAGGACCTGAATGGCAGCTCCATCCAGCAAGGAGGCCACAGGTGAGAACTCATGGTTATAGCCAAGAGCAGATCCAGCTGCCCTGGCTACCAGGCTCAAGAGAACATCCATTCAGCAGTTTTGCTGGGCAGTGTGACCACAGCCAGCAGCAGTGGCCATGCCACATGCCACCTTGCATCCAAGTGCCAGGACCATTCAAACCCATTTGCTGCAGGCTTGGCCAGGTTTTCCTACAGCCCGCCAGGAGAGCCCCACAGAACCCCTGCATTTGGGTCTAGGGCATGGCTTAAACCCCAAAGAGATTTGTTCTGTACGTGGAGTGTCCTTTGACTGCAGAGGCCATCAAAGGTTTCCATGCTCTTTAAGCACAGGCTGATGCCCAGGTGTGGCCCAGCACCCCTGCTGCTTGGTTTCCCCCCACAGCACCAACCAAAGCCACCAGCCAGGCTGCCATTGCACCAGCAGCCCAGATGGGCACCGTGGCACAGCTCTGCCTCCCTGAGATGGTCACGCTGCCTGCCCCCAGCCCAGTTTATCTGCACAGCTGGCTGCAGAGCCTGACGGGAGCAGAACAGGCAGCTTCGAATTTCACAGAGGGTTTTGGCAGAGCTGACCTCTGCAGCCACTGCCATCCCCACCAGCGGCACGCACAGCATGGGCTGTTGCGTTCTGGTTGCTGGATGTCCGCACCTCTCGTTTCCAGCTCTTAAAGCAATGCAGCAGAAGCTAAAAATACACAAGTGCCACCTTCCATCATGTCTCTGAGCAGGCTCTGCAGTCACCATGGGATGTGCATGACGGAGGTGGGGCCTGGCTCTGTTCCCGAGACACTCCACCATGACGCAGCCTTCAACAACTACGGCCGGGAAGCTCCGTCTCGTGACAGGACAGCCCTGGCAGCGGGACATGTGTTCCCACTGTGCTGGAACAGGGCACAGGTGGGGTAGAGGGCAACACTGCTGCCCTGGGCTGTCCAGGCTGTCCTCCCTGCTCAGTCCTCCCTGTCAGAGTGGGAGGGAAGGCAAGGAAAGAGCATGGGAAGAGAGCCTGTGCAGCCCTTGGACCATGGTGGAGGACCAGGACCAGTGCTCCTGGCCATGGGTACAGGAGAAGAGCACCCTGGCAGCTCATTGCTCCCCCTGCCCTTTATCCTTACAGAGCAGGTGCCAAAAAACTTCTCCATGCACCCAGCTCTGAGGGTAATCACACCTGACAGTCTCATCATGACAAAAGCCCAGGATGGACCAGTAGCCCACGGACACACCTGGGACAGACTCACAAGTGCCATTAGGCTTGGACGGCTCCTGTCTCCTTGCACTGGCTCCCACTGTTCAGGACCCTGCTCCTGCCCCAAGAAGCTCCGTTAACAACCGTCAGCAGCATTTGCAGTGAGCAAAGCTCACCTTTTGCTTAAACAGACCCGTGAAATTTAGGAAAGTCCTTCATTTTATTCAGTGAGTGCTTGAAGCAAAGGCAAGCAGAGCTCCCACAGATCCTCCTACAGGCCTCCCTGCTGCAAGGGCTGTCCAGCAGCCACACAGTGCCTGCAGCCAGCTGCAGACCACAGGGCATTCCCACCACCTCCAAGCCCAGGCTGAAGAGCCAGAAGAAACCTTCAGAAGAAGGCAGGAGCTAAGGGGTCACAGGGCTTTCAATCTCTCCATCTCCAAGAGACAAGCAATGCTGTTCTGCTCTCACAGTTCATGCAGGATGGGAGCATTTCCATGACTGCAGAATAAGGAGATTTACAGGCACTGGGATAACTGCATTTATTTTAGTTCAGTATTTCTCAGGTTATTCAGCAAGTCAGAGCTTGACAGAAATAAGGAACACAAGACCTTTCAGTGCCCAGGGACAAGAAGGACACAGATGGGAGAGGCAGCCCAGAGAACGATGGTGTTGCTGAGCCCTCCGAGGAATCCATCGCTTGTCACTTCTCTCGGGGGTAACCAGGCACCCCTGTCCCACCTCTGCCAGCACACAACGCACCCTGCCATGAAAACTCCTAACTCATGAGGCAAGTGACAGGTTTCACAAGTTAGTCACAGCTTGGTGACAAATCCACCAGATTTTCATGCCTTTCCAAGGAAGAAGAGTCCTGCGAACACAGACCCCGCCTGTGCTAACAACAGCCCCTCAGACAGTGCACCAGTTGGCAGTGCCCAGGAACTCTGTGCAGGCAGAGTGGCACTGCTGCGGGGGGCTCCTTCCCACACAGCCCAGCTCTCCAGCCTAGGTTTCCCAATCCACTGGCAGTGGTCATGGGCATGACAAGGCACTGGCCTAGGGCAGCCAAGGGCTTGGGAAAGCAAGAGAGTACACGCATTACTTGTTCCCAAAGGCAGCTGACAGCTCTCCTGCCATCCCTCAGCACCCTGATGGGTGCCAGCATTTTCCCAGCCTTTTCACCCATGGGCTTGAACCTACACCTACATGACAACCAACATGGAGCTTCGGCAGGTGAGAGGCTGGCAGGGAGACACATATGGAAACATATGACTCTTGAGAGCCCTGGGAACCACACAAGCATCTCATCTTCTCCACAGACTGCTCAATGGAAGCCAACAGCCTCCTTGGTGCCACGAGAAGTCTGTTTACAAGGTGTGGGAGTTCCTGGACTCAGGTGTCCAGAGTGATGTGGAATGGCACCTCTTGTTAGTTCTGCCCTCAATGCCACTCTGCTGAGCATGGCAGGGAGCCCTTTACCACTGCAACCAGGAACTCAGAGTGCCCTCAGGAGCCCTGCTTGGCCAGGCTTTCTTCCAAACACTGAGTTTGGAAACACTGCAGCCCACCCTGTGACATGCTGCAAGGATTGTCCTACACTGCTGCTGTCTCGGAGAGCTCAAGACATGAGCAGCTGGACCTCTACCCCTCCCTGCTCACACTGGCATGCCTTTATCTCCCTCACAGATTTTATCTTCAGGGGCAGTTACACAAACCAATGCAAGCAGCTGAGCCCTCTAAAATTTCCAAATGCCAGTGGAAGGTGGTTCTGCTGTGCTTAAAACCCACATCGTCTCAGCAATCACATTTCCAGAGCAGTCAAACCTGCTAAACCAATCAGTGGTATGGACTTCTTACCTGGGCTTCACCACCAGAGGAGAGAGATCACAGACCCACCCCCCCAAAGCACCCCACTCTCCTCCAGGCCTTGCCCTGCCCCGTCAGGAGCGATCCAGCCATGCTGGTATGCAAGACCTGCCACGCTCCCCTTCTCCTCCTCACCTTGACTCTGGCTGTGCTTCTTCACAGCACCTTTAGGACACACTGGTAAACTCACTACTTCCCACAGTACTGGTGGTCTGCACACACACACCTTCCAATATCCACAGCATTTGCTTTGCTGCAAGCCCAGAACAGCACACTCACCTCTTGCAAACCCTTCCCTCCTTTCCTCCCACAACACTCACCTCTTCCAAACCCTTCCCTCCTTTCCTCCCAGCACACTCACCTCTTCCAAACCCTTCCCTCCTTTCCTCCTCCCATCACCCTGCCACTGTGGTGTGGAGTGCCCCAAGCAGCACACGCTGCTTTCAGAGCTGGTTGGAAATGGTACCAGCTCATGCTCTCAAAGAGATTTATCTCTTAGTTCAGTGTTCAATTTAATGGTTTCCCATTAAAAGCAGCACAAACACAAATTAGCTCTGGGCAGACCAGTTTGTTTTATACCTCCAGCCATATTTCAGCCCTGCAGGCAGAGCGAGGCTCCAGGCATGTAACAGGTCCTTTTCCCTCAGCAGAGTGCCGATGGCCAGGGCTCTTCCCCTGCACATGATTAATACAGAGACCACTGGCTCATAAATCTCCTCTGGGAGCAGCAGGTTGTTATGATCCGACAAGGCAATCCAGACATGGCAGCTTGGTGGGATGGAATTTTTTCTGAGTAAAGGAAGAAGATTCCTTGGCCAAGCTTCACACAGCTCCCAGTCATGATCTTCCCCAACCTTCTAGCTGGTGTTAGTCCTTCGGTATCATGTTAGTAAGGGTAATCACAGCAAACGTGTCGTTTTGTAATAAAATACCAGCAAGAACCAATACTATGGGCTTTGAGGGCTGCTCCTTCACTGGGGACAGAACCAAATCAAGAGCACTTCCACTACTGAAGACAAAACCCACCTCGATCAATGGCCCGCCCTAGGACACAGTTCAGATGAAATTTCAACGTGCTGAGTTGCAACCTTGCATGGAAATGCAAGAACTTCCCCCATCCTGGCCTCCTTCCCACCACCCATCCACTGTAACAATCCCCACATAGCACACAGGACATGGCCCACAGCCTTGCCAGCTAAGCTGGGAGAAGGAGAGAGGGTCACAAACCTGCTTTTCTTTTTTCTGTATTTTCATTATCATCAAATCTGGGATGAATGTTATTTCTGCAAGACACAATACAAAAAAAATTCACAATGACGAGACTGGTGAACCTGAGGCACTCCATCCTTCCACTCACCCCTCCAGGAGGCCGAGCCAACCCCGGTGCTGCCCAGAGCAACAAAGCTGCCAGAGCGAAGCACTCTCAGGGACAACTCTGGAGACATCTGCTCTGCTGAGCCATGGCAAGGAGCCCAACCACAGATCTCCCCACAGCTCGGTGCTACCTGAAACCCACTAGGCAAGACCAACCTGGCAGTCTCAGCAAGAAGTGGCACATATGGGGCTAGCAGAGAACACATTCCAACTCCTCAGAGCCCCAGATATACCCCAGGCCCCACTGAGAGACTTGTTGGATGTCAAAAATTCTGCAGCAGCAGAGGGACACAGTAAATAAACAAAGCCCTCTGCCAAGCAGCAGTAACAGCAGAAGGAGACATGCAGAGGATGCAGCAGCTTGAGGCAGGCTGCAAGCCCTGTGACCACGACCAGGGAAGAGCTGCTACGGGGATAATAAGGACGGTGCAAGCAAGGAGGGGAAGAGCAATGCTGGCAGACAGCATCTCCCCACGAGCTGCAGCACTGGGGCTGGCTGTGTCCTCAGGCCTGTGCCCCTGCAGCGCAGGAGGATGCTGCGAGAGCACCCACCTCACAGCCCACAGCAGCAGATGGGCTGCAGGCAGGGGTGATTGCCAAACAACTCCCCCATAAAAGGCCTGGCCAGAGGGGACGCAGTTTCAAGTCCAGCTCTCAGCAGCACCTTAGTGCCACAGGCCTGTATGACCAGGTCCCCACAGTCCCCCTCTGGAGGAGGGGACCAGCGAGGGGTCCGTGGCAATGCAGCACGCCGACAGCTCTCTGGGACAAAAAGACTGTTCCCTCAGGCCTCCTGCAACTGGTGGCTGTGGTCTGGCTCGGCCAGCAGCACCATTTAGCTCATCTCTCCAAGATGGCTACAGCTCCCTGCAGGCATGGTTGGAGCAGCAATGCCCAAATGCAGAGACATGGCACCCAGCACACCCTCCACGGGCTGTCACACACTCAGGACCAGGCTGGCTGATGAGAGGACACGCACCTGCCTGAGGTCTGAGTCCTCTGGGGACTGGCACAGGTTGGACACTGCCAGAGTCACAAGAAAGCTGGGCTCTCTGCCTTCCTCCTGACGGAGTCGTGGCAGTAGGGAGGCCAGGAACAGCCCCACCACATGCAGAGCCAGCACCGGAAACAGCACCAGTCCTGGGTGGATAGGGCTACAGCTCCCCAGGATGAACACGCTGTGACAGTCACGGGGGCAGGCTGAGGTCACAGCCCCATGCCCGTCCCGCAGCAGCCTCAGCCACAGCACTGAGCTGTCAGCAGTAGACGCTTTTTGGGCAGCCGACCCTCAGCAGTTGTCTGCCCCACAGTGCCAGCAACGGGCGCCAATGAGCTTAGAAGTATTTGACAAGTGTTTTAGACACAAATCCCACAAACACCTGCCTCTCCTTTTCCTCCTGTACCATGCAAACCCCACTCCACAAGCCACGAGCTGTCACACTCACTGCGCACGAGGGCACAGCTCCCACCACTGCCAGCCCGCAGGCCAGACCGAGACAACCCCCCATCATGTCTCCCCTCCCCAGCAGGAGCACCCTGCTAGGCCCAAGCCTCACCTAAACCCAACAGGCCCTACAGCTGGGCAGTGCTTAGGCCAGCGTGAGAGGACCGATTCTGTGTGCAGATGCTGGTCCATGGCACACGCCCACCACGCCAAGGAGAGGAGGCAAAGGGTTCTAACTCTGACCCTGGCTACGTGGTATGGGCCAGGCCAGCATGGCCCATATCTAAGTCAGGCTTGGTGGGAGCAAGGCAAGTACCCAGTGCCACCACCTGAGCGGGGAGGAGTTGGATGGTATCTGTGGACAGGATGAACAGGACTCCCTTCTCATGACTAAGCCTCTCCTGTACTGCTCCAAATGTGCCCCGGGATGGCCCAGAGGACACAGGGCTGGAAGACATACAGCTGCAGCAGAGGTGCCCTCCAGAAAAGACCAGGTAGAGAGTTCAGACCCAGTGGCCACAGCAGCTCAGAATAATCCTGCTGGGCTCCAGCAGAGAGAAATCCCATCCCAAGGGTGTGCCTGCATCCAGAAGTGTTGGAGACTTGGGTTTGGTTCATCTTTCACAGTGGTTTCTGTGCTGCAGGAGGCTCCAAGGTGCTCAGCTTACCCCTTCCTGCCAGCAGGACTCGAGTGCACTGGTCTTACCCCAGCAGCCCCAGCTGGCACCCAGCAGGGCCTGCCAGGGCCCACCCAGCCCCTCCTGCCTCCCAGGGCAGGAGTTGCTCTTGCCCTGACTCTGCTTCCCAGCCCTTCACTCATGGATTTTAGAATCATAGAATATGTTGAGTTGGAAGGGATCCATCATTGAGTCCAACTCCTGGTCCTGTGCAGGACACCCCGAGAACCACACCATGTGCCTGAGAGTGTTGTCCAAACACTTCTTGAACTCAGACAAATTTGGTGCCATGACCACTTCCTTGTTAAGTCTGTTCCAGAGCTTAATCCATTTTCTTCTGTTCTTTTCATCATCAAAAGGCTGTGAGGTCCCTCAGAGCCCTGTAAAGGCATGGTGTCCCTTCTGTGCTCATGGAGCTCTCCCCACTACTTCCTTGCCCAAAGATTCGCTCCCTGACACTTAACTAAGTGCCTGGATCATCCCTTGGCAGACACTGAGGGTTTTTGCAGGCCAGCCCCAGAATAGAGCTCACACCATTCAGTCAACTTCCAGGCTGCAGGCTGAGCCCTGGCACCTGGCATTATGATGCCTGTGCATGTCTCCAGCTGACACAGCTCTGGGGATAACACCAGGATGGGATCCAGTAGCACAGGATTCTCCCAAGGCAGTAGAGCAGGACATTGGTACATCCAACCACACCCCTCCAGAAACTGCTGCATCTCACCAGTGCAGCTCTGGCCACCTCCAATGCCCGGTGCAAGGCCAAAGTGAGCCCAGAGAGGGCACCTGTACCCCTCTGCTCCCATCCCAGCAGAGTGAGGGCTCCACATGGAGCACATAGGAGGTTTCACCGAGATCCGTGAAACACGAGGGAAGGAGAAAGGCTCATACATTGCCTGTATGGCAGCAAAACTTCCAGCAAGCTAAAGACAAGATAAATACCTTGCTACAAGTTCCTCAGCATGGGGCTAGCCCAGGCTGGAAGTCTCTCGTTGTGGCCTATCACTCTGCTCTGGGGTTTCAGGGCTTTTATTAAAAAAAAAATAAAAACTCATATATTGTGGATCACACACATTCAGTGGCCCAGGTCCCAGCGTGCTCACTACCTTCTGTACACTGTTAGCACAGGCAGCTGCAGCTGCCGAAAGAGGGCTGGAGGATGCCAAGACACTTGGTGCTGCAGTGAGCAAGTGGCCCAACTCTGCTACCCCCAGAGCCCAGCAAGAGCGGCAGGACCCTGCTGCCATCAGCCCTGGTGGCTGTCCCACAGCCCTGGCCCCTGCTCCCATCAGCTGCTGTTCCAGCACCACCCCACCCGTTCCCAGGGCCCCAGGACTCAGGCTAGGGCAGGATCTCGAGCAGAGACACTGGGCCAGCAGGACAATGGCTGCAGGCAGGGACGGGCAGTCAGCACTGCGAGCCAGCTGCTCGAGGACTGAGCTTTAGCCTTGCTTCGTGAGCCTCGTGGCCAGCAGCAGGAGGCCAGGCACAGGTTTTTCAGCGGGACAGTGAGCAGGCACTGGGTGATGCTGAAGGTCCAGCGCTCCCAGGAATGGCTCTGTGGGGCAGGGATGTTCCTGGGCTCTGCAGCTCAGGAAGGAGAGCCAGGACCCCACTGTCAAAGCTGCCCTCTGCCTGCAGTCTGCCATTCTCCTTCCCAGGGCAGCTTTGGGCCAGGTTGGGGCAGGGTAACCCACCTGCCCATTCCTAGTATCTTTCCCCCCAGGAGTGCAACATGACCCATGAACTGAGTGCAGCAGACTGCAGATCTCCCCTGGCTTTAGGGGTTTACAAGAGGCAGGGCAGAAGCCCAGGCACTGGGCGAGCCACAGCTGGCAGCACTGGCACAGGCAAAAGAGAAGAAGCTCTTGGCCAGCCCTCTGGCACACTCTGAATGAGCATCCGGACCAGAGGGGACAAGGGCACGGGTTCAAGAAAGGACACGGGAGAACAGAGCACAGGAGGAGGTTTCTCCATGACCGAAGCAGAGTGGTCACTTCTCAGAACACACCTTTGTTTCTACTCAGATTCACACCCAGGAATGAGCTGTGGGAAACACAAGAGAACCCAGAGGGTGCCCTGCACAGTGTCTGCTCTGACACCAGCAGGAGGCAGCTACCAGGCCACATGCCTCCTCTCAGCAGCAAGGGCTGCCCACAGCCACAAAAAGAGCCACTCTGGCCCTTGGAAGTGAAGTGTCAAGCAGTACTCACCACTGGCCACAGTCCAGGACAGACTGTGCCCCAAAAGTGCTTGGCTCAGGCCACAGTCGGCATTATAGACAAGAAACAGAGCAGGCAGATTCTCCTCTCTCTCAAAAGAGCCAAGAGGAAA
The DNA here is from genome assembly GCA_036023395.1 of Myiotriccus ornatus. Lineage (NCBI taxonomy): Eukaryota > Metazoa > Chordata > Aves > Passeriformes > Tyrannidae > Myiotriccus > Myiotriccus ornatus. The sequence continues at coordinate 513,749 of JAYRBT010000054.1, read as the reverse complement.
CACCTATGTCTTTCTTCTTCTGCCTGTCCCCACATACACCACCCTGAACATACCGTGCTCTACCCAGGCACTACAGGCAGTCATGTCCCATCGCTGTCAGAGCTCAGCTGCTTGGCACAACAAGCCAGGATAGGGCCAGGCCAGCTCCATGGCAGGGCAGTCCCATGCTCAGCAGCAGTCAGGTCTTCTGCATGCTCCATCCTCTCATTATAGGCACATAACAGTATCACACCCACCCTACACCCGTGTCTTTCCATAGCACTGAAACCAGCATGTGCATGTTTTGATAAAACAAGGCTGGGATATCAGTTAGATCCAGAGAAGACTATTTAACCTCAAGATCTGCTTGATCTGCTTGAGGGTAGGAAGGCTCTACAGAGTGACCTGGAGAGGTCTTCAGACAGCCCACTCAATCAGTGGGCTAAGGACAACTGCATGGGGTTCAGTAAGGCGAAGTGCCAGGTCACAGCAACCCCATGCAGCGCTACAGGCTGGAGGAGGAGTGGCTCGAAAACAGTTGGGCAGAAAGGAACTTGGGGATGCTGGTTGACAGCCAGCTCAGTATAAGCCAGCAGTGTGCCCAGGTGGCCAAGGTCAGTGGCATCTTGGCCTGTAGCAATAACAGAGTACCCAGCAGGACCAGGGAAGTGATCATCCCCCTGTACTTGGCACTGGCGAGGCTGCACCTTGAGTACTGTGTTCAGCTGTGGCCCCCTCACTTTAAAAAGGACACTGAGGTGCTGGAGCATGTCCAGAAAAGGGCAACAAGGCTCATGAAGGATCTAGAGAACATGTCTTTTGAGGAATGGCTGAGGGAGCTGGGTTTATTTAGTCTTGAGAAGAGGAAGCTCAGAGAGACCTCACTGCTCTCTGCACCTCTTGGACAAGAGGTTGTATGAGGTGGGAACCGCTCTCTTCTCTGGTGCTGCAGGGACAGGATCAGAGGGAATGGCCATAGGCTGAGACGGGGGAGATTCAGACTGGGTATTAGAAAAAGGTTTTTCCCTGTACGGGTGGTCAGGCACTGGAAGAGGCTGCCCAGGGAGGTGGTGGAGTCACCATCCCTTGAGGTGTTTAAGAGGCGTCTGGATCCGGCGCTGGGTGATGTGGTTTAGTGGTTACAGTGTAATGTTGGGCAGACAGTCGATCTTAAAGGTCTCTTCCAACCTTAGTGATTCGATGATTCTAACTGAGATACCCACTCCAACCACGTCCAAAGTCATTCAAGTCCAAGGAGAGGCCCTGCAAAGTCCCCACAGGTGTCAGGAGAGAGCCCCTGTCTCAGGGGTGATGCTGCACTCAGAGCTGGCTGCAGAGAGGGCCCCTGAGAGGATGGCAGCACCCCAGGGCCTGGCAGGGCCCTGCTCCAGCTCCCAGATGACATGACACTCTGGCCTGTGGAAGGCTCCAGTAAGCTCTGTGCTGGCAGGGGCCAGAGTCACCGTGGCCAGCTGTGACTCCAGACACCAGGGAACCTGGGGCATTTAACACATTGTACTGTTCATAATCCTGTGGAGCAAACATCTCTTGCCATCATCTCTTAGGGGGCAAGCTGGACAGGAGGAAAGGGACACATTCATGTCTGCCCAGTGCTGTGGTCTGATTTTGCCTGCTGCATCCAGAGCATTCTGCCTGGTCTGAGAAGCAGGAACTTGTCCAGCATCCTGCAGGGAAGCACACCACCTGCTAGGGAGCACCACCACACTGGAATATGGCTTTATGGGCACTGAGAACCCCACTTAACTAGCCATTTCCATGCTAATTAAATATTTGCAGATTATAAGAGCAACTCTAATCTCAAATGAGACAGCCCAATTTTCTAAATAAGCTTATGGTTTTCATATGGAGATCAACATGTTCTCACTAGCACATCACACAAGCGCTCCAGGCTGCTAGATTCAGCTTTATTGCCACTGTTACAAGTGGGGAGTTTTCATTCTCCATGCTCAAGTTTTTATGCTTTTTTATGCCTTTTAATTGATGCACATCCCACCCCTGCACTACCAGACTGCAACACCCCTGCAGCAGGCAGGTACCAGCACTGTCAGCAGCCCAGGGCAAGTCCTCCTTCAGGAGGTGGTGGTACGGCCTCCTTGGCAAGGCCCCAGTGCCGGGCGCTGCACACGTGACGAGCACACCGCCATGGCACGTGCTGGCAGGCTGACCGTGCACTGGGAACTGGATTGCTGCATTTCAAGAGACGAGCAGAGCAGTGCTGAACGCCGTGTCTCGTCCCTCTCCATGAGCAGCCCACCTGGCTATGGCACGGCCTCTGCCCAGCACCTGCTGCCAGCAGTGACGTCTGCCCTTACACAGCTTGAGGCACATCAGGTTACTATCCCACTCCCTTGGATTCGTTTCTACTGTTCTGAAACCACAAGCCATCGCTACACCAGACCAAGTCCAGATCATGCCAGTATTTCCTGTCACTCCAGCCTGGGCTCCTCCAGGAGCTGCAACATCTGTGCAGAAGCCAAAAACATTATCAGAAATTCCACAACTGAGCCAACACCAGCCCAAGACCAAGCAGCTATCATCTCCCTCTTCTACCAGCATTCCCACAAGAGTGGCTCTTCTGATTTTCCCAGTTCAGAGGCTGAGGCTTGCTAACATGTGGGTCATGTGCTCCCAGTATCCTGCAGACACACACAGTGCCCCAGCCACGCAGCCCCACCACCAGCCCTTGAGCACTCTGTGACAGCAACCACAGCTCACTGGGAGGAGGGACCTCTGATCTCATTTGTACATGCAGCTCCCTCAGCGCACATCCTGCAGAGTGGTTCACCTCTGTTTTCCCTCAGAAATGGGAGATCTCAATATGATCTTCAGGTGGTGGAGAAAAAGGGGTGCTGAAAATGAGCTGAGAGCAAGGGCACAGAGAAGCCACAGTGGCTCTGACTAATCAGCCTGTAAAGAGAAAGATCTCCAGGGTTTGAGAAGAACTTTTAACAGGCACTGCAGAAACACATGTGCCTAGTTTGTGGGAGGAGGTCAACATATGAAGGAAAAGGAATAGAGTCTAGAGTGGTAACAGGGATATACCAAAGGCACGTGTGAGCCAGTCCTCTTGGCCTGGCTTAGCCACAGTGGCATCCGAGCTGGAGTCTCAGGAGTGCAGAGCCTTGGATGGTGTGTGCCACCCAGCACCCCTGTACCACATTAACTCATCCATGCGAGCAGAGACACAGGAACACAACATTTTGAGCCCATGGCACTCAGAGGTAGCACTGCCTTTCAGGACAGCCATGAGCAGCCCCAGGGACCGCCCAGGACAAAGACATCACAGATGGGCCCCACTTTTCAAGATCGTACCTGATGGAAAGACAGACTGCTACTGCCTGCAACCCGTTGCATGTCAGAAAGAGAGGTGGATGCTGGCACAAAAGCCAAATCGCCTTTCCAGACCTTCCACCAAACAACATGTCTCTACCCCAAAGCATCCAATTTCTTGCTTGCTCAACACCATCTGCTGAAAATCTAGCTCTGAGCAAACAAAATGCACACTTGTGCACTCACCCTCAAGTCCAACCCATGACTGATGCGTGTGCTGGGCAACATAAACAGAGCACCAAGGACTCCATTTGTACATGCAGCTGCTACACCACCATCAGACTCCAGCACCTGGCCAGCAGAGAGCCACCCAGGAGAATGTGAAGCTGAGCTAGGGGATGTTCTGGAGCAGCTGGTATACTCTTCTGTACATGGCAGGAGCAGGTACCAAGCATCCAGCACCCAAGTACCGGGTAGCTAGATTCAACTCCAAGCACAACAGCACACCCCAAGGGCACGATTCCTGCAGGACTCATGGCTTGTAGGACTTGCTTGCTCAAGAGAGGTAGCCCCACCAGCTCAGGGTCCCACTCTGCCCTCCTGCCTGCAGCACCTTCCTATCACTGTCCTGGGTGCCCCACAGATCCTTTCAGCACCCCACAGATGAGTGCACTTCTGCAAACAAAACGGGTCTCCCAAACAGTCTCACACATGCCAGGCAAGGATTTTACAGCTGCACAAGCAACATATCCTTCCTGGCTCATAAAAACCTCTGAAGCATGGAAATGAAGCAGCAGGTGCTCAGACAATACCCTGACAGGATTAAGCCATCTCGGAGAGGCAAGTCCACATGGACTGCATATTCTCCTTGCACTTTCCTCCATTGTTCTAAACCACCATTTTCCCTTGAAATTCACTGCCCGGATGACATTCCAGCCTGAGTGCACATTCCCTCTTCCCAGATATCTTTCAACAGCCAAGCTATGGCACCATTCAACACCAAAGCTCCTGTTGGGGCTGTCCATATGTCACACAGCATGTCCCTGCTCCTCTGTGCTTTGGAGACCCTCCTCTCGCAGCTCTGCCCCAAGATCCCGTGAGGGCCAGTGCTGGAACGGGAAGCCTGCTTTTCTGCACCTACCTTGCTTCTGTCTTCCTATTATTTCAGATTATATCTATATTTATATACCATATAGGGGGTTACAAGAGCAGACAGGCAGCCCCACGGTGCAAAAGCAGCAGGAACGCCTCACGTGCTGCACCCCGGCTCCAGTGCTGCTCCACATGCCGGGGGCTGCGCTTCGGGGAACGCCGGCCTGAGGTCAGAGAGGACTGAAGCTGGAGATAACACGGCACTCTCCCTTTCTGCACTCAATCCCCAGGAAAAGCCAAGACTAAACTCTGCTCGGAGTGATCGGCAGTTCAACAAACAGCGCACCCAATGCTTGCAAGGGCTGGCACGACTGAGCAAATGGGGCAAATTCAGGAGGCTGGGGAAGGTTCAGAGGAGTCTGTGCCAGTCCCTAAGGAAAAGCTCATCTCCAGATCTGTTTGTTCAGCACGGGGGATGCTGGGATCCACCACACCTCACTTTAGAGTACACTGCCCAGAGGAGGTCCCCAGTCCTATCAAGAACAGCTTCCAGCCTTTTTTCTCCCTTGTGCTGAGCTGTCCCCCAAGTGAGAAAGTATCCCCAGCTTTTTACCAAGCCTCTGAAAGTGCATCCCTGGCCACACTGCCTTCCCAGAGCAAGGGCCAGCCTGGGAAACATTCCACAGCCCCTCTGGGAGTCTGACTACCCAGCATCCTGCTGACCCAGCAGACTTTGTTCTCAGGCCCACATTCGCCTGAAGAGCTGAACACATCTGAAATATCACTGTTACCACCAGATTTGAGAAGCCCTCGGGCCGTGGCAGGCTGGGTGACAGGCACGTCTGCACGTGCAGCACCTCTGAGCACACCCCGTGTCCCCATGGGCACCCACCCGCAGTGTCTCCCACACGGCCATTGCAGTGGCACGTGAGGCCCACGGAGAGACCCCACAACGCCGCTGGGAGCGCAAGGCTCTACCAAGCACTGTAAGTCACAGCGCTGGAAGCACTGAGTGTAATCTCAAAAATAACCTGCCCCAGGACACCGAAGAATTCTTAGTATGTGGTTTGCAGAAGTAGTTACACTGCTAGCGCGCCTGCAGCTTGTGCACAGCGTGAAAACAGCAGCTCTTCAAGGTCCCCCTTGGCCCACCAAACAGATCTCAGATAACCTCAGACATGTCCCTCAGCACTCTCAAAGCCCCTGATTTAATGAGATATGTATATTTTTGGCCAGGTTTTGAAACTTTAAAGACAAAAAAGTTTCAAACAATATTCTCTAACATTAATTAAATTAACATGGGGCATAGCTAGTGGTCTGTAACCACAGCAAGCAGCATTCATTGTTTTGCTGCTTTAGTCTGACTGGGCAGATGCTTGCTGCTACACACACCTCCTCACCTGCAGGCTAAGAGCTTCCAGAAGGAAATCCTGATGGATCCACTCCGGCTGCAAAAAGCTCCCAGAGACACTAACACTGCATTCAAAACTGTCAGTGTTCAAAACTACTGCAGTAGAATAAAGAATTTCAAATACTCATCTCCCCACCTCGTGTGACGACGACGGCCAGCTCTGTGTGCAGTTCGCTCACAGATGCAGTTCAGTTGGGAACTGCAGCGCGGGTGATTCTGCACAGGTGGGGCATGGGCCGCAGGGGTGGACCCCCCACGGGCAGCCCTGCACTGAGGGCTCCTGACAGGACCACGACCCTGCTCACCAGAGAGGGCTACAGAACCCAGCCTGGGTCCTGGGGGTGCACAGCCCCCAACAGGACCCTGCCCGGGCCAGCTGTTAGCTCTGAGAATAGCTCAGATCAGCTGCAGAGGATCAAATAATTGCCCCAGGGATGGGAAGTACCAACTATTTTCAGCTTTCTGGGAGCGCTGTTGGGTCAGGGGAGGCAGGGTGGTGGCAACCCCGCCCCGCGGGAGGAAGAGCTCACAGTTTATTACTCTCTTTCAAGATGTTGCTTATCCCAAAAAAAGGCAAAGGCTTCCAAGAGGGTTTAAACCTCAGACTTGCTTTTTTGAAACAATCTTCCAGATTCAGAGGCTGAAGTTTCACACCAGGAAAATACAAAAGATACAGATTTTCCACCAAAGGCCCAATCCTGACATCTCCCACCCCTCCTGCACAGCAGGGCGCAGACCAGCCCGGTGCAAGAGGCACACGGCACTGCTGCCCACACTCCAAGGGGCAGCCTGGATCAGAGCTCATACCCCTCATCACAGGCACTTGGCAACTTGCTGTTGGCTCCTTTTCCTTCAAATCTTTGCAGGTTACCTTTAAGAGCCACACGAGAGCCCCAAAACTGTTTTACAGGCCGAAAAACTGATTGTGCCCATAAAGAAGTCCTTTACAGCAGCTCCAGGGCAGTAGTGCCTCCACCCCGGGGCAGCAGCAGGAGCATCTGCCCACCTCTCGGGGCAGCACCTCTCCACCTCTTCAGGAGCCTGAGGTCTGGGGTGCTCATGGCCTTGGCTGCATTTCAACCACACCACCTCACAGCTCAAGAGGATATTTAAAGGCAACACTCAAAAACCTGCAGTGAAGGTTGCACAAGCACTATTAACTGAACTTCGGTGGGCAGCTGTTCCACAAGAAAAATACTGCCCACCAATGCTGCATGCTAGCAGCAACACCAGACTCCAAATCCAAAGCCTGGATGCAAATCTGGGAAAGGAGCAGCCTGTGTGTGCTAGCATCCACATCCTTCATCGGCTCGGTATCCCCGGAGAGCAGACAAGAAGGAAGGGGAAAAGGGAGACAAGTTCATACTGCACAATCCCTGTCTGACTGTTTGAAATAGCAGGTTTCTGACTTAAAAAAAAAAAAATCAGAAATTTGCACATAACATTTTAAGGAACCCCAGCTAACCACAGCTCTGTTCTGCGTCACGGGCAAGCCTGGGGAACGGGCCCTCCCCAGGCACAGGACAGCCAGGAGAGTGGGGCTGGAACACAGTGGGAACTGCCACACCACCTGGTTTGGGAAAAGCCTCATGGCTGGGCTCCAGATGCGAAATTAAGATTAGGGCTGAAGGAAAGCCAAAACCCATAGCTCGAGAGGGGCCAGAAAGGGCTCACAAGAATAAAGGGGGGGCTGATAAAAGACCTGGGCTTGCAGACACCTTCCTCAAGAATGACCTTGGCCATGAGATTAGGGTTGGGATAATGCTGAGACAAATAAAGTCCACAGCAGCAGCTGGAGTAGGGCTGCAAAGGGGATGGAAAAGTCCCTGGCAGCTTCCAAGAGAGCTGGGCTGGGGGAAAACACTGGTCCTGGTAACTGGTAAGGGACTCCTCTACGGTTTCTCAGGAAAATCAGGGCTATGGCTAAGAAAAAGAAAACCTAGAGGTGCAGAGGAAGCACGGCAAGGCAGGGCTCACCCAAGCAAAACAAGGGCTGCCCAAGGCCTCACCTGGGAGAAAGCCTTCATCAGGAAAGAGGCTGGGGGACTTGGCTAAGGCTCAGCTGGAAAACCAGGGTCAAGGTCAGAGAAAGCCTAGAGCTCATATGGAGCTGGAAAGGGACTGCCAAAAGGTAAAGGCGGTGGGCTGGGAAATGGCTCAGAGGCTTCTCCTAGAGCTCAGCTGGAAAACAGCTCCCAAGGCAAGGGTCTGGACTGAAAGGAAAGGCTACACCACACCTGGGGAGAGGGGCTGCCAAGAGACCCATGTGGGAGACACCTTTCGCCAAGAAATGGTTGGGGGCCCTTCCTTACAGCCCACAGGCAAAAGAGGGGTCAGGCTCTGAAGCAGAATGCCTGACCCATCTGCTGGAGCAAAACTGGAAAAGGGCTGCCAAAGGTAAGTGAGAACAGCTCAGAGTCCTGGGCTGAGCAAAAGCTTTGGTGTGAGTCACAGTTTAAGGGTCTTCCCTCTAGTTCTTCACAAAAAATAAAAGGGTTGAGTGAAAGAGAGCTTACAGCTGAGCTGGGGCTTCAACATCCGAACAGGGGCTGGCAGGACAGCTGGGCTGGGTCAGTTTTCATCCAGGCAATGGCTGTGGGGCCTTTCCAATTGTTCTGTGGAACATGAGAGCTAGAGCCAGGGTTAGGGTTGAGAGAGGGACAAAGCCTAGAGCTGCACTTGGACTGTCAAAAGGTTCACCTATAAAATTAGGGTCAGGGTAACATCTATGGACAGAGGAAGTCTTGAGATACAACTGGAACATGGGTGGCAGTGGGTTGCCAAGGCAAAGTGGGGGCCTGCATAGACACTGGGGCTTAGAGAAACCTTTGGTCTGGAAAATGGCTCAGCAGCCTATCCTAGAGCTTCCCCAAAAAAAGAGAGCTAGGATTGAGAAGCCTGGAGCTTCAAGCAGAGCAGGGCTGCAAAGGGGCTTCCAGAAGGAAACATCTGGACACCCATGCTAGAAGTCTCAGGTCTGCCACATGGTTTGGGGCCATGTCCACCCCTTCTCAAGAAACAGCAGGCTAGGGACAGGACTGAAGGATGAGAGCTGCCAGGGGAGTGGGGCTGGAGGGTGGCTGCCAAGACACTTGGGATGGGAGAAATTTTTCCCTGTGCAGTGCCTGTGCAATACTATGTCTCAGGCTCGGGAGGAGAATGAGGACAAGATTTCAGAGAAAGACACTTCTCCATTTAAGGCACCACAAAGCCTGTGATGGGGTCAGGCTCCTGTCCTCCTTCACTGAGGTGCAAAGGGAATAGAGCACAGTGACAAACAGAACTTTTAAAAATCAAATGTTTGTTTTCAAAGGCTGATGCTGAGGCTCACTGAATTTTTACAAGGACAGGTAAAAGATCAAATTTTGCCTTTTTCTGTAACCTCTTTCTTAAAAACAACACCCATTCTTGTTGAAACCTTAAAAAGAGCCAGCCTGAGGCACTGCACAGATTTGCACTGCAAAACAGTGAGAGCTAGACAAGGATTATTCCAGCTGCACAAAGAAGCTTCATCACAGAGAGCACCAACACCACCTAAGATTGAATTACATTAAAACATATCTTGCGGGAATGAGCTGTAATTAAACTGGCCCACAAAACCCACGGTCTCCACAGCCAGAGAGCTGAACGCATAGCACGTGTTAACAAGCAGAAAAGGACTGTGCCCACAGGTTATGTATTCCAAGAGCAAGCAATGGGATGCATCTGCACCATCCAAGTTGCTCTCAGCTGATGTCCCACTTGTCTTTTAGGAGACTCAGCTGGTGGGCTCTCACATCTCAAACTCCCGTTGGTTCTTTGCATCCCCAAAACAGGCTGGGCTAATGTAAGTTCACTGATCACCAAAACACCCAACAAGGTGTCCTCCCTTTAACATAACACACACACACAGGTGAGGATCAGTCAAACAGAACCAGTTCTCAGGGTCCCAACAGGACAAGCACTCTGGGGGAAATGATGCAGGGGGATGGAGCTTTGGTTCAGTGCTGAGACCCTCGTGACAAGTGACCCTCATGAGATTGAAGGACTGGAGCATATGCAGAGAAGGGAACAGAGCTGGGGAAGGGTCTGGAGCACAAGTCTGCTGAGAAGGAGCTGAGGGTGCTGGAGAGGTCCAGCCTGGAGAAAAGGAGGCTCAGGGAGGACCTTCTCACTCTGTATAACTCCCTCACAGAAGGGTGGAGCCAGCTGGGCTCTTCTACCTCATAATAAGAAATGGCCTCAAGTTGCACCGGGGAGGTTTATGTTGGACATCAGGGAAAATTTCTCTGCCAAAAGGGTTGTCCAGCCCTGGCACAGGCTGGTCAGGGCAGCGGTGGAGTCACCATCCCTGGAGGAATTTAAAAGATGTGTGGGTGTGCCACTTAGGGACATGGCTGAGTTGTGACTTTGGCAGTGTTATGTTTACCATTGGGCTTAATGATCTTAAAGACCTTTTCCAAACTACTCTGATTCTGTGGTTCACAACAACCTGGCAAACAGCCTCCAAAACCAGTAAGGCAGATGGCACAGTCAGGCTACCCCATTTTTCCCACGGGGACACATCCAGACTTGTCTCAGCCCTTGCCTCTCCTTAACACCTGCATGTGCTCCTAAGATACCCCCAAAACCACCACTAAGGACCAGGCCCACAGATGACTTCAGACACAGGAAGTTCAGTCTCTGAGCACAATATCTGGCATCGTCCCATTAAAGACTTCCACCAATATCCCTTCAAGCATTCTAAGTCCCAACAGGAACAGATGCTCCAACAGCTCCTCAGTCACGGACACAACAAGGCACTTCAGAAAGAAAGTTTTATTCATAGCCTTTATCCAAAGAGCAACTTTCATTTCCTGACAGGAAATCTCATCTGCAGCACCGTGAGGAAGGTGGGAGTCAGCAGCTCCGAATACAGTCCTGTATTCCAGGCTCTGTATTATCTTCAAGCCCTGTCCTCCTCTCTCTTCTCTGACAACTCAGATGTCCCCAGGCTCCTAACCCCTCTGTACCTGCCTTAGCTGCAGCTCAGAAGTTCCCCCGAGGCCAAGTCAGCCCCGGAGCTGCCCCAGGGCAGGCATGAGCACAGCCCTGTCTGCTGCCCCAGGTCATGTCCATAGGCTTGTCACAACAGTCGAAAGGGCCACAAACCCAGACAAAGCAGAGGCCTCAGCATCTGCAGAAACTAATGGCATTTGCCCAAGAACACTCCTTATCCAGTGCAGCAGCACATTTTTTTACTTTATTAGAGCACATCCCTGCAGCACAGTGCCATGTTCAGCTGCCTGTGTGAGGCAGGTGGCTGCCTTCTTCAAAGGGGAAAAAGCTCAGATTTTATCTGTAGAAATAAACTGCAGCCGGGAAACAAAGACTGCAGTTAAAACAAAAATCAACACCCCACCACCAGGTCCTTAGTGATGCTCTTCAGAAGGATAAATAAGAGGGACATGTGGCTTTCTCCAAGCCCAAGAGGAGATGGGATTCAAGGAGCAAGCAATGCTCACAAACCACCTCGTGAAGGACAAGGAGCACCCACAGGTCCTTGTGGGCACGTCCACTTACGTGTCAGAAACACCGGTGATAACCCATCTAAAAATCTGCACTTTCTTTTCCCTTTCTAAATAGGAATTCTGCACCAAAGTCCCTCCAAAGCTGCTGCAGCAAAGAGCAGAAGCTTGAAGCAGCCTTGGCCATTGTAAACCTGTAAGCTGATGTGTGCCACCACACAGTCCCAGAATGGCTGGAATTTGAAGGGGCCTCTTGAGATCATCTCATCCAAGCCCCCTGCTAAAGCAGGTTTACCTCAAGCAGGTTGTACAGGATCGTGTCCAGGCAGGTTTTGAATATCTCTGGAGGAGACTGCACACAATACATTTCAATTCTGATTTTCAGCCCACACGCACGGCAAACATTCACTTACACAACCAAGCCACTCTGCACCCTGCACATACATGCCACATCTCAGTGAAGGGATAAAAATCCAGCAGAGGGAACATATTTGCTTCTCAGCAGGTCTCTTGGATACACAAGTCCCAGGCCAGAAGTGAGAGGCCCTGACCTGCTGAAGCACAGCAACTGTTGGTCCCTTCCAACCCATTCCATTTCATGATTCTTGGATTTAGAGATCAGCTGCTTTTCCTACCAGGCAGACTGGAAGATGAAGTCTTCTGGTGGTTCATCAAAGACATTCAAGGGGAACAGGAGCCCCACACTTCAGGCTGGGGGCTCCTCTGCTTATTACAAACCAGAGAAGTGCTCTAGTACAGTATACCTGGCTGACCCATCTTCCAGCTCCCTGCAGCCTGAGGGTCCCCTTCCCAGATGCAGGAGCAGCACCTGGCACAGCACAGCAGGCTCGGGGTCCGGGGAGGTGCCAAGGACAAGGTCTCACAGCAAGCAGCAAGAAGTGTCCAACCTCTGTATGTCAGCAGACTTCTGGTGACGCTTCCTTCCCTGTTTACCTCCTCAGCATCATGTGGCCTTTCTCTCCTCCCCTCCTGTGGTTTTGATTACAAGAAGGATCCCTTGAAAATACAGATCCCAAACAGGCACAGCACTCTGCATGCAGCCCCAAAGGCCAAGAAGGAAGGCAGGGAGATAAAGAAGAGATGAGAATTGCACAGCCATGCCACAAAATCAGAGATTTTCAGCCAAGCAGGTCTGCTCTGCTAAAGCACCTTAGGAAGTGCTGCATCTCCCCAGTGCTTGGGCACAGCTTGAAGGAAAAGAGATCAGTCAGGAGTGCCAGGTCCAAAGGCACTGCTCAGGCCTGCAGGCCAGCAGCAAGCCAGACTCATGGCCAGCAGCTGGCCCAGACGGAGTCGGGTGGCTCAGCACAGCCTTGCTGCTCTGGTACCTGAGGATGTGATACGCTGCCCTGAGAAACACTGGCAGAGGTCACAGTACAGACTGATGAGCAGTCTCAGAAATAACTGCAGGCAGCTCCCACAGCCACAGCACAAGGGCCCTGCTCAGCCCTGCCAGACACATGGCAGCAACAAAGAGCACCAAGCAATGCGGCAACTGAGAGTTTTCAGAAGCCTGTCTCACAAGCAAAGGGCCCTGGTCTTTCACCCCACACACCAACCCCAATGCAAGTGTCAGCAGCTGTCCTTGTGTGTACACACCACTCTGGGGTGGTGGGGACACCCCACTGCCTCACATAAGCTGCAGAGTAGCTCACTGTGGGGAAGAGGTGCTGGTCCAGCCTTGGTTGTACAAGAGCTGCTCTGTCCTCCACTACCTGCCATCATCGTGGCAGCAGCCCTTGGCTCAACCACAGAACAGTGTCTCATGCCTGACAACAAACCTTACAAGTCTTGAGGAGAGAAGAGAGTAGCCATAAGCCATTCCCTACCACACAGGGATGACACCCAGCCATGTAATTTCTGTATCAGGGTCAGGCATCACATCAGATGTTGTTTGCAGAATTGAGGCATCAGTACTGCTGCTCCAGCAGGAACTCATGGAGTTCTCATGCCTGGCTTGAGGTCAGAGGCAGAGGAACAGTATCAATATCTATGGTGTGCCCCATCCCACAGCCTGGAGAGCATCACACCAGCTCACTGCCCGAAGTGAGGCCAAATGGGATCAGTGTGGTAACGGACCAGCCTTGACAGGCAAACAAATTATTCCCAAAGGAGCAAGGGTGCCTGCATCTGCCTGAAGACAGCTGAGGGAAAATAAGTATTGGCCATTGCTTGTGAAGAGGTTTGCTGCATTACACTGCTACTCCTGCCCCCAACACTAGGAAAGCTACAGAGTAGCACACGACAGGTCAGGACTGATGGGCTCTGGAAAGCTTTCCCAGACAAGCTGGAGCAGAGGGCCCCCCAGGCCCTGGCAGCATCTGCCCATCAGAGGAGCCTCCAGAACGCTCTCCACCATCCATAGCCTTGCTGCTGGCAAGGAAGACAGCAAACCCTAGGACAAAGAAGCATGGCCCAGGCATCAGCCACCCTCCCTACCTGATGCATCCACATTGCAGGCGAGCAGCAGCAAAGGACCCACAGGTGTGGCTGGGACAGACCAAGACAAGAACTTGGAGTCTGCACTCTTCTTTATCTGCTTGGCTCAACCCACACCGTTTCTCTGAGACAAATGGCAGAGAGAAAGACATGTCTGCAGTCCTCTGGTGGTGTTTGAGTCTTGCTACCTTATCAATCCCTGTTCCCAGGCAGGGCTGCACAGACACGTCTCAGCAGCAGAGCTGCCAGAGCTGGAAGCTTGAGTGTCTGGTGCAATCCGGAGAGACTGAGGGAACTACACTCCTGTGGGATGCATGGAGAAGGGACTCGGCAGAAACATCTCCCTGACACTGGATTTAGAAAGGTGCTCCTGCTCACTCGAGGAGATCCGCTGGCAACACAACTGCCTGCAAAACACTGTAGAGGCAAAGCGAGGGGAGGGGGAAAGAGAAACACGGCACAAGAGTGACACTTCGCCCTGGCTCCTCCCCACCAGCTCTCTGCAAGCTGAATTAGGGCTGCGTAGTCCAGCAAAACCTCCTCTGCTGGGCAAAACAGCAACCTGGCTGGCTGCTCCTCCACAGCACACTCCATCAGCCGGGAGCATCTCTGCGGGATACTCTTTGAAGGAGGTACCCAGCCCCCGTCAGCAGCTACCCGTCTGCAGGCTGTCACGCAAGCAAGGCTGGCAGGCAGAGCCCGGCTCTCTCCCCACAGCCTGCTGCAGCAGGATTTGTTTATGTGTCTGCAGCTGCTCCGTGCCTTCGCCATGGGAATGCAGGCTGCAGCTCCAGCCGCGCCGAGCGCAGGAGCGGCTCCCGGCCCGGCTGTGCGGCGGGGCCGGGGGCACGGCCCGGAGCCGGGCCTGCCCGAGCGGCGAGCCGCATTCCCAGCCCTCCGCAGTGCCTCCCCCACATCCTGCCTCCAGCCCTCCGCTGGGGGTAGAGGATGCCAATCTCGGGTTGTAATTTTTCCAAGTTAAAAATAACCCGGTAGTTTAGTAAGAGAAGCAGCAGCAGCAGCGACGCGGGGGGCTGGGGAGCCTGCGAGCTCGCTGCAAGACAGCACTGTGTACATTTTCCTTCCCAAGCAGAGGCTGTGGAGAAGCAGCTTCCCAGCTCTGTTCACACAGCTACCGAAAGCGAGATTCCCTCTCAGCATCCCATCAGCAGAGGCTTCGCTGAGCAGCCAAGTGGTCTTCATTCAGAGCTGCCCTGACAGTCCCTCACTGCTCCCTGGTGCCGATGGGACAGCAGGACACGCAGCAGGAGAAGGGAAGCAAGGGGAGGAAGGAACGTACACAGAGGTCCAAATAACGCAAAGTAAGGGAGCAAACATGCCTCAGGCAGGTGCACGTGTGCAGGACAAGCAGAGCATCACACCAACAGCCACCCCCAAGAAAGCCACAGCCATGCTCCAAACAATTTTCTGTTCTTTATCTTTAAAAAAAAAAAAAAAAAGGAGGGGGAGAATGAACTGTGCTCTCTTTGGGGCCAGGGAAGCCAAGAGATCTACTGATAAGGCCACCCAGTGTACATAGCAATCCTGCAGCACCTTCCCAGGACACCCAACTCCACCACCTCACAAGAGAACAGGCAACAAGACTTTGACGGGCAGGCAATAATTCACCACAACCTCCTCGTTGCTTGCTCTCTGGGATAAGGAATACAGTGATGCTGCACAGTGTTCCCCTCCAAAAAGCCTGCTCAGCACCAACACTGATCCCAAGCTCTCGGCCCTACAGCGACAGCCACGTCAGAGACCCTGGGGAGACACTTGGGCCTGTGCCACTGCCTGTGCACAGAGGATGCTCTGTTGGCACCCAACAAGCAAGAGAGCACACGCAGGCTGGATACAGCCCCCGGTAATGCAGCTTCAGTCAGCTGCGCTTCATGACTCTCATGACAAGCTCACGTGGCAAAACCAGCAATAGCTCCTTTCTGAAGGGTTTTCAAATGCAGCTCCTAACCCAAGACCGTAACCACAATGACCTTCAGCAGCTATTTCAAAGCTGCACAGTGCCAGGGGGCTGAGAACCAAGGGCTCGCTCAGACTCCAGCAAGCGCAGCAACAAGCAAGGACCAACAGTGCAAAGGAAAAAAAAGCAGCAGAACGGCTGAAACCCCTTTGGTTTTGTTCAACAAAGGCACGTCATGAATGCAAAGCCATGCCTGGCCAGTCAGCATGCACAAAGAAATGCACTCCAGCTTGCTGATAAAGAGAAGGTCTGAGCTCACCCTAAAACATATTTCCCTCATCACCTTCATGGACAGCCCAAAACAAGGGGACACACCACTCCCAAGTGGCACTGGGAATTGAGAGGTGGCTGTCTGCAGAGTGGGGATGCACCCAGTGTCACTGCACCCCCTTCCCTGCCATGGAGATGCACCCAGCATCACCTGTATGCCCCATCCCACATAATCCCCCTGCTACCCTGGTGTGCAGGAGCTGCCAGAAGCGAGAGGTTTCTCAAGCCTACTACATCTGTTGCCTTCAGATCTGCAGGCCAAGAGTCTCACTCCGAACAGTTGCTCATAAACCCCAAGCAGTGGATTTTAATCCTCAACATTAGCAAGGCAAAAAACAGAAGAAAAACAAACCAAACCTCTACAATTCAGTACTTACGCAGCCAAGGAAGAGAGAATGGAGGCAAGCCAAGCCTGCCCAGGCTCATAGCTGGCACCCAGCAGGCTGGGCTCCCATAGGGGCAGGCACATGACCACCCTCAACAGTGCTGAAGGCCACGATTTCATGGGTGCATTGGTGTGCACAAACAGGTGCAGCACTTCTGTACGTGCAGGGGGACTGCAGCACCTCCCTGCAGGGCAGCATCCCACCAGCACAATTTGCATGCTCTGTCAAGAGCAACCCCAGCTCAAGCTCCCGTCACATCAGTAAAGCCCGTCGCGCATCACTGACGTGGCACTTTCCAGACCTCTGCTCCCCATAAACACAAACACCCTCTGGTGTGGCATTCAACCCAGGCCACCACCCAGGCCAAATTAACTGCCCCATCCGCCAAATCTTAAAAAGCCATTTCTCCACCACCAGTGCCAAATCTTCCTTCCATTTTATTCACTAACCCCAGCATGTTGGTCAGCAAGCCAACAAGAAGGACACGAATGGAGTGTCCAGGGAACAGACTGTGCCAGTGGCCATAAAGCCTTCCCACTTCTCCCATCACACTCCCAGCACTTAATTTCCTACTTTAAAATATGAGAAAATACAGTATCTGTATCCACATGCTACAGCAGAGTCCCAAGCTGCACAAGCCAGTAAAGCCTACAGCAAATTGCCACCTCCGCTGTGTCCTGCACAGCTCTCCAGCCCCTCTGGTACCCTGCTGCAGCCAGAGCAGCCAGCTCACGGCCTCTCTCCTTGCATGGGGGAGCCAGGAGCACACTGCTAATGGCAGCTCAACACAGCAGCAGGACCAGCTTGCTGGCAACCAGAAAGATGCCTGGTGGGCAACTCCTGCTGCCCAGCCCTGGAGAGTGCATGCAGTCTGCTCCTCCACAAGGCAGGGAGCCTCAAGTGCCAAGGCAGATGCGCCTGGGCTGCCAAGGAGGTTGCGGAAAGCCTCAGGTCAGTGCCAACACAACCCCAGCTACATTTTAGATGGAAATGGGCAAAGAAACTCTGAGGACACACTCTTGGTGCTGGAAGCAGGCTTTCTTCCCTCAAATGCCTGCCTGTTACGCCTGGGCAAAGAGAGGATGATGGGCTCAGCCCCTGCTGGCTTCCTGGACCAGTGGTCATGAGGAACCAGACTTCCCAGCAGAGTAAGAAAAGTCTCTGACGAATTACTGGGTTCACGGAGCACAGGGGTTATTGTCAGCTGCTTCAGAGAAAACCATCCAGCTGCTCTCCAGCTACCAGGAGGGATATAGAGGTATCAGCAGAAACCAGCACCCTGCGTACTCTGCACATTTTCCTGCTGCCTTTTATTCCTCAAGCACAAGCACTTGGAGTTTCACTTAGCTGTCCAAGTCCATCCTCAAGGTCACTGTCCCTGTAAAGATGCCACCAGGCACATAATTTAGCCCACAACACCTTTATTAACAAGAAAGGTGTACAAAAGCCAGCTCAACCAGCAGACCTTGACAGCTGGCCAACTCAAAGGCCCTTTTATAAGGTTACTGCTTGACAGCTATACACCAAATGACACCAAACTCATGCTATCCCAAGGCAGATGGCCAAAAAATCAAATGGCATTCCTGAAAGCACAGATCTTCCCCTCTTACTGCACACTAATATCCTTGAGCAAACTCAAGCTGCAACAGCTCCTCAAAGGCAATCGAGCCCTTCGTGCCTCCACTTTCCAATGGCAGAATAGGGACAAAAAAAAAAAAGGGGGGGGGAATCAATCTTCACAGCAGGGCTACTGAGAGGGTGAACAAATGCTTGCAGCGCACCTCAAGGCTTGGCTGTAGACACACATGAAGAGCAGGTTTCCTGCTGAGAAGGCCCAGCAATTCGGGCCACAGCTCCATATGGTAATGGACACCCCACTGCAGAGTCCAGTCCTGCTGAAAAATCATTCCTTCAGGCATTTTTGTCAGTCTTCTCCAGCTGAAACTCCCTGCCTCCTGACAGACCTTCCTGGTGGATCACTCTTATCCCTGTCAGTCATCTACCTGATATCCCCCAATTGCTCCTGTTACCTGCTGACTGTAAGTTATTCGCCATTGTCCTCCTACTAAAACCACAGTAAAGGAAAAGGGTGAAAGAAAAATGTGGTGCCCTCTTGCCAACCTCCTGCTTCATCTAGTGAATAGCCCACTGGAATGTGCCCCAAGAAACACATCCAAGCCAGGAGCTGAGCGAAACGTGGTCAAGTCACCAGCAGCTGGGCCACAGGAACAGAGTGAGCATTTTAAGCATTTCCAGGGCCTTGCAAGCAGGATGGGACACCACTGCTTTGCCAAACGCCTCATCCGTGCACGGGCAGCAAAGAGGGGAGGGGTGTACGGCGCATGAAGTGAGCTCAGGGACAGCCCTGCTAGGGCTTTGCCCACCATGGCCACAGCTCACACCACAGCTTGTGAGCACAGGCACTGATGGCTGATCCCAGGGTAGTCTCAGCTTGTGATGAGTGAGCAGCTCTTCTCTGGGCCAGGCAGTCCTACATCCTGGTCCTAGGGGTCTCAGACACCACGTGATAAAGGAAGCTCAGCTTGGTCTGTGCTCTCACACACAGTGAAGGGGGAGCAGGCATAGAAGGGACCTCCAGGAGCAAAAGGACACTTTGCTACTCTGCTCACTGTCCAAGCACAGAACAGCTTCAACACCAGCTCACACACCACTTGACGGATGCTGCCCTGCTGGAGAGGAGCTCCTGCACATGCACGGGCTGCACCTGCCCTGCCAGTGCCACAAAGCCCGGTCACCCTCGCCAGGACAGGGCAGAAAGGTTGGCTGGCCTGCAGCAGGGCCAGGTACTGGGGTAGACATTGTTCCTCATCACCCAGGAAGACAACATCCCAGATAACCACAATCTGAGAGTTCAGTGTATGCTGTGGGGAGGTCCCATGGCTCGTGGCATCTGTTCTGCCTGTACATCCTAACAGAATCTAGAAAACTTCGCTCCAAAATAGCAACAAAGTCTGCTGTTCTCCAGGCCTGAGAACTTGCAAACTGAAGCATCAGACCTGTTTCCCAAGGATCTAAAAAACAGGGTAAGAAAGCAAATTTTAGTGAACTTTCCTGATGCAGCACAGAGCAAGAGCACTCCTCACAAGCAGCATCACTATCCCACAGTCCCTAGGTTCACATCCTTGCATACACCTTCACTTCCACTGCCCAGCAAGGACTGTAAATCCCTGACATTCACCTCCAAGGGCTTGCAGTTTGTATCCCAGAGGGTTAAATTCAAAACAAGTTCTACACAATCCCAGCTGAAGTTCCTCTGGAGAACGGTCTCCAGAGTTCAGATGCCATCTGTAACAAGACCTTCCTCTCAATCATCTCAATGCTTCCTTGCATTTTTATCTTTTACACAGTCCCAAGAAAGACTAAAGTATGGGAGGCAGAGAGCAGCGCCAAAGAGAAATTCCTTGATTCCTCATATGCAAATGCTTGGGGTCCAATGATGCCAGCTCCTCAGCTACAGGCAATGCTTTCATACACTTGGGTAGCCTTTTTAAACAGCAAGCACCCAAGGGCCTGCCCAGACAGGCTGCAAGTAAAATGCAATGGAAAGCACATACGGAGAGGTAGCCCCTTCTTGCCCCAGCTCGTAACGCCCTGTGGTCAGAGGCCAGCTCAGGGAGCAGTGGAGAGAGCATCAGCCTTGCCAGTCTGGAGAGCCACAGCTGCAGGGGCAGGGAGCACAGCCCTAATGCCAGAGCACACCAAGCCACCATCACTAATGCAGGCTGCAGAGCCCCATCTTGGCAGAGTCTCTTTTTCCAAGCAGAGCTGGAACCCCAGAGCATACCAAGCCTCTTCCAACAGCACACAGGCAGAGCTCCTGTGGATCTCTCCTGGACTCAAGCTGCATTCCTTCAGGGCACAGAGAGATGATGTCCAGGACACTCCTGGCCAGCCAGCACCACTGCCATGGGGTCACCCAGCCAGCAGGCAAGCACACGGCACCAGCTGAGCCAAGCCACTGAGAGACTCTTGTCCCTGCTTGCCTGGCAGGTCTATAAACATCAGTCTCCTTTGACACGTAGGAGCGTGGAGGCCAGGTAAGCAAACTCTGGACACAGTAGGAAAGCACAGTTCCCACAGATCATGTCCTAGCCCATCTCACTGCACATATGTATCAGAAGTCCATGCCAACACAGCTTCCACATCTCCTCTCCCTCTGTACCTGGACAAGCCGCTTGTTTTCTGAACCCTTCCTTTAGCAGGCATCTCTGGAGTAGCAATCACGCAACAAGGTGCAGAAATCCACTTCTGCTCTGTCAGACATCTCCCTCTTCCAGCTCAGGGGGACAGAAAGCGCAGGAGGTAGAGCTGGATCCAGGACAGGGTTTAAGAGCACTGTCCTCAGGTCTATTGTCATGCTCCTCCATTCAGAGCAGCCAGTAAAGAGCCTGTCTAGAAACCAGAGAGCAGCATCTGCAGATAACCACATCTCCACACCCAACAACACTGTGCCCTGTCAGATGCAGGCACAGCTGTACCTATTCAAACCCACAGGGCCTGCAAGCTGCAGTTGCACCTCACTACAGGGCCCCTGGAGAGGGCACTCTCCTTGAAGTTACAACTACTAAAGCTTCAAAGAGCCTGTGCCCACAGTGACCCAACTCCTTCCTTTGCCTTCTGGATTCAGGACCCTGGTCCTCACACTCAAAGCACAGTGTGGGACTGGCTCAACTCCAAACCAGTGAAATTATTCTCAGAGAGAAAGTCACTCTCCAGAACAAGGAGGTGAAGCAGCCACTGTGACTGGCCCACAAATCTGCAACCACCTCTCTGAAGAAATCAGGGTAACCACAAACCTCAGCACCTTCACAGTAAAGCATAAGCCTTGCTTCAGCCAGCCTCCCCACAACATCACCACGCAGCAAACAAATCGAGCACAGTCTCTGTTGTCAGCAGTGGAGGAGAGAAACCCGCTTTTATGTATGCACCAAAGTGCATGCCGGGAAAGGCTCAGATACTCTGGTGAGGGGCACCCTACGGGGACTGAGAAAGATCACTGAGAAACAGGGCTTTGCTTGCCCTAAAGCAACAAGCAGAGAAGCATACAAATAAGAGCAATGGGCTGTGCATTCCCACACCCCACCATGCTCCTTCCCAGGCTAAGCAAGCACAGGGTACAGCAAGGATGCACCAGGCACTTAGGGAAGTCCTCAAGAGAGAATGGCTCTTCTCTGATCCTCAATTAACAGACACCGAACACTTAAACCTCATTTTATCTAAAGTATTTTTTAAGTTCAACCAAAGCAGATGAAAGATAGAGGGTTAAAAGTGCTCCATGCACAAGACCTAGAGACTCAAGGCAGTAGCTCACACAAAAATAGCAGCTTTCACAGCACGTATATAGCAAAGCACTAATGTTTATTCTTGTATCTAGGACTAACTTTAATTCTGCCTCGATGCACATATATAACAAGACATTAATGTTTCTTAAAGAACCAATACTTCACCTACCTATGTCAAAGAAGCAGAAGTCCCCCATAACTTTGCAGCACCCTCATTCCTGCATGTAGCTAATTGCTAACACTGGAATTCACCTTCCAAGGCAGCCACAGATCGTAAAGCCGAAGTGCAAAATGAAACTATGTCCATAAAATAAGTTCCATAAAACAAATACCTATTTCCAGTGCAATACAGAGGAAGCACAACCCTTATAGTTAGTGGCTGCTAACAGGGAGGGCCTGGTAGCTGAAGTCCCTGAGTTAGTTTAAGTCCTGCTTCTGTGTTCAAGGCAGTGCAAATGAGAGACTTCCCGGGGTGAGGCCACCGCCCTGGGGGCTTTAGCACTACGGGCAGTAAGTGCCTTCTCTCCCAAAAGAAAGGCACAGGCTGCTCTTCCCCCACAAGGCTTTCCCATAGGCTTCTGGCCTGGGGTCCCACACATGCCCATGCCCTTCCACCTATGTTCCTATGCCAGAGCTCCCACGATGTAATTCAAACACATGCTTTAGGACCACATCAGATAGCGAATGAGACAACCTTGCCTACCTGTCCCTCCCTTGCAATAATGGGCACCTTATCAGGGCCATGCAGCCAGCTCACGGGATTGGGGCACCACCAGCCTGACCCCCACACTGCCTCCTTCTACTCTACTGCAAAGCAGAGTTCCACAGATCCCAGGCTTTTGTGGAAACACTTAGAAAACAAATACCCTGCAAACTGACATTGATGGTCATAACTTTTCCCTGCTTTCGGCACAGTCACCCCAAAACTAAGCAGAGTCACCTGCATTTCAACCCAGACTTCCCGTAACAACTGAGCCAAATAAATGGCAGAGGGAGCCAGACAAGCATCAGAAACCTTTACCAGAAGAGTTCTAAACTTAATCTCATCAGGAAAAACACAAAAGAACACCACAGTAAAACCAATCACCCCAAAACAACCAACCAGATAACAATACCTATCCCAGTGCAACAGAAGTGCCACATAAAGTGAGGGAAAAGGCAGGCCTGCAGAAGGCATGATGTACCTCTGAGGACAGACATTCATAATATCATGGAACAGCATTCCTCATACGGAAACCAGAGATGGAAAATGTGATGGGCACCCCATGGCCAAGCCAAAATCTCACCATCACAGTAACACCCACACTCCTTGAACCATACCCAATGCACCTCTGCAAGCACATTTCCAGCGCCCACATGAAAAACAAAGAGGGACTGGGACTCAGTTCCCACGCTTCTCATTTTCTTTTCTGAACTGAGTGTTTTGCTCCTGTTAGAGCAGGATTTATACTCTCTACAGGCTGGGAATGCCTTGGAGACAACAGGCTGCAGCACAGAAGCAGCATGCACCCCTTAACCTCAAGGCAGCACTTCCTCTGCAGGGAGGAGGTTCTCGTACAAAGGATGGGTCAGGAGCTGCCCTGACTCACCCCCGTGCCAACAGAACACAGGCCCCCAGCACCTCTCTGAGCACTGGGCCCCCGTGCAGCGCAGGGCAGGAGCCCTGCACCCAGGCACAAACTCTCCCAGCTTTTAGCTGACTTCCCGAAGAGCCGACTGTGCTCAGGCATTCCCTAGAGCACAGCCATAACCTTTCTCCGGTTATCTGCCAGGGACCTGCCTCAAACATTAAAGCCCAGCCACAGTGTCCCAGGTATACCCTAATTCTCAGGATGACTTGACACATCCAACATAACAATGCTAAAAATTATTAGCCACATATTGGCGGATTGCTAGGCTGCATCCCAGATTTTCCCATATAAGGGAAAGTTGAAGGCATTGTCCTATCACACAGAAAACATATTGCACCAGCCTGAGATATTAGAAAGCAAAATCAGAGTCTCCTCGTGTCACCAGCTGACACTCACAGCACCACGGTTTTCCCCTTTTGCTGCGGGTTTGGTCAGCTTTCCCAGCTCTATTATTCCAGCAGGCTGTGCCCGCTCATGGCTGGAGGATGGCTGGGACAGGTGCTGCCCAGAACAGCACTCGCAGCTCGCTGCTGTGCAGGGCCCTGCACTTCCCTACAGCATTTTGGTCCCACCACCACCACACTTTGCAATGCAGGCACTGACACTAATCCCACAGTGAAGGGTAACTCTGCCTTTCACGGGGTTTTAGGGTGCTGAGAACCCACCATACAAATCCTGCCTGCACTGGCACCAGTGCCGTGCCCACAGCAAACACTGCTGCTTGACCGCATTTAGACCACTCACCCTGATTATCTTAACCTTTGACAGCACTTGTTGGCCCCCAACAACCACTCTGCCTCCGCTTGGCTGGAATCACCAACACCAGAGATTGATTCCACTGTCCCAAGCAGGAAATTGGGGATGAAAGAGGAAGACGCGCTCAGCGCTGCTTGCAGGAGCAATGAAACAAGCCCTCTCAGCTCCTCCAAAGTCTTACCCAGGGAGACATCCAACCACTGAGGTTGCCAGTGTCTCTTTAAGACAATCTCAGAGCAGCCTCCCCACACACGCCTGCTCTCCAGACGCAACACAGGAGTCCACGTTCCTGCACAAAGGGCTGGCTCTCAGCACAAGGCTGATCAGCTCTCCCCTCTGCGAGGGCAAGCTTGTCCTGCACGCTGGTGAGCACCATACCAGCTCTTATCTCTGCACAGCCCAGACAGGCCAGGACACCACAGCAAAACACAAAGGCCCGCTCTGGCAGCCGAGCCATCTCACAAAAACAAGTTCACGTGTTTTTGCAAAGCCCTCTTGAAACAACACAATCCATTACAGTGAAATCCTTCATATTAGCCACCTGTAAAAGTTTGCCTTTGGAGAAACTGGTGAGAAAATATTAGAGATCACTCAAGAAGACTAAATCTTAAAAATTATTAAGATTACATTTGGGGGGGGGAGGGGAAGAGGAGGAAGATTTGTTTCCTGTTGAAGAAATACAGTAAAAAGTAGTCAGGAAAACGAGATACTCCTCTGAGAGTCTTCTCCACCAAATCACTAGAAATCAACAGACCCCAAAAAGACCCAGAGCGCTGAACTGTGGATCTAGCACTGGCACACCCAGGGCCAGCTGCTTAAAGACCAGCAGCACAGACAGAGCCACTGTCCCCCAAGGCCACCATGCAAGGCAATGGAGGGAGAGGTAAACTGAAGCCATTAAACAGGTATACACTAACAAACCAGACAGCAGTGCTCAGAACAAGATAATGAGGGTCCCTGTGACAGCACCTTGCACAAGAGATGCCCGTTATTCACAGCTGCAAGCATGAGAAACAGTACAAAGCTGCCTTAGTCTCACAGGTTCACACAGGGTACCCCCAGCAGCCTGCAGCAAGGGGCTGCAACTGCCTTCTCAGGGACAGGGCAGCTGATGTTTCTGCTGGGAGGAATGGGGCAGGAATAGGCAGGAATAAACACCCGTGGCTGCAGGATGGGCTTTCATGGAAGTGACACACAGTCATCCTCCAAGTCCTCTCCTTGACTTCGGTTTTTGTTTGAAGAATAACAACACATACTTTCAGTTCTGTGCACGAGGCACATGCAGACATTTTGACAGGATCCAGCTCTCCTGGTTATCACACTTTACAGCTTGAGGCACTTGAGGGGCAACGTTCAATCAGCTTCACCCCACTAGTGCCAGCACTGCCCATCTCTGCAGCAAAGCCAACGCAGCAGTGTGTCCAGCGCTCCTGAAGGACCTGCAAGTTCAGACAGCTGTACCAATTCGGAAACATGGGCTGAATTAGTGTTCCCAAAGGCAAAACGACAACATTACGCTTTGTAGTGGAGGATGAATCCATTTTCGGGAAGGGAACCCAGGGACAGCCCTAAACCAAAACCAACTCAGCTGGAGGCCAAAAACCTTGAGAGAAACAATCTATTTACTCCAGGAAGAATTTACTCCCAGAGCAAAATATGCTGTTATTGCTTCATACTTCAACAGCTCGACCAAACAACAATTTCTCTGCAAAGCAGCACAGCAAAGCTACTGCGTGAACAAGGTAAACAAAGGGCAAGTGGAGGTAAGACAGCACCTATTCCTGTGCTATCATCTGAATAGGGCCCAAAAGCAACAGCAACACTTCACAGCAAGGAAAATACTTAGAGCTCAGTGTTTCCTCTCCTGCGGCAACAGCCTAATCCAACTGACCCCATATCAGTTAAAGAGATACCCCACGAATGAAGGGGCCAGGGATAAACACCTAACGACTGCAACGCATCTGCCTGCGCCCTGGGAGCCCTCTGCCAGGAAGGCTGGGGCTGCCTGAGGGGTGCTGGAGGCTCCTGCCCAGACCCACAGGACACTGCACAACCACCGCGAACCATCTCCACCCCTCTCATTCTCCAGCCCCAACAGCATCTGCTGCATTTCCCAAGCAGGAGGTAAACAACCAAAAAGCCTGAGCTTTTGGCTAAAAGCATCCCAACTCACTGAAGAAACAAGCCAAGCACCTTTCATAGCAAAATTACTGAAAAACTACCACATCCAAGGCCAGCAGCAGAGCAGGCAGCACCAGCTCTGTGTGTGTCGGGGGCACCGGCCTGGCCACCGCGAGTTCAGTGTAGTTGGCAGGAGGCGAATCGATAAACAGAGGGGCCGCTGCTCCCAGGCGGCTGTCGCACCCCCGCAGCAGCAACCGAGCCGAGGATTTCGCTTCCTCTTCCCGTGTTGCTCGTGTGCGTGTCTCTCACAGCGCTCACCCTACAGACCTCAGCGCTCAAGGCTAAAATCCACCTCCATCGCCAGCGAACGCCAGCGGCGGGCACAGGGGAAGCGCCCGGCGCGGGCACCGCCGCGCAGCGGGCGCGATGACTGCGCTGTGACACGGATGCGCCGACACCGCAGCCCGCGGCTGCTCCGCGCAGCGGGACCGACCCGCGCTACCGGGGGGGGAGCGGCCCCTCCCGCGCCGCCCCCGCGCCTCCGGCCCGCACAGGGCCGCGCTGCCCCCGCCCGCCAAGTTTAAAGCCCGTTACGGATTCTCTGGAGCCCCGCGGCCGGGATGCCGGAGGGGAGCTGCGCCCCGCGGGGGGGCTCCGGCACCCGCACCCCGCGCCGGGGGGCTCGCTCCCCGCTCCGCGCCGGGAGGAGCCTCCGCGCAGCGCCGCGGGGAGCCCGCCCCGCCCCCGGCCCCGCACGCCCCGGGAGCGCCGCCGCTGCCGGCCCGG
>JAYRBT010000054.1:401306-485459 GCA_036023395.1 Myiotriccus ornatus | reverse complement strand
CACAGCGACAGCGATAGTGCACAGCGACACCGGACAGCCACAGCGACACCGGACAGCGACAATGCACAGCGACACCGGACAGTGCACAGCGACACCGGACAGCGGACAGCGACACCGGACAGCGATAGTGCACAGCGACACCGGACAGCGACAGCGACACCGGACACCGGACAGCGACACCGGACAGCGATAGTGCACAGCGACACCGGACAGCGACAGCGACAATGCACAGCGACACCGGACAGTGCACGGGGACAGTGCACAGCGACACCGGACAGCGACACCGGACAGCGACAGCGACACTGCACAGGGACAGTGCACAGGGACACTTCACGCCACAGGGACACCGCACAGGGACACCGCGCAGAGACATCGCATGGCACAGGGACAGCGCACGATACAGGGACACCGCACAGGGACACCGCACAGGGACACCGCACAGGGACACCGCACACCCCCGCCCCTCCCGGCCCTGCTGCGGGGATTGTCCCCGGCCCGGCCCCGCTCTCCCCGCAGGCGCTGCCGCCCGGGGCCCGTGCGGGCGTCGAGCTGCGAACGCGCCGCGGCCCCGCGTGGGAGCGAAGTGCGGGAGCAGCGTCGGGAGGCCGCTGGCCCGGGAGGAGGGAATGTCGCTGCCCGGTGGGATGCTGCAGGGAATGCAGCGCCACGGAATGTCGCTCCCTGAGGGGTGTTCCCGGAGAGGCGCTGGGATTAA
Source organism: Myiotriccus ornatus (assembly GCA_036023395.1). Lineage (NCBI taxonomy): Eukaryota > Metazoa > Chordata > Aves > Passeriformes > Tyrannidae > Myiotriccus > Myiotriccus ornatus. The sequence goes on along the minus strand of JAYRBT010000054.1, from coordinate 484,744 downwards.
GTTTAGGACATGGGCTGGGTGAGCCACCTGTCCAGGGAGACACCTGGCAGGGAGCAGCCGGCAAGGTTCGGGTCCAGCACCGGCTAACGGTGAGCCAAGCCTTCGGAGGTGGGCTTTCCACTGGAATTCCTCACAACCAGACCCCGTTGGAATGCCCGTTCCTGCTCACACAACGCTGAGGGCTTTGCTCAGCTGATGCGGTCCCTCCTCCAGCTCAGCACCCAGGGCTGCTGGGGAGGAGGAGCAGGGTTGGCAGCGTGGAGTCACTCCATCCTCTCAGCTGATGCAGGGATGCTCCGGCACCAAAAGAAACTCTGCTGGAGCTAATTAGCTCTGCTGGGACTCGGGCTGATTAAGCGAGGGCAGGGCAGTCCCCATGCAGCCATCCCGCCTGCCAGGCCCCACAGGAAGCTGGCACAGCCCTGCACTGCACCCGCTGAAGTCCTGGCCTGTCCAGCAGCAGCTGGTGCTGATGTTCTGTGCTGTCCAGCTGGCACATTCCTGTTATGTCTCCTGGCTTTCCCCAGATGCTCTCCCCTGAGCTGTACATTCCTTCCACTAGTCATGAGGGTCTGCTGGGCAGCCCCACTGGGCAGTGCTGGTGTCCTCTGCACACTTGTAGATTAACCAAGGGACACAGATCCATCATGCCCCATTCCATGGCTCCTCCACGTCTCCCACACAGACCAATATCACCACTGTGCTCTTCCCAGTGAAGCAGGACTTCCTTCTCCCCAGCATTCCTCTTTATTATTTCTCACCTGATCCAACCCACATCTCCACCTATCACCCCTTCTCTTCCCTCAGTCTGGCTCCTTGCCCGTGGATGGCACTTGACACTGCTGAAATCTCATGTGTGTGTTTTCTCTCTCCTGTCCCCAGCTTCAGATTCTTTTTCTTTTTTCTTTCTTCTCCAGAGCAGCATCTTGGCCTCAGTGTGAAGAATGGCTGTAAAAGTGGGATTAATTAGTACTATATGACCAGGAACCCAAAGCACCTTATTTGCAGATTAACCACTTTTGCTCAGTCAGTCTCAAAAGAAGTGACTCATTGCTGTACAGGTAAAATGGTGATTAGGGAACAATAAAACAAAGACAAATCCCCTCCCAGATAAGGATTCATCTGGCACATCTCATTTGGAAAGACCTTGTAACACCTTTGTTACAGAATTGCAGAAGTGTTGGTGGGCTGGGCCCATGGAGGCTGTATGAAATGAGGCTGCCACCACACCGAGTTCCATTTGGGATTTGACCACCTATCTTTCTGGCGTTCCCCTTTTTTTAGGGTTCCTTTGTAAACAACACCTGCTGTTTGTCTTTTAGTTAACTGAAATTCCCAGGATTGTCCTATATCTTGATCCCACACGTTCACCTCGCATCATGTGGTGGCTGTGTTCAGCCACGAGAAAAAAACATACAGACCCTGCAGACCATTAAGCGGTGTCCCGCTTTGGGAACACAGCACTCTATCAAAAACACCAGTCAAGGCCAAAACACTCCTTTTTGATCCTAATTAACTGAATGCAGGTGCTGCTGGCTCAACTTGTTCCCACAGGGCTGTGTAAGGGATTTTGAGATCCCTTCCCAACGCCACCTTTTTGATCAACACAGGATGAGATCAGCCATGGCTCTGCCTACCTGAGCCATAGCACCCGTTCCCCCATCCTTCTGGTGACCTGTCAAGGCTGCACCATTCCAACATCCCACCTTAACCTTTCAGGACTTATTTTGTGGTTAGTGCTGCCAAGAAGGATTTTAGTCCGTCATCCTTGAAACTGCCTTTCCAGTACTGCTGTTGGATGAGCTCCTGGCACCTTTTCACCAGGAGAAACCAGCCCAGCTCCTCCACCTGTATTCAAGGGCCCTGTGCCCACCTTGGTCATCTGACACTGATGCCTCTCTGGGCTCCTCGATTTTCTAGGCCCCTAGACTAGACACAAGAATGTATGATTTTATAACAGAAACTCATCTGCCAATTCAGTCTTAATCCAGACCGTGTCTGCTTATTATTTAGAGTGGGATTGCTGTGTTTTGGACAAGGTGATTTAGGGAACTCTCCCAGAGTTGGTAGTTCTCTGTGCTAGCGACACCCAGACAGGCACCAGACTGGGACCTTTTCCACCTGCTCCCCTCACAAGGGCATCATGAGCTCTACTTTTGAGTAACCTCAACATCCTTTGATACCAGTAGTGGAACTTCCCTCAGCGTCTCTGGAAAGCAGGATTAAATCCTGAGTTTGGCTATTCCCAAATCCCCCTGGGCGCAGGGCACTCATCCTGTGAGTGCAGGATGCTCAACTGAACAGAGGTCAGGCACCTCGTGGAGCACAGCCTTGCTGCCAGCAACCATTGTTGTGCACAGTCTTCATGATCACTGTCTTCTGATCTGATTTTAAATACTACTACTAATAATAATAAATAATAATAATAAAATGATGTTGGTTTGGCATCTATAAATAGGCAGTCCTCCCAGAAAAACTCCTCTGGGCTCAGAACACCCCCAGACCCCACTGCCCACGTGGGACCTGCCTCCTCCCCGGGGGCACGGCCAGCTCTGCACCAGGATGCATCCTTACCTGCATCCTTACCTGCAATGGGCTATCTGGAGGTTACTGCCCACCATGGGCACAAACATCCCCTGTGGCCTTGATTTACAGGTATCCCTCATCCTGAAAGAGAAACACATTATTATTATGTACTTCCCTTGAAACCAATGTCACCTGGAATCATGAAAGGCAAAATGCAAATGAAGGTGGTTACTCAGCCAGGCAACAGCAGGAAATGCAAAGAAAGCAGTTAAAATTAAAGGCAATGACACACTTTGTTGGCTTTCACAGACCATCAGTGGCAAAGGCAGAGGAAGACCTTCAGCCTGCTCTCCTGCTGGGACATCAGTTCTTGGGGTGCCTGTGCCTCTCTCCCGGCCAGTGTCCCCGAAGCAGGAGGAAGCAGCACCATTTGGGGCCTAACAGCATCCAGGATGTGCTCCTCCTTATGGAGGGGTCCTGAGGAGTCCCAGGGTCTGTAGTGAGTTGGGCACAAGGTCCCAGGCTGGGAGCCCAGGTGAGAGCTTGTTCCCTGCGTGAGTGGGGCAGTGACTCTGCTCTAGCAGCCCTTGCATGCAGCTCTGTGCCAGGCGTGAAGGGCAGCAGGGGCTGAGCTGCCACCAGGGACGGGGGACCTCCAACATCTCACGCCACTCACAAGTGTTGCTGATTTATCCAAGACCAGGTTTTGCAGCAGAAGGCGCAGCCTCCCTGTGCAGGAGCGCTGGGCTGAGCGGCACTGCAGCACTGTGCCGTGCCTGCAGGAGAGTGCCAGTGGCGCTGCATCTCCTGGCCGGGACCCCCAGAGACTTCCAGTGCCTGCTTAAGATGCAGTGGCAGTACGGATTACCCAGGCACACCTCGGGACTGCAGCACTGTGTCCGGACGGGTGCGTGTGCCCAGCTGGCACACGGCAGGTCTGGGCAACCCTCAGGCATCCACAGGCACAGTGCTGGGCATGCTGCCACTGCAGGGACAGGCCCTGGCAGCCACAGGGACAGCTCTGGCAGAAGAAAGGACAGAGTCTCTTGAGGCTGAAGAAATGCCAAGTGTTTCCATGCTAATCTTGTCCCCTTACAGAGAGGGATGCTCCAGAGCTGCCTGCAAGAAATGTGCTGGGTTTCTGCAGGGACAGGCACAGCAAGTGGGGTTCCCTCGGGCTGATCTCCCAGCCTGACACACAAGCCCAGGGAGACAAAGATTTTTCTCTGGTGGCAGTCCTCACCTGGGAACAGGGCAGCCATTCCACAGGTTTTGGAAGCAGGCTGAAGAGACCATTAAAGGAGCAGTTAGTTGATGTTAGCCTTGGGGGTCTTGGGGGAAAGAGGTGCAAGGCTTTTTTCACCTCAGTAAATTAGTCTCAGTTGCTGATGTAGCAGCCCCTGCCTTGTTGTGGCCTTCTTTATGTTTGCACTTTTCAGAGGGTCCTTGACTTGCCTGGTTCTGGGGAGGTTGGTGTGGTTACCTGGTGGCTTTGTTGGGGCTCTGGAGCTTTTACACACTGAATAGTCTTCCCGGGCTGCCCCATTTGTCCCAGCACAAGGTGAGTGAAGGATCCCTCAGCTCCTTTCTACCAGGCATCCTCTCATGCCGAGGAGTTGCCACACAGTGCCAGGCCCAGGCTGGAGGGGAAGCTTGGCTCTCAGTGCCAGCTTGCTCTGTCTGACCTCCATCCTGGCTCCCTGAATGGAGGTTGGCAGGGACTGAGGACCAGGAGCCTCAGTTCTCCATCCCTCTTTGGTGATCCATTTGCAAAGCAAGGCAGAGGGGTGCATTTGTCCAGAAGCTGTACAGAAGCTGTCCTGCGGATTTTGTAGTGGACACACAAGATAGTTTCCAAGTCTGGACTGTAGACTGAGCTACATAAATATACACACCACTAGGAGTGCCGGGTTGACTGCATCCTTCTTCTCTAGGCACAAATTTCAAGACAGGTTCCTCATGCTGATGCAACCCTGGGCAAAACAACCGGGGTTATTGTGCTGGAGTCATCAGCTTGAACAGACCATGTCCTGGCCACAGTGTGGGGTCCCAGCCAGCCTGGGTGTGCTTCACCTGGCAGTCAGGTCAGCTCAAGCATCCTCCGCCCATGCAGGGCGCAGGCTCGACCTGGAAGTGCCGATCTGTCACTTCAGGCTGGAGTTTGAGTCTGACAGGGCTGTTGAGCTGCTCAGTCTCTGCTCTTCTGCTGCCTCCACGGTGCAGGTGCTGACAAAGGCTCAGTGCTGGCCAGGGGTTTGTGCACATACAGGAGTCCCGTGTCTGGGAACCAGACACTGTGCAGAACCATCTCAGGGGCTGGAGATACACACGGCCTGGGGCTCAAAGGGGGGGATGAGGAGTAATTACCAGAATTCACATAAAATTATATCTTTTAAAGCAAAACTTAATATGTCTGGCTTTCTCCTAGAACAAACCCCTTAAGCTGATTGAGAAATGTCCCATTTTCTTGGGAGCACTTGATGGTGGGCAGTGACCCCCAAACTGCCTGAGTAAGGGCGACATGCAGGGCCAGTCACCAGGTCCCGCTGGGGACAGGGGTGCCAGCCCAGCCCCTGCCATACTGCAAAGTGGGAGGGAAGCAGAGCTCAACAGCTGAGTGCCTCTGGTGAGGCACAAGCCAGAAAGCAGATGGAGCTGCTCCGCCAAGCTGCTGACTGTGGGCAGGGCACCCCTTTTCCACTGGCTGTGGCCATGGTCCCAGCCAGATCCAACGCAGCAGGAAGGAGAGGGAATTCCTCTGATGCCACAGCACGTGTCCTTCGCTTCCTGGCAGTTGGAACACACCTATGCCCCTGTGAAACATGGAGCCTGCAGGCAGCCAGAGGGGAGGGAGAAGATTTTGAAGTCCCTGCAAAGCTTGTGAGCAGCCGTGAGTAAATAACCGTGTCATCAAGGCAGAATTCAGCATCTCATGGACTGGTGTGGCAGAGCAGATTAAGACAGACTGACTGTCTGGGGCAAGGTCTGAGGAGCAGCTCTGTACCTAGGTGAGATGCTTGGACACATCTGGGGCACCGCAGGACTCCCCAGCTCCAGGGGCCACCGTGGGCTTACCCATGTGCACTTCCATATGTCAGGTGCCCTTCACTGGAGCCAACAGCGAGGACCTGGTGGCTCCTCCCTGGGCAGCTGAAGGGGTGGCTGAACTGTGTGTGGGATTGGAGATGCCCCAGCCCAGAGGCCTCTCAGCCCTGGCTTTGCTTGTTGCCTGCGGGGTTATCCTGCCTGCCCTGCCCTGCTGCAGCAGGAGCAGTCAACCTCTGGCCTACACAGGAGACCCCAGGGATCCAACAGACTGGTCTTTCCTTGGCCTTGGTCTAGGAAGTCTGCAAGACAGGCTTCAGCTGGAAGCTCTGCAGTCAAGGACTGAGGTTTCCTTGAATGTGGTTATTTGAGGAAATTCTTCTGCCCTCAGGAGCTTCTATCAGATAAATTATATGACTGCTGTTGTAAATTTTCCCGTGGGATGATTTGGGATTATTAAGTGGTTTCCTGCGCTTTGCTGCTGCACGTAATTGATGCCAGGGTAGATGGGGTGCTGTGCACGGGGGCATCACTCACCCTGCACCTGCCTGAGCCCTCTGCTTTGTCGGTGCTGTAGACCTGGGGTCTGCCCAGCACTGGACCCTGCTCGTGGTACAGGTGTCAGCTGGTGACGGATCATGCAGTGAGGACTTGGGAACTTCCTTCCCCACATCCAGTCTCATCTTAAAAACCTCCAGGGGCGGTGAATCCACCCCCTCCCTGGGCAGCCCATTCCGATGTCTGATTACTCTCTCTGTAAAAAATTTTCCCTGATATCCAACCTAAACCTCCCCTGGCACAGCTTAACACTGAGCCCTCTTGTCCTACGAAACCTCAGCAGTGGAGACTCCAGTCCCTCCCTCTCATCACTGGGAAGATTATTAACCTGGCTTGATTTTCCCTGCCATAATCTAAGCTGACCTCTATTTGTGTTATCTGGCATGGGCAGATTCCTTGTTGCAGGAACCATTTACGTTCCTGCAGATGCTGCCGCAAACCCTTCCATTCCCTCCTACAAATAAGCAGTCCCACATTCGCTGGTTTTTCTTGCTGGTCATGTTTTCCAGGTCTCCGACATCCTTCTCTGGATCCTCTCCAAGCAGCCCAAAGGGCAGTGACCAGACAAAGCTGCCTTCTCCAGCCCCACTCCCTGCTGTGGTGGGGAATGGCAAGAGCTGCCTCCAGCACCTCTGAAGCCCTCTCACGACTACACCCCCCAGCATTGTGTTTGCCCCTTTTTTTTGCTGTTAGCCCCTTGCTCTGCAGTTATTTATTAGCATGTCAAGTCCTTCCCTCTAAAATTGCTTCTTGCAAGTGAGTAATTTCTTTGTTTATGCAATTCCTTGTTTATAAGGCATGCTGGTTGTGCTGGGATGCTGCCAGCGTGGGGCTGTGCTCTGTGATGTCCTGCTCCCCAAGCCTGTTTTCCTAATTTCTCAGTGAGCGTGGCATGGAGGGGGAGCTCAGGATTAAGAATCTGCCTTCCAACCCAATTCCACACTTCCTATCTTCATGCTGTGCCTGCAGTCCTGTATCCCACGATCTCACCTGCTGACAGCGGCAGCCTGGAGGTGATTATCTGAGCTGGGACCAGCACTCACTTCACACCAAGGTTAGGCTGGATATGATCTGCAGCTTGCTGCTGAGATTTTTTTATGGACCTGGGTCAAAGCCTTATGAAGATCAAGCTGTAGACACTGTGATTCCTGTTCCTTTGTCAGAAGAGAGAACCACACTGGGTTTGCCACAGTATTCCTCGAGAAGCCGGTGTCAGTCACCGCTCCCCCGTGTGCCGCCCTGCAGGGTCTTGGGCTGCTTCGCTGCTTGTCCTGGTGTTTCCCAGGGGTCTAAAGCAGCAATGAGCACTTGGTTTTCTCTCCTCTGTAAAGATCCACACAGCATTGCCCTTCTGCTGACCCAGCCCCCCAATTTTGGCTGCACTCTTCCTGCTCCAGGCTCTCCCACTGCCTGCTCTGCCTGCATCCACAAAGAGCTGCCAGACCTGGCCTGCCTGCACTGCTCTGTCTCTCCAAGCTCCCCAGCCCAGTTCCTGGGAGGATTGTTGTCTCTCACCGGTGCTGACTGCACACCCTGGCTGGTCCAGGCTGAGGCAGAGCAGTGAATGTCCCTGGCATGGCAGTATCCATCCAGGACTTCTCCTTTCCACCCTGCAGCATCAGCCCTGGCTTTGCCTGTCCCCTTCCTCCCCAGGTGCTCTCAAGGCCTTGACACCAAATCCTTTTTCTTTTCCCTCTGGTCTTCTGGACATTGCATTCCAAGTGGATGTATTTACATTCAAACCTGCCTGCCTGTTTCGTGGTTGCTCTGGGAGTTTGGAGACAGTGTGGGATGTTCCACATACTGACACTGCCCTTGGCATGGTTGTTGCTGTGTCTTCCACAGCCTCTTTCCAGCCAGGCTGGTAAGCTGTGAACAGCAGACATGGCCAGTAACAGGGAACAGGAGATGCTTGGGGTGCACAGGGGCAGGGCAGCACTCAGTGGGCTCAGGGAAGTTGCTCTAAGGACAAGACTTTCTCCGGGAAGGTGGCCAGACCCTGGCCTGGGCTCACAGAGCTTTGGGCTGGACATTTGTGGGGCTATTTGAACCCTAGCTGGACAAAAACCTAGCACCCTGCTCCCTGTTCTTGGCCCCAAGCTCTAGCTCTTTCCCTCTGCAAGGCAAGGAAGTCTTTCATGTCTGGGTAGCATTCACCCCACTGACTTCCCCCCACATTCCACATCCATGCCCTGGAGGTAGAGCTTTTCTCTGCTACCTGCCTCTTCCCCAAAATCACCCTTAAAGCCTTATGAGTGTTTACTGGGCAGTCTGTGCTCACTGTTCTAGTGCCACACCAGCTGCTCCGGCAGGGATGTTCTCCATCACCCCTGGGTTTTGGGTGAGCCTGGCAATTGCTCATGGAAAGCCCCTCAGCTCAGCAGGATGGTAGCCAGGTTCTCCCTGAGTAACAAACCAAATGTATCTAGCCTTCCTATACAAAACAGTGCATTTCTCTTAATCCCCTGCCTGTCTTTCCAGAACAAGCTTCATCTTTCCACATTAATATTCCAGGCATGTGCCTGAGCCCACCAAGCCTTTGTTATGCCAATTAAATCATAATCTTGATCGCACATTTAGACTTCCAGCTCCTTTTGTTTATCCCTCTGGAGTGCCCCAGCAGGGTGGGCATGCAGTGGGCTGAGCCCTGTTCTCCTCCATGCCCGAGGGCTGCACTGGAAATGCCACCTCCCTCCTGGTCACGCCTGCGAGTTACAGGCTGCACATCCCTGCGGCAGCGCTGGGGCTGGCAGGGCTGGCACCCCTTCTCCTTCCACCCTGCTGCCAGGAGGTGAGTGAGGGTGGCCAAGGAGGAAAGAGGACAAGGGGGAGCTGGACTCTGAACAGTATCTGGCTCTGTGCAGCAGCCCCCAGCCCTGCTGGAGGCAGCTTTGGGCAGAGGTGGCACTGCCTGGGCATGGCCTGTTCCCACCACAACCATGAAGGCAAAAGCCTGGTGGCAGATGCAAGACTTCTGGGCCCCTCTGTGCTGGCTGCAGCGTCAGTGATGGTGCAAGAAAGGGCTCGGTGTGCCTGTGTGTTCACTGCAGTCAGCAGCGGAGCACCGGAGCCAGGAAAAGCCATGTTGAGTTATTCCAGCTGCAAGGCCACACTTGGACATTTTCAGTATCTGGTGTAAATCCAAGAGGTCGACACACTTCCCCAGGGTGTGAACACTCTCCTGAAGTTTTGTGCTTTGTCATCAGCATCAGCTCGGATAAACAAGCCTGCTCAGTGCTGCCTGGAGCAGCCTCAAGCAGCAGGATGCTCCCTGCCCGTGCCACTCCAGCACATCCTGTGGATTTAAGGCAGGGCCCCGCTCAGAGGTGCCACGTCCTTGTTTCCCAGAGGCAAACCAACTTGCAGCAGAGCCTAAGGGAAATCAAGAGTGTGAAGGAAAATTAGCTCATTAAACAGCCATCAGCTCGATGCGAGCAGCCTCCTGTCCTGCTGCTTCCGTAGGTCTTGGCTGGATGTGGCCAAGCCCAGACCCCGGGGGCAGCAGGAGGACACACTTGCTGGGCTGCCCATGTGGGTGCTGGACAGCCCTGGCCTGGCCAGGGTGAGCGGGGCAGTTTTTGGGAGCTGCTTTTCTAGAGCAGCCCAGGGCAAGGGATGGGGCTGAATTCCAGGTGTGGGGGATGCTCCTGGCCCTGCCAGCACCCCCAGGCCTGGCCACAGGGGACCAGGAGCACCCAGGGCTGCAGGAGCGGAGGTAGAGCCAGGTTCTTTGCTCTGCAGTGGGGGAACAAGGGACAAGGGGAGGACAAGGGACAAGCAAAGCTCAGGCTGGGGCTGAAGACTTCCAGCATCCCATGAGTCACCCTGCCAGCCACCGAGCCAAGGTCTCCACTAAAGATGAACACAGAAGAAAACAAGGGAACTTTTTAAGGTCTGTGCTGGAGCTGAGTGCCGTGGGACAGGGAAGTTTCCTTTCTGAAAGCAAAATTCATTTTCATTTTCCTTGATGCAATGAGCTAATTTATTCCCTTTGGAAATCTCACAGCAATTCTTAGGGACCTAAAGCAATTCAATCCGTTATAGTCTTGTTACAAACCCTGGTGAACCAGCACAATTATTTAGTGGGAATCAACAGTGCTGAATATTTCCAGTTCCCTACGTGGGCAGAGGAGTGGGTTGTGGATCCCCTCTGTGTGTCCCTCACCAGCCTCCAGCAGCCTGTCAGGGACCTGCCTGTCCCCACCACAGCCGAGTGGCTGGTTTGGTGCCTGTGGCCACCAGTGCCCAGTCTGGTGTGGGACCTCATGGGTCCCACCTCATACAGAGCCCTGGAGCAGCACCACAGGACTCCTTGGGCACCCCCAGCTCCCTGGCACCCTGCAGCCCTGGCAGGCGTGTGATGTGGCCCCGGGGCATCAGCTGAGTGTCACTGGTGGGGACACTGAGTCAGGTGGCAGCTCGGCCTTCCCTGAATTTCACGCCCACCACGGCGATGGCTGGTGCTGCTGTTCCTGAAACACTGATGGGAAAGCAGCACAAGCCAGAGCCAGCAGGGTGTCAGCCAGTTCATTACTGAGCCCGGTGCTGCCAAGGAGGAAGGGCCCACTCGTCCTGATTTGTCCCCATTGGGGGGCTTCTCACAGGGGACAGTGATGCTGCACCAGGGCGGCAGGACAGGATTTAACCAGGCCCAAGGCGAGTAAGTTGGGGGGAAGGAAGAAAAGAGGGGCAGGGCAAAGCAGAGGCAAACAAGAAATACTTCAGGCACATGTTTTTGGGGCAAAAGTGCGGGTTTCCTGCAGGACCGGTCAGGCGGGTGGGAAGGAATAGGGGCATGAGGAACAGCCACTTCCAGCAAGGGCAAACTCCAGAGGAGTGAGAGGGAGGGCTGGAGGGTGTGAATGTGCTTTGGGAAGCCCCTGGTGTCCTTTCAGGCTGGGGGACGCTGAAGGAGGGTCACAACCTCAGCCCAAGGTTGCAGCACGTGCAGGAGGACACCATGCAACAGCATGCAGGAGGTGACTCTCTGCATTGTCCCCAGCTGTCACTCATCAAAGGTGTCCCATGTTCCCTGTCTCCCTGATCCTGAGTGACCCTGGCTCTTGTGGCTGTGCAGAAAGGAGTGGCGTGTGGCACCCTGTGAGCCAAAATTAGCTCGTCAGCTGCTGCTCCCCTGCCCCCAAACGCTGGTGGCTTTTGCAGCCAATGGCTGGCTGCAGGCTGGGGCTCGTGCAGCTGTGAGAGCCAGTCTGCTGGGCCATCTCAGCAGCCACTGCTCCCCCTGTACCACCCCTGTGTGTGCACCATCCCCATCTGCATCGTGCCCCTGTGGTCCATCCCTGTGTGTTCCATCCTTGTCAGCACCACCCCTGTATGTGCTCCATCCCCATGTGCGCTCTCTCCATGAGCACATCCCCATGTGCCCCATCCCCACCATCCCTGTGTCCACCATCCTTGTGTGGCCATGGCCGAGGTGACCACATGCCCTGGCAGCTGTCACTGCCCTCAGAGCTGCCACAAGGAGCCCTGTGCCAGGCTGGACTGGCAGCACCTCTGCTCTCCCACTGCAGGGCTGTGAGAAGCCCTTGGTTTGGAACACATCAGCACAGTGGTTCCCTCATCACCCATGTTCCCTGTCTGTGTCCCTGGAGTGGAGAGAGACCAGAGCTGGAGCACAGGTACCTGCATCGGGTGGCCAGTCGATCTCTGCTAAGCCTGGGGTGAATTTCTGCACCTCTGTGGCACCCTGCTCCCCAGGGAGACCTTCAGCTGCCCAGGGTTCAGCCTGGACCGACCCCTCCAAGGTGTCCTCTGCTCCAACACCTCATTCCTACCAACACTAAGGGCTGCTTGGGCCAGTGCTGCCTCCCCACACTGACAACACCGCAGTTTGGGGTTCACAGACGGAAATCTTGAATCTTGAAGCTGAACATCCTAAAAATGCTTCAGTGAAAGTGAATCTGTGTCCAGGGGTGCCTGACAGTGGCAGTGATCCCCCACCGTGGCACCTCATCCTGCTTGGGGCCGTGCCAGGGGGTCCCTGCTCCAAGGCAGAGGGGGCTGCACAGCCCTCATGGAGTTGATTGCTCTCCTAATTAGAGGCAGTAATTAGGGTGCTCCTTGCCACCAAGTACTGTGGGGCGCTGGAGTAGGGATGCAGCTCATGGCCTCCCGTGTTGTCTCCCCATTTCCCTCCTCCGTTCCAGGTGTTCTGTCGGCACAGGCTGAGGAGGATGGGCTGTGGTGCAGCCCGGAGCGTGGCACAGCTCCTTGGGCTGAGCTGCCCGGGCCGCCCCTCCCACTGCCCTCCCCGCTGTCTGTCCCCTGCGGGGCCACAGCAGATTTTGCTCCAGTTGAAAGGTCACGGATAAAGTCAAATAAAAACACAGCAAGTCCTTCCCCTGCTGGCCTGCAGGGCTGGGGCTCCCCGTCCGGCACCGCCTGTGGCCTCGGCCTTGGCACTGGTGCCCTCTCAGGGCTGGACTGGGAACGTGCGGCATCCCCAAATCCGCCTGCAGGGGCAGTGGCTGGGATGTCCCTGGGATGCCAGCGGGTGTCCCCGGGACACGCAGCACCCACCGCTGTCGCGCCCAGTGTCCTGGCACCAGCCATCCCCCAGCCCGGCTGCCCCTTCACCGTCCCCGCCTCGGGGGAGCCCCTGGCTGTGCCCCTGCTCCCCTCTCATGGGGTCATCAGCCAGAAATGTCACCTAGTGTCCCACTGGCCAACAACTGCTTAGGGATGGAATCGCTACTTAATTACAGACAGTCACAAAGAAATGTAATTTTGCAGTTGTAGGGGCTCTGGTCTGATGTGAAGATGGTGGCATTATCCTCCCTGGGAGAGATTGCTGCTGCCGTGCTGGGTTCCTGCCAGCGTCGGGACACAGCTCAGCACGGCTTTGCTGCAACAAGTTTCTGCAGAATGAAGATGGGTCTGTGGGTTGCAAACAGCCACTCTGGGCAGTCCCTGTGTGCCCAGTGTCCCCAGACTCGCAAGGATCGTGCAGAGGATGGATGTGCATGGTGGCTCCGGATCAAATAACTAACTCCATCCCCAGGGTAAACCAGCCTGGAATTATTCTGGAATTATCAGAAACAGCAGCATGAATCATCCCTGTGGTGAATATGAGGTTTAAGGCAGGAGAGCTCTGGTATTCCCAAGGGAAAATGGTGCTGGCAGGCAGTGTCCACTGGCGTCCCAGTCTGGCATCCCAGAAAACCAACCGTGTCCTGGGCTGCGTCCCCAGCAGCCTGGGCAGCAGGGAAGGGATTCTCCCTCTCTACTCTGCTCAGGGAGGCCACACCTGCAGGGCTGCCTCCAGCTCTAGAGCTCCCAACATGAGAAAGATACAGAGCTGCTGGAGAGAGTCCAGAGGAACTCACAGAGATGCCCCGAGGGCTGGAGCCCCTCTGCTCAGGCTGGGACAACTGGGGGGTTCACCTGGAGAGGAGAAGGCTCCAGGGAGACCTGAGAGCCCCTTGCAGGGCCTAAAGGGGCTCCAAGAGAGCTGAAGAGGGACTTGGGACAAGGGATGGATGGACAGGACAAGGGGGAATGTCTTCCCACTGCCAAAGGACAGGGTGAGATGGAACGTTGGGAAGAATCTTCCCTGTGAGGGTGGGGAGGCCCTGGCACAGGTTGCCCAGAGCAGCTGTGGCTGCCCCTGGATCCCTGGAAGTGTCCAAGGCCAGGTTGGACAGGGCTTGGAGCAACCTGGGCTAGTGGAAGGTGTCCCTGCCCATGGCAGGGGGCTTGCGCTAAATGACCTTCAAGGTCCCTCCCCACCCAAACCAGTCTGTGATTCTGTGGTTCTGTAAGCACTGGCAGTAGGTTGGGCTGAGCAGGGCTGTGCAGGGCTGGGCTGTGTCCTTCCTTTCCCTTGTGGAGTGTGAAGCCAAAGGCTGAAACCCATCCTGTCCTGCCTGGGACCTGCAGCCCTGTGCTCCTGATGGCCACTTTCAAGCTGCAACGAGAAAACTGTGCTCCACATCTTGGATTTCCCTCTCCCAGCAGGGTGGCCAGCTTCCCCCTTTGGTTTTTTGGTTAAATCTCCTTTGTCATTATTTCAGCTCTGTCCGGGCAGGGTCCCTCTCCGTAAGGACAGCCCAGTGGTCAGGGGGATCTGGTGAAGCTGGAGGGAGGTGTGTGGGGCTGTGGGACTGGGCTGACCCTGCTTGGGTGGGCTCAGCCCCAGAGCAGAAACTCGAGGTCTGGGGCAGGCCAGGAGCTTGTTATGACCCACCTCTGAGGCAATCTTGTTCCCTTGGGGTTAATTGGAGTGAAATAAGACTGAATGACTGGTGTATGTATTAGGCAAATTTATTTTAAAACAATTTGATTGCAGAGGAAAGGAGGAAGGCAGCTGTTTTTGTTCTTTTCTATAAAAGTTTAAAAATATCATGAACAAAATATATGAAGAAAAGAAAGAAAGAGAAGGAAAGGGCAAGAGTAGATAGTGGATCCAGTGAATCCAATCATTGCAATTTCGATGTCCACGGTCAGAGTAATGGTCACAGTCTCGATTCATTGGGAGTGGGAACCCATGAAACACAAAGTTGGGTCATAGACATTCAAGCTGGCATGGGAATGCCTACAGCCCTCCCCAGGGGAGGGGATTCTTCATGTCTGATGCAACAGTACAGGGCATGCACAGTGTTCTGATGGAGAGTTCCTGAAAAGAATCGGGGGCTGCTTTGGGGATCCTTGATGGTTGTGATTCCCTTCTGCTGGTCTTGCCTGCTCCTTGACCCCACTTCTGCACTGCTCTGTGTGATGTGTGGTCACCACGGACCTGAACAGGTTACCTGTGCAGTTGGAGTCAGCTGCACATCTCCCAGGATGAAGCCTCTGCCATAGCAGGAGTCTCCTCAAGGTGACAAATATTGGGAGTGGGGGTTTTGGAATAGCTCAGTGGGCCCTGCCTGCTGCCTGCACTTCCAGGCAGAGAGCTGTGGTTCCAGTGCACGGAGCAGGCAGTCACCTCAGGGTCGGGCTGCTCCCATTCCCTGGCACGTGCCAGGGCTCCATCCTGCCGGGCAAGCTCCAGAATGTGCCCGTGCTGCCCAGGAGCTCCAGCCTGGAACACGTGGGGGCTGTGCCTGGTGCCTGGTTCCTGCTGCATCCCAGCCCTGCTCCTGCATCCCACTGCCCCCAGAGCCCCGAATGCCCCATTCCCTCTCACCCCATCCTGTCCCAGGGCTGGCACTGGCACTGTGTCCTCCCTCAGCCCAGTCCCTTTGCCCCCGTGGGCAGGGGCATTGCCAGACCCATTCTCTGTGGCACTGCTGGCGCTCAGCGAGGGCCGTAAGAGGAGTGGGCTGTGCCTGCAGGGCCGGGGACAGGGCGCTGGGGCCCCTCTGCCCAGTGGCTCCCGTGGCACCTGGCGATGCTGCCTTCACCCTGTCCCCAGCATGAACCTCATACTGCCCACTGAGCCAGAAGGAAGTGTCCCTATGGCCGGTCCTCATCCCTGTTCCTCCCCCTGGGGTATTACAGGGCTGTGAAAAGCTGTCTGCCCAAAGAGTGGCTCCCCCTTTCCCCTCCAGAATTCCCCACAGGAATAAATACAGCTAGTATGTCTGAGCAAAAGCCTGGAGGGAGCAACATGCATCCCCTGGCCCTTTGTGCCTTGTCCAGGGAAGGGATCTGGGTGCCAGAGCCGATGCCAGGAGCATAAAGCACCCACCAGCCCAGCCCGGGAGCCGGCGGGGAGCTGGGAGGGAGCTCCGGGAGCTCTTGGTGGGCGATGCAAGTGTGGCCTGGGATCCCCAAATGCAGCAGTTCCTGCCTGTGGCCAGTGCCTGGATCAGCACAACCTGCAGGCCGTCGGGAGCGCTGGGGGCTCTCAGCACCCCACCCCGGATCCTGCCGACCACCCGCTCTCGGGGAAGGAAACCCCCCATTGAAGGGGGAGGTTTTGGGGCTCCCACGGCACCGATGCTGCTGCCCTGGGGCACCCGCGGCCAGATGGAGTGTCTGACAGGAAGAGTCTCTGCGCAGCACCGTGAATGGTGCCCACCCAACTGCTCCCCCACTCCCACAAGGCGCCAGGAGTAGCTCTGCGTGCTCTGGGATGGCTGGAATGGAGTTTGGGATCACAGGACACATCCTGAAAAAGGAGGGCCCCTGGGGAAGAGGAGTCTGGGGGGCAGCACCCCAACCTCACACTCTCCCACCACCAGGGATCCCCCAACCTTCAGCAGGAGCTCTGGGTGCCTCCAACTCTCCCAACACCCCTGACCCCTCCTGCCTGCTGCCCATCGCTGCTGTTAAAACAAATTGACAAAATAAACCTAATTTGGGCTGTAACTCAATTTTCTCAACCTGAAAGGCAGAGTCCTGCAGTTGATCAGCAGCAAGTCCCCACAGGCTCCTGCTGCCGGGGAAGACGGAGCCGTCGCTGCACTAATGAGTGAATTAGCTAATGAAAACAGTATTTAAAATAATCACAATATTTCTTTATTTGCATGTAAAGATGACATAATAAAAGATAATTAGCAGCATGTGAAGCAGTTCTACTACTCAATTTTCTCAGTTTAGCTAATTAATTATCTTAGTAAAATGCATCATTACGGCTAATTTTAGAAAATCCAGCAGCTGCAAGGTCAGAGTGGGAACAATTTCAATTTGTAATTGGAAAAAACATGAAAGTGAGTCAGATAATCTTTTATTAGATAATAATAATAATAATGAATCACACGGGCACGTATATTAAGTATTTTAAGAGGCAGAAAATGCACTGAATCATTTAATAATGTCATCAAATGGGCTTCCGTCGGGGTCTGCTGTGGGAGCACGAGGGCACTTGGCCCTCAGCCCTGCCTGGAGGAACACGGGCCCAGCGTGGGCTCGGGGATGCCCCTGTCGGGGGGGCTGGAGCACTCAGGGGGTCCCCCCGGCCCTCCCAGCCCTCTGCCCGTGCCCGCAGCACCCCGAGCCGGGAGGTCCCAGGCAGGGGAGATCCAGCACAGCACCCACGGACCCCCGGGGCCCGCCTCAGTCTGGGAGGGCTGTGGGACCCCAGGGCGCCAGAAGGGCACGTGCTGGGGGGTTCCAGCGGGGATGTGCCGGGATGTGGGCGCTGGGCACGCTGGCAAGGGGGCCTGTGCTGGGGAATCAAAACCCAGTTCGAGGTGGGGGCTGAGACACGATGGGGAGGGAGCACACGACCCCTGTGGCACTGCCCGTCAGCCCCACGTGCTGGCCCCACACCCGCGGCCCCTCTGGGACACCCCTGCTCTGCTCGGGCTCTGCCCTGCAGGACACAGCCTGTCCCGACACAGCCTGTCCCGACACAGCCTGTCCCCCCGGAGCCGGCAGAGCTGCTGATGCCGATGCCGATGCCGATGCCTGCGGCTCTTCCCGTCCCACCGGCACCAGCGCCAGGGGCTGGCCCATCTCTGCCTTCCCAGGACACCTCTGCGAGAATCCCCGGGGTGAGCCCGGAGCCGAGGGGTGTCAGCTCTTCCCACCATGGGTGCCGGGCACAGCTGGGACCCACGGCCAGGGTGGGCACTTTTGGTACAGCAGAACGTTTGTTAATATTAATGTAGTAATATAAAATATAATTTATAAAAATAAATATAAGAAAACAGAAAATCTCATGGCTCTCGCAGGAAGCAGAAAGAGCAGTTTAAACCTCACCTGCACCCAGGTGAGCCACCACCCAGCTCCTGTGGCTGCTGCCACGCCCCGAGTGCTGCTCACAGCTTCTGGAGCCTCACTGGAAAGGAGGGGGATCCCCAAAGCAGCATGCAAAGCCAAAAGCCAGAGCTGAGTCCCCTGGGCTGCTCCCGGTTGCCTCAGCATCACCCTGCCCTCCTCTGTGATGCTGTGATGTTGGCACGGAGATGACCCGACCCACACCCTGGGATGCCCCAGTGGCCTCTACAGCCGTGGGGTTCCTGGCCAGTGTGGCCACTGGGCAGCCTGGTGTCACCAGCACAGCCCAGGCACATCCCAGTGGCAATCATGTGGTCCAGAGATGCTCTGGAAGCAGCAGCACAGCCCAGGGACACACCTGCCTGGTCTGGGGACAGTGAGTGTGCTGGAGGATGCCACCGGCCATGGCTCAGCCCAGCTCCACCTTCAGCCTCTTCCCCCCTCCTGACAGATGTGTGTTCGTGGCCAGCAGCCAAATAATATTTTCTCAGTTTAAAGCAGTAACAGAATTACATTTCACCCTGGAAAATTATCTGCAATGCAGTTTGCTTCATTTGTGGTCAGAACCAGCCGTCCTGCAGCAAGAAGAACAGGTGTCTTGGGTGTTGGTGTGCAGCGCTCCTGCTTCCTCAGGAAGTTTATAGGAACTGAGCTGATGAAGATAATGGAGGGTGCTGGGGAAGAGACATCTCCTCTACACCCCCCTACCAGCCCCTTTACCTGCCCGGACTGGGCAGGACATGGGGTTAATTCTCATTTTTGGCTGTGGCAGGGGGTGAGATCAACCATTGCTGGGCTGCTCCAGGCTGCAGCCACTCTTGCCTCATTTGTTACTCCGTTCTTACAGCAGTCACCTGGGTGGTGCCTCCCAAACAACCCCAGGGGCACTACGATGGTTCTGTGTCTCCACCCACAGCCTCGGCACTGAACACCCAGGGGGCACGGGGGACCTTCCACAGAAGCCCAGCAGCTCTGGGGCTGCTCCAGCCGGGCCCTCTGCCCCCGAGCTGAGGCTGCGGAGCCCCTGGAGTTTGCCTTTGAGCTGCCGAGCTCGCAGCTGAGGCTTGTTCCCCACTGAGCAGCCACACAGCCCCCTGTGCCAAACACTGCCTGTTCCACAGGCTCGGCTGATGGAGAGGCACTTCCAATCCAAGGCCCTTAGGTGGGATTTCCATCCTCCCACAGCAGCTGAGCAGTGACCGATCCCTCCACAAGATCCCTCCTCCCAAGGGCCCCAGACCAGGAGGTGCCCTCAGCCCCCTGGCCAGCCCCTGGTCCTGCCGGGAGCTCCCCCAAGGCCACCTCTGGGACTGCCACACGGGATGGTCTGAGCACCTGCGGGTGCCACCCCACTCCCACAGCAGGGTTCAGGGCTGCTGTGACCCCGGGGGCACGGGGTGCTGGGTCGGGCTCCAAAGCTGCGGGTGTCCCCATCCCACTGGCACAGCTCGGGAAGGGGGGAAGCACCCAATGCTCTGCCTGTCAGATCTATCAGTAAAACCGGGGGAAGGAGAGGGGGGCTGGCAGCAGCTCGGGGTGACCAGCACCGGGCAGGATGAGTCCGTGGCACCCAAGTGCAGCACGTGGCACGAGGGATCTGGGCCACTCGGGGTCCTGCCACCAGACTGTCTGCACTTCATTATGCCAGGGACAAAGAGTCTGTCCACTTTGGGCTGAAAACTTGTGTTAGGAGAGCCGCAGCAAAGGGAAGTTCTTTCCTTTGCCTGGAGGAGGAGCACACATCGAGTGAAGAGCTGTGCCCTGCCCAGCTCGGGCATGGCCAGGACCTGCACTCGGCAAAATGAAAGCTGTGGAAACGCCACTGGAAGAGCAACGTGCAGAAGCCCCCTGTGAGCCAGGAAAGGCACCAGAGCGGCTGCAAAGGTGGAATCACAGGGACACTGCAGGGCCCCTGCCAGGGAACCAGCCCCTGCACTGCAGCAGGAAGCAAAGATACACAGACAGGATCCTCCTCATCCCCCCGTGGGGAGCTCAGAGAGGGTCCATGGGGACCTGGCTGGATGGCACTGATGAACCCACTCTCTACCCCAGGCCTCCTGCAGCCATCCCTGTTCCCCAGGGCTCACTGGGCACATCGCCCTCATGGGACAGAGCCCTTTCTCACTGCTGCCCAGCTCCTCTCCCAAATCCAAACCTGGGAAGTCACAGCCCTTCTCTCCCATCTGCCTGGACAGCAGAGCCATCCCTCACACTCACAGGACTCCATGCCACACCTGAAGCCCGTGGTTTTATCCCTGCAGCTTCCCTGTCCTGCTGGCAGGTGCCTGGAGCAGCTGCACCGTGGGGGCCCACACCCGAGATGGGAAGCAGACATGGAGGGACCAGAGAACGTTGGCATTTCAGGACCATCCATCTCCCCTCAACAGCTGTTTTTCCACATTCTCATTCCCCATGCTGTTGAGATGCCATGTGATTTCCTTCCCTAGAAGCCAGTGTGGTGTTCCCAGAGCTACTGCGGTGCAGAAGGTGTGCAATTCTGCTGCCTCTGTCTGCTACTGCCCTGGGAAAGAACTCTGGAGAATTTAAACCAAAGCTTTGAAAATATTAAAAATTGACTCGTGCAAAGTTACTAGATAAGAATCTTTAAAATTTATTGGACTAATTGTGTTACATTCAGTATTTGATGTGTTTCTCCTGGACAAAGAATTGGCATAAATACAAACAAGCCTTTGTGTGCCTTCCCTAAACAAATAAGAGATAAAGTACTAGAGACAAGGGAACATAGTTCACATCTTCATATTTACATTTTGCCTTTACTTTACAACTTAGCGCCAGGAATATTTACAGAAAAATACAATAAGAACAAAAAGTTCATGTCTTGGCAACATACAGGTATTCATACAAATTGTCTATGATTGAAGCACATGATATCTGGCGTTCTCACTTCTAATTGCTCCTGCTAAACCCATGGGGAAAAGGGCTGTGTTTGCCTTCAGAGACATCACTCAATTACACAATCATGGAATAGCATAAAATTTGTCTGTGAGGCTGAAACTTAGTTCTCTCCTCCTCCTGGGCACTCAGAACCTTGTGGAAGGAAGTGCTGTGACCTATGGAGAGCTCAGCACACAGAGCCCAGGGGCGGCCAGGGCTGCTCCTCCCCACGGCCTCGCACACGCTGCTACCCAGACACCCAAATTTCCACAGGCACTGTCCTCCCCTTCTCCTGCCTGCTGTAAGGTTCTAACACCTCTTTAAAATTAGCTTTAAAAGAAATGCTTTTCTTTAAAAGAATCTCTATTAAGGTACTAAAATTTCTGTAATTTCAAAACTCTGCTTAACAAGGTGATGGTGGTCACCCCTCCTGCTCTGTTAAAACAGAATTACGACCCCAAATTGAAAGGTTTGATGAAAAGAGAGAGTCTCAATTTGGTTATTGTGGAACACTTGCAGCTCAGTGCCACCTACACACAGGTCAGCGAGGGGGTCAGTGCTCGTCACCTCTGATGGACAGGGACACTGACCCAGATCAATCAAGCATTAAATCAAAACCCCCCTGCAGCAGTTTGCGATGTAAAAAATCCCTCTGGATTCCTGACTAACTTGCAAACACCACAGAAATATTTGCTCTGACACTTCAGGGGAAGAACTCTCAAGGCTGTACCCTGGATGAGCTGAAGCCGTCAGTTTGGCCAGACTTCTACAGCGGATGGACAGAATTCCCAAATTGGTGGTACGCATTTTGTTATGAAGCCTGAGAGCTCCACACAAACAGGGGAAGGAGGGACAGTCCCTGCAGGCACCCTCCAGTGGCACAGCTCTGCCCAGGGTGCCCACTGCTGCCTCCAGCATCCAAACCCCGGGGGATGGCAGCGCATTTCTGCATTGCAGTGTTTTTATGCTGCACTGGGACTTTGGAGAAGGTTCACCTTTCCAGAGGGTGAATCCCACCACTTACAGCCAGGCCCCAATGCCAGCTCGTGACCTGCTCACCAGCTGGTTCTCCAGCTCATCTGACAGAGGGTCTAAAGGCCCGTCCCCCAGCACTGGAGCAGCCACAACGTGCCCAAGCTCCCTTCTTTCCAGAGCTCTGCCAAGTCCCATTGCTCTCATGGCTGTTATTGCTCCTGTGGGTGCCAACCCCACGCCTCAGATGAACATGGAAACAGACTGAAGACGACCCTCCAGCCAAGCACAGGCCTTCTTTAAGAAGTAAATCCTCAGGCAATCCAGTTGGCGATCTTGGACTTGCCAGAACTCACTCAGGGTTTCCCCAAATGCCCATCTCTGTGTTCCTGCCTGCACCCTGACAGCAGCACGTGGTGCAGCTCAGCGCAGCACCCAGGACTGTCACACTCTGCTGAGGAGGGGGCTGCTGTTCTGCTCTTGATGCGCAGACAGGGGGTTGCTCAGGATGTTTATTGGTTACACATGCATCACTCATGCCTCTTAAACCAGTGGACTAAAGTGTGTTTGGCCATTAACTGGGTCCAGCGGGTACATACACAGTGTGGGTAAATTTAGTGTCTGTGCGTTAAATTGGGAGTTTGGCAGAGGAATGAGGCTGTCCAAGGCTCCCTGCACAGCTTGGCCAATGCACCCCCCAATGCTGCCTTGGGGCTCCTCCTGCCATGTGCCACAGGGGCAGCATGCACAGTGCTTCCTGCTGCAGGAGTTTTCTTTGGGTGGTTTCATTTTTTCACTTTTGATTCATCTGGATCAAATTACAGAGCTCCTGAGTTGAGAAGTCAGTGCCTTGTCTCCTGCAACAAGCACATGTTGCCTAAAACCTGCTTGGCTCACAACCTGAAAGTCCTTTCCCATGTATTTTTAGGGGCCTGTGTTTCCATGATCTCTGTGAAAAACCACACGGAAAGCCAGGAGCAAGGTCTGTCCTTGGCAGCTAATGAAACAAGACTCCTTCAGGTCAGAACTGTTGCAAAAGTAACTCTGAAACATCAAAATTCAGTGCCTGACAGGTATTACTGCAATGCACAGCACGGCTAATAGAACACTTTTGAAATGACGTGAGGAGCTCCCCCAGTTCCTGCTCTCAGTCATCCTCTTCCACTAAGGATAAGGACCTTGGCTGCTGCCAGTGACCAGAGGCTGCGCCTCCCCAGGAGCGCCAGCCACGCTCCATTGCTGCAACCCCAGCTGGGATGCCCCGGGAGAAGGAGGGTGCTCCCAGGGCTGCCAGCGCCCAGGGCACGCCAGAGATTCCCAGTGCCACACCCACAGCTGCAAACACCTTTTCCCAGCACATCCTCCGAGTCCTGAACACGTCAAATCCAGGGGCTGAAAACGCAAACTCCTGACCCAGCGGAAGGGAAGCGCTGCCGCCGAGCGTGGGAACGTGGGGGAGACTCAAAACAATGTGAAGTTTGAACTCCAAAGGGGCTTTTGTGGAATTGCAGTTAATGGGGAAAAGGAAGAATTCCTGAATTTTCTTTTCAAGTTGTTTTAGTCTGTTTAACAGGAGCTTCTGAAAAGTGTTGTAGAAGCTGCGAAAACTGCTCATGCTATAAATAACAAGGAGGAGGCAGCCCCGGAATCTCAGATTTCAATCCAATGGAAGGAAGGCAAGTGATGTTTATACTTTTTATGGAAATGGTGAGTAGGTGATACAGACACTTCAAAATAAATTAAGTAGTTGCATAAAAAAAATTAAAAAAAAAAATCAATCTACTGAAATTAAATGTGACATTTTGCAACAGACCTGAAAGTCACAACCTTGCTTTTATATAACCAAAAGCTTCTATCCAATAACAACTCCTGTTGGAAAGTCAGTTAATTTCAGATGGTGGTTGTTGTCAGCAGGACAAATCTCATGCAGATGGACTGAAGGGAATGGCCACATACAGCATCTGGGCTTTGGACTTCAGGGCCTGGCATTTCCAAGCAATCTTCCTCTTCTTGTTTTTGGTACACAAATGGATTGCAAGCAGTGAAGGATCTTCTGTTGAGTGCTGAAGGGGGACTGAACATGTCTTTGAAGTTCTTGCAGAGATGGTTAATGCTCTGAAACAGACTTCTCCCCCAAGGAGAGATCTTGCTCCCTTCCCCTTGGACACGTGGGTGCAGCGAGGTGTTTGATGGCAGGTTTGTTTGGATTCTGTTTTCCATCCTCATATGCAGAGATGGCTTTACTTTGATTGTTTTCCCCTCAGAGTGAGACACCTACAGTTCCTAATTAGTCTGGAATGGATGACTGGGTGAAGAGATTATGTTGCTAGCATCCAGGAAGACTGGAATTCAGTAATCTTTTGAGGGTAAGTGAATTAAGTCAATATTCCAACTGCAATGTTTTGGATTCATTTCTCATTCCTCCCACATGGTATCTGCTGACTTGTGCTAGAACATGATTTCCTGAATTCCAGAGGGCTGAGGAAATTTGTTGTTGTTATTTAACTGTTTTCATTAGTGTAGCCACCAAGCTCTGATCTAATTGTCCTGGAAGGATAGTGACCTAGGGGTTGCAGTTCTTGAGCCCAACCTCCTGGAAAAGTGAGGTATAAAACTCCGGCTCCAGCTGCCTGTTCCGGTATTTATTGACAATATCTGCTATTTTCTGTTTTCGGCGGACGTGGGGGGGGTTGTAGGAATCACTTTCCAGCCTCTTTCTCCGACAAATATTTATTACTGTCTGCCTCACTAAAAAACCTGGAAAAGAAATAACACTTGAATCAAGTTTAAATTCAAGCCTGTGCCCCTTCACTGGCTTCCCAGCTAAAGACAATTCTGGGGTCTGTCCCATCTAAACCCAGGGGAGATGTTCAGCACCACCAAGTCAAGAACTGATCTCCATGAACAGGTGAAAGCAGACTGCCACGGACCCTCAGCCTGCAAGGACCTTTAGTGGGAAAAAGAAGTAAGGCACTCACTCAGGGGTACCCAAAACTGGCTGGAGGAGGAGCAGAAGGAGTTCTCGGCTCTGCCAGAGCCAAGCAGCTGCCTGTAACAGCACCCTTGGGACGAGAGGGCAAAGGATCCAGGGCAGCCAGTACAAGAGTTGTGGTGCCACAGCCCTGGCCAAGCCACACGGGGACATCGGAGCTCAGGGGGCCCTGAGGTCACCCCAGGTAATGCCAGGGGAGCCCTGAGAATGAAACAAGTGCCTGTCAGTACTTTTTTCCAGTAGGAATTGTGGTCTCCCACTTGGAAAGAGGATGAGGAAAGACCTGCTGGGTTGTGGCTGGAACTGGTTTCTCTTGCCCTCCCTGCCACTGCTTTCACCCCTCTGTAACTCACACTGTGGACGTGGAGGGAGGAGGGGGTGGGGAACAGAAGCAGCAGCATTTGGCCAAAACTGGCAGTGAACTTTATCTTATTTTATTTTGAAATGAAATTCCTATGCCTCTAAGGAAGGAAGTGTCCCTTACCCCCTTTGCTGTTTCACAAGCTCTTTCTGACAGGCAAAAACAGTCTTCCTTATTTAGAGGACTTAATTCCTGACTGCATACAAATCACAGCTGCTGAACTCAGAGACAACAAATTTCACTATATTAACAGTCAATGATGCAGTGTAAAACAAACCCAACTCTATGAAAACATACCTGATTCTTTTTCAGTAAAAGCCACTGTCATCAGCTGAATTCATAAATGTTATTTAGGGTTCAGTCTGGGTTTAATTTCCCCAGTGCTGAATTAAGCATGCAAACCCCAGAACCTGAAAGTCATCTCCTACAAAGCAGTTTTATGGCCAGGTACAGGTACTGTAATGCTCTTTACTTCATGTTGCTCTGCCCCGTGAACTGCTCTCACTGGGTGAGATTTCCAGTTGCTGAAGGTAAGTGGCATCAATACCAAGACAGATCCATGAATCCATCCAGGAACAGAGGAAAAGGCAGAGGACACACGCCTTGTTAACAGATGCCTGCATGGCATTTTTACTGAACACATTAGAAAATCTTCAGTTGCTGTGGTTTTAACCCCTACTTGGCTCCTGCTGAGCATGCCAGCACAGTCAAGCATTCAGCAGTACCCTCTGGCACACCGTGGATCTCCGTGCAAACATCAGGGTCACCTTTGGGATCTCTCCCACGCTGCAATCTGCAGCCCGGGCCCTCTCTCGGGCCGTGCTGGCAGCCAAGCACTGCCCACCTGCTCCCTCTGCTGTTCTGCTCCCGCCGCTGCTGCACGAACCACGGCTTTTGTTTGTCCTGCCATGACCAACACCTCTCCCAAGGAAAGATTCCAGACCGTGTATTTTGCAGATATATTATTATTAAAAAGAAATAAAATAAAAACATGAGCCTTCCTAAAACCTTTAGCTTACCAAGAGCTCTTCTACTGACTATCATTCCATCCACCAGTGGGATAACCATGTTGAATTTCCCAGTTGCTCCTTGTAGTTTTATCCTGAATAAGCCAGTGTTTAAAGGATGGATGAAGATCACAGGAACTTCCTTCTCAGGAATGGTAGATCTTAAGAGAAAAACCACAACTGTTAAATCGGTTTTACAGCACTGTTTCAATCAATCTGTAGAAGAAAAATGTCCACTTTAAGTGTTCAAGTCAAAAAATGCCTCGTGGCTAAGGCAGCAGGATGCTGGGGCATGCTCTGGACCTTAGGAGGGCCCCATCAGTGGTACAGTGCCTGTGATCTGCTGCCTCCACAGGCTGGAGAGCCCTGCAGCCCAGGCACAATGTGTACACAGCACTAACCACCTCACCGGGGAGTGAATCAGGAGGGAGGCTCATCACAGACTCAGATAAAACGACACATTTTCTGTTCCCTAATTTATGTTTTATCCACAGCGATATGAAAAGCTCTTTCATGTTTTCCACCAAAAAAGGTCCAATGAGGAATCACGAAAAATAATGAAAATAAGAGCAGTCTCACCTCAGGGAAGTGCTACTGTTGGCTGTGGTTTCCACACCAGTGCTTGTCTCAGACACCAGATCAGGGAGGGGGAAGTTTTCTGTAAGAACAGGACGCACCAAATAAAGTTTATCTACTCCAGTTTTTTTGTGTGCGCAGGAAAAAATTATTTATCACCAGTCAAAACCACACAGCCCTCAAGCATTTATACCATGGATGTTCTTGCACGGTAGCATCCCTGTTTTTAAGTTTAAGCATTCATTGGAGTGTACAGACACACCTCAGCCACCTGCACTCAGAGGAGTCCCAGATCCTCCATTCTCTCAATGCAAAGGTCAAAATCTCTACAGGAACTTTGAAACCAGTAATGAGATGAACTACTTCAATCACAAGAACAGCTTTCAAATTATTTTTCGTAGTATCTCCACCCATCCACAAGTAATCAGCCTCAAGAACAGTGCTAAGAGGGTCAAACAATGCCACCACTCATACCTACAGTTCCCTTGAGCCCTGCTCCCACAAACACAGTATCCTTCCTCAAATCCAAGCTCTGTAGATCCCCACCATAACCTACAACTCTGCTGCCATGCTGGATAATGAAGGTGCAGGAGGAGGAAGTAAGAACCTGAATGCCTGGAAAGGGATTTGGCACTTCCCATCACCTTGCTGGGGTGAGAGATGTTGAGGGTCATTCACAAAAGGACAGTCTGGGCAGCAGGACAGCGCTTCCACAGAAAGAGTCTGAGGTCCAAACCCAGATTCTGCCATGAGAGCAGGGCTGCTAAGGGTACTCAACAGCTGGAGCAAGAGAGGGAGAGCATGGGGAGCCATGGAAGCACCCTGAGACAGAGCAAGAGGCAGGGCAGGCAGCTGGCACTGGGGTGATACCCTTGACTACAAAGTGACAGCTTTTCCACTGTCCAGACTCTAAGATATACAAGAAGCATAAGGCAAAAGCCAAGAACATAAGGAGCATATGGCAAAGCCCCTGGGCTAGGAGCCACTTCCAAGAGGTCCCCCTCCCCCCATCCAACTGCCACGCTTACTGAGGCTCACAGACTCATTTCTTCAGCTTCAGGCCCAGAACTCTGGGAGATTCCTACGGCTGCTGAAAGAAGCAGCCAAGCAGAAACATGGCTGTGTAGCACAGTTGCTGCCTCTGCAGTGAGTTGGCTTTAGCTGCTACCCAAGAAGGAAGTGGGTCAGTACGCACTTTGGAAATTGAAGTGGGTGAGGGACTCCTGAAGATAAAGCAACACCCTCTGGGCCAATGTCTGGACAAGGAAATGATGCTGCAGAACTTGCTGTCTCTCCTGATCCCAGTAAGGCTCTGAGGGACGTGCTGTGGACAAGGTGGGCTTCCTGAGAATTTGCATCTACACTTCACAAGAAACTTCCTCTTGATCGCTCCCACTCTCTTCTTGGCTTTACTCTGGAAGGAGCTAAGGGCTTAATTAAGGTCCATTCTTACTGCCAGAGTGGGAACCAGGATTAGAAATCAAAGACAGTACAGCATCAGTAGTTACTGGCCTGTGTTGCAGACACTGCTGAGCCAGGCCAGTGCAGAGAGACTGGCTGAGGCCAGGCCATGGTTTGGAACCAACACACAAAAAGCTCTTGGGGACAAAGGACTCCTCAAACCTAGAGCCAGCTGCCCACCATGGCCACGCCATGGCCGTAACAGGATGGGCAAAGCTGGGTCTCCCCCAGATCAGCCACTACCCAGAGTCAGAGAGGAAACACCAAACTAAAGAACCATGAAGCTGCAGCAGGAGCAGGACCCTGCCTGAGCAAGGGCAGGAAGGGAGATGGGATGCATAGCATGGAACAGGCACCCTGAGCGCAGAACAAATGAACCCTCTCATGAGAGAGAACATGGAGAGCTTCAAAAGCAAGGAGGATGATGATCCCTTCAGCACAGAAGCAGGAGGTGTCAGAAGCCATTTTTGTTAAAGGAAACCACATTCACCCTGAGGAGACAGCAACTGAGGGGAACTCAAAAGCAGGGAGGCACACTGCCTTGTGTGCTGAGCTTAGGAAGGTTCATGACAGCATTTCACAGGTACTGCCAGAGCTAAAGGGAACTTCAGACCTACATATGCTACTGATTCATCTACACCCCATGGATTGTCATTCAAATATCAGAGAACTGATTCAGAATCTTAGAAGTGTTGTTACAGACATTAATAAGGATTTATTATTTATTGTGAGGGTGGTGAGGTCCTGGCACAGGTTGTCCAAAGAAGCTGTGGCTGCTCCATTCCTGGAAGTGTCCAAGGCCAGGTTGGACAGGGCTTGGAGCAACCTGGGCTAGTGGAAGGTGTCCCTACCCATGGCAGGGGGCTTATACTAAATGACCTTTAAAGGTCCCTTCCAACCCAAACCAGTCTGTGGTTCCATGATCTAGCATTTGATAAAAGAAGGGAACAGTTTTTCCTCTGGTTACTTCAGTGAACGGTAAGAACTCGTACGCACCGATATCATCGTAACGTTCCACCCAGACCACATACACTTTGGTTTCAGGTCCCATCGGTGGAATGGTCCGGCCCTGAGGCATCCTCTTGGATCTGGAAGTAGGACTGAGCTGTTTTGAACACAAGGGTAAGATTTGCAAACACCATGAGTCCAATAATGCAGCCAACAAGTATTTCAGTCATGCAAATCTCAGGCAGGTACAACCTCTACCAGCTCTCGAGTCAGGGCAGCTGTGCTGGAACCACCCACTGCAGTCTGGGTTTCTACACTACTCACATTCAACACAAACGAATATATTCAATCTTGCATCAGTTAAAAATTTTTCCTAATGTTCTCAAAGATCTTAAATTAGTAACTAAATATACATTTGGAAGTGAATTCTAAACAGGCAATCAACAGTTGTAAATCCTTTGCTTACAGATACAACAGCTCATAGTTTTCTGCTTTGCTACAGTACAAAAGCAACTTCACATCTGGTACTTCAGGCAAAATTGACACACTGTTTTAAACTGGGCAGGTAGGAAAGGTGTTCACATCTATCCATCCTGTTTTCAAGCATGGATTTGTGTCCTAATTACTCTGTAAATACTGCATACACTTTTTCCTGCCCGCATTTCAGGATGCAGAGTATTACTAAGCATGCCTAAGTTTTACACTTGCAATGTAATCTTGCAATCTCCCACTGTAGGTGCAAATTCTGGCAGGACCAAAGCAGACAAAGACTAATGGCAAGGAACAAGGAGCTCTACACCCCAGGAAACCAAATCATATACTATCAAAAATCCTGCAACATTGCCAGTGTGCTTCTTGAGAGAAAAAGAAAAAATAACAGTCATTTTTCAATGCAAGTTTTGCCTTACCCGCTGTGAGGGATTAAGATTGTCTGTATGGTTGGGGAAGAGTTCAAGTGTCAGAGGCTGCTGCTTCAATATTCCTGGCAGCAGATCCATGTTGGAGTCACTTTCCTGGTCAGAGACACTGCTTTCCAGTGAATCAGCTGTAAGCCAGAAGAAAGAGGTTTGTCTACTCTCCTGCCAAAAAAACTTCACTGTCATCATTGTAAGACTTTGAAACTAAAAAATATTGTAAGGCTTTTGAAACTAAATATAAATAGATGTACGGCCAAGTCACTTCAGCACCCATAAGCAGAAAGAGGAGTCAGGAGACAACTGCCAATTATTCCAGAAACAGACTGCAATTAAAGCATTCCCTATGGATTCGCCAGTGTCCCAGCAATTTTCTATGGAATACAGTCTCCTCCTCATATGTCTACACCCCTTTCATTCCAGACAACTCTTGCACATCAGTTTTAGTGTGCCAAGGATGCCATGAAACATGTTGCTTTCCTGCAGAGCAGTGGTGCACGTGCTCCTCCATGTGCTGCACGAGCACGTCACTGGCAGGAAAGGGAACAAAAATACACATCAGTAGCTGCTGGTGAACCACACAGGCAACAGCAACCCTGTTGTGCACCCCTGGGCATCTACTGAGGCTCACACTGAGAAAGAGGGGCACAGAACAGGTGCCACCTCAGGAAGGAGTCTAAGGACTAGAATGCTGTAATTTAAAAGTCCGTAGCTTTCCGACAAGGGACTTGCTAAACACACTACTAGGTAGCTTATTAAGGTTTTGTTTGTGGAAAAGCTCTCTAACAAAAAACGTTTGTTTCATTTTTGTGAAGAGCATGCACAGAGAGATCTTACTCAGGGACTCCACCGGCGACGGGACAACAAAGGCAATTTCTGTCAGGGCATCTGCATAGTACAGCACCTTCTTCTGCCCGTTGAAGATACTTGCCCCAACATCTTCTGAGATAATCAGATCATCTGAAACGGACAGAAAAGGACAGTTTAGCCAGAAGGAAGCACAAGGTGCAATCAGTGAGAAAAAATCATGCAAATCTCATTTTAAAATTAAAGGATCTCACAGTCACATCTCATGGCTAACCACCCTTCTCAGATAAAGGTTTTTTCTTTTTTGAAGGAAAAGGCATTTTGGGTTGGGAATGGCTATATGTTGAACACATTTCCAATGTACTGGATTCCTTATTTCCTAGTACTCTAGTCAGCACATCTGTCACAAGAATATACCTACTATCTATTTCTGAGCATTCCCTCTAGCAGGATCATTCAAGTTAGTCATTCCCTTCCCAAAGGATTCTAACATTTGTAACTCCAGTCTGATACTACTCTAGAACTCAATCCAGTTTCTACAGACTCTCCTCAGTATTTTCTCTGTCAAGTGTCAGAAAAAGATCTGTCTCCAATGCATGCAAGGAAGCTCCTCATTCTGATTCCCTCGTCACAGCTGACCAACACAGGCCTTCAAATACAGAAAGCACCTCCCTCCCCTCTTTTCCTCCCCCATGCCACCTCCAGAAAGACTAGCAAGGACTTTGAAATGCCTTACTTCTCTGTTCCAGTTTACAGAAGGGTTCCTGGGATAGCTGCCTCAGCAAAGCCACTGGAGCAGTGAAATTCAGCACGCTGACAGAGAAGTGGCCACAGGCACACCAAAGACGCCAAGCCATGCTTCACCATCAGGGAAACATTCCCACATCTCCAGTGCACAGCTCCCAGGGAACAGCACCACAGCCCAAACCCAACTGTTTAAGAACTTCTTTGCTTTTGGGGGTGTGCAGGGAAAGATGCCTAGGAAGTTATTTTCATCACAACTCACTGGAAGCTATTCTAGAATCACAGAATCATGTAGGTTGGAAAAGATCTCCAAGATCATCAAGTCCAACTGTCAACTCACCACTGCCAAAGCCCACCTTTAACCCATGTCCCCAAGGGCCACATCCACATGGCTTTCAAATCCCTCCAGGGATGGTGACTCCACTACTGCCCCGGGCAGCTGTGCCAGGGTTGGACAAGCCTTTACAATTTGAGGACATTTCCTGTCACTTGTTACCTGGAAGAAGAGACTGAACCCGACCTGGCCTCACCCTCCTGCCAGGGACTTGCAGAGAATCAGAAGGTCCCCCCTGAGCCTCCTTTTCTCCAGAATGAGCCCCCCCAGCTCCCTCAGCCATTCCTCATCAGACCTGTGCTCCTGACTCTTCCCCAGCAGAACAAGATTAGTAGTAACCTGCCCTCCTTCCCTTCCACTTCTGAATGCCTATTGTGTTCCTTCTTCCCCCAGTTAGTTGAATTAATTCAGCTATTTGGTGGTCTGTGATCCCATTCAAATGGCTGAAAAAAGTCCAAGTTAAAAAGCCCACATCAAACCAGGTTCCCCACTAATTCAGGGCCCTGCCTTCTGCACAGACACGCCGACAAATCCACTGCAAAGGGAGGGGAGAGGGCTCTGCCTCTGAGGAGAGCACATTCTGACCCTGCATTAATGCAAAATTAAACCCACACCTGGCCATTCTGTAACCCATCCTGACTTGCTCAGAGAAGGCCATGCCTGTTCTTTAACCTCTCCCCAGCATTTCTGGCCTTCTATGGTTTGTATTTTATTCTGCAACTGGAGGGACGAGCCTTCAGCTGCTGAAGGGCATTCCTAAGGCACAGTGAAGGGACAGCACAGCAAGTGCTGCTTCAGCACCTGCAGCTGTAACAGTGTCACACCTGATGCAAACATAAGGCCATGAAGAGCTGGGACCAGCCAGTTCCCTGCCTTTGGGTGGCCCACAGCAGAGGCTGCAGCTCTGGAGGTCACCAAGAACAGGCCTGGCCCTCAGAGCAGTGACACTGAAACCAACTCTGACGCTATCAATTCCTGGGGAATCTGATCAAGTTGTCCAAGGCAGAAGCTAACCCAATTCGAACTTTCCCACCCTGGGACAGCGACTCACTGCCCTGAGGATCATTTTGGGTGACAGAATGGGGAGAGGGTGGTGCATGACAAGCCCAGGGGAGGAGCTGCTCTAGTGGAAAACAGCAGAGCCAGTGAAGCAGGACAGAGGAGCTGTATGTGGCCTCCAACTTCTGGGACCTACAAACAGCAGCTTATTTTCATTCCTTCCTACCAAGCACAGCTACAAGGCTAACTTTTGAGTCAATATCCCATTTTAATCTACTCACAGAACACTAATCACACAGTATTTCAAGCCTATTTGCCAGTACACAGGACAATCTGCAACCGATTTCACCTGAATAGTGGTTTGGGATAATATAATAAAGACTCATCAACTCTGCTAAAAATACAGCCTGGAAGTATTTCTTCCTGAGTCTACATCCTCCCAACAACATACAGACATTTACACATTTCTTTCTAGTAAATATCAGCATTTATCAAAAAACCAAAAAAAATGCCAGTGTTCAGACAAAGAGAAAGAAATTTTAAATTGCCTTCTAAAGGAGCCTAAACATTTTAATTTAATATTATAGCATTTACTACATCTGACCTTGTTCAGGTCCCTCTTCATCACTGTTGCAGCTGTTGATTGACCAGCTTGTTGAGACATGACCAGTCCACCCAGGATGCTTCCCAACATCAACAGACCAGCCAAGAGACAACAAGAACTCCAGGAAGTGGGGCTGAACAATTCTGGAAGACTCCATGTTCTTCAGGATCTGAAACAACCAGCAGCAACCATGTTGGCAGAGGAGCAGGAAACAAGTCTCTTCCTCCACAGCTTTTTAATTAACATTTTTTGTCACCAACACGGTTTTGCCCAAATACAGCTACAGAACAAGCCTGGAACCCCAGACTTTCTACATGGACACTACTCCCTGCTGCTCAGCCCCCTCCTATCCTGCTTGGCCTTGTCCTATCCAATCAACTTGACTTTCTGCTAGCATTTTCAAAGCCTGTAAAACAGTGAATCAAACTGCTGGAAATGGTAATTTTGAGACTCAGCCACTCATCAGGAACAAAACACCGAGTGTTCAGCGCAGAATCTGCATTACTACCAAAGGTAACACAAGGGTTGTCTGGACAATTTTCACTATTAAACTGAGGTGAAATCTGAGGAGAAAAGTATTTTTCTCACTACTCACCTGTACATGACATACAGCAATTTAGAGGACAGGCATCATGGCACATTAAATTATGAAACCTATTTTCCAAAATAATTCTCAGCAGGACTGAGTGTGCACTTTAATCAAACATCACACTGTACTGTTCACTTTAAACCTTAATCCTATTTCTGACAGAGATCTGGGATGTTTCTCCATCTGATGGCAGTTTTTATCTCATTATGACCAAGTGAGAGTTGAGCCCTTCACCAAACAGCACACAGGGACACGGGTGATTTCTGATTTGGGTACCAGAACCACTGGGGTTGGTGGAACAGACAACGCATCCATCCTTTCCAGGCCACGCAGGAATTTGTGCTGGGGCAGGAGCATCAATGATTTTGGTTTGTGCAGGGGCAGAACACTAGGATACAGGCCCCCACAAAGAAGAAACTGCAGGGATGGGCACTGGCAGAAAAGCTTCCAGGCTGGAGGCTCTGTAGCCACATGGTCCTGACACCCCATCCCAGTGCCTCGCACAGAGTTCAGCAGTGACAACACACACTGCCCTGAAATAAAGTCATTAATCCTCATCACTGAGCACACTGAAGTCAGAGCTGTGCGTCAGAACAAGACTGGGTACGTGTGGTTTAGAAGACATGAGAGCTCCACAAGAGCATATAAACATTCTGCCAGCTCAGCAAGAGCACTTCTCAGCTCGAAGGCAAACCTAGTATCTTCTTTCATAGCTGACTTAGCAGATGAAAGCACTTTGTACTGGCTACTCTGAACTTCAGCTTGAACACTCACAAACAGCATGATCCTGGTTTCAGGAAATGAATTGTGTCCCACACAGAAGTAGAAGGTGCTGCAGTGTTCTGTCCACTGTGCATCCACAGTGACACAAGGAGGTGGCATCATGATTTATTATGGAAGCCAGCCTCTACTCTTTACTACGAGAATTATGAATGGAATGAGAAGGTACAAGAGAAACACCCTTCTCTAATGGGCCCATAAACCCTCTTAGCAAGTTTATAGGTCACAAAGAAGTCACAATTTAAATTTGCACAAATTAACCTGATTAACCTACTTGCCTTTGAATCTAAATACTATAATGTAAGGACTTACAAAGCAATACTACTTTCCTACTTGCAGAAAGTTTTTCCTTTAACACGTGTTTAACATTAGAATGAAACCAAACTACCTTGACATTGCACATTGCTGGAACAAACTGCAACCTTTCCTGCAAGCTGAGCCAACAAAGCTGAAATGCTTTTCTGATCTGAATCTCTGAACTCTATAAATAGGGACAATAAGGACAGAACAGATAATAAAAATACTATTAATATTTTCATATAGATATTATATTTTTTCTTAAATATTAAAAGTGTTACAATAATCCTAAATGTGAGCAATGTACTTCAACGTACAGACAAAGAGAGTATGCAGTGACTTGTAGCTCACACTGGTTCTGGCACTCCAATCACTAGCAGGGATGCTTTACTCACTTGAAAATTACTAGAAACAATATAGACTAGCTGGGACCCTACACTTTCACTTACCTCCTGGCTCGTTTTCTGGCCTGCCTTCATGTAGAAAATGAAAACAGTATCAAAAGGACGACAAGGTAGTAAATCCAAGTAGCCAAGGTCATCAAAAAACCCAGGAAGAGCAGAGTCAAGTGCAATCAGGTGAGGAGGTAGACGACTGTTAGCAGGTTCCTGTCCAATAGACAGAGTTCATCAGCTTAAAAAAAATACCTTTCTTAGCTGAAAGGTCTTTGTGGCTGGAATAGTAATCCTTTAAAATACAAAAATACCATTTCCCTTTTCTAAGAGCAAAATCATACACAAATTCTGATGCAATATAATCCTGTTACTGTAAATGAGTAACAGCAAGCATAACAGGTTGACAATTTGTTGCATTCTACTCTATTAAATAAAAACTGTGTTTTGTCAGTGAAACAGACATCATACTTTGCTTTGGAAGAGCACACAACAAAAGCAGCAGATGCTTTCAAAACATCACAGCTACGCACATAGTCACATGTGCAATTTCATATTAACCTAAATACAATATGGAGAATATTAACCACTTTCAGACATCATTTTTGCAAACACTCAATCATCTACTTTTGTTGACAGCTTTCTGGAAGGAAAAAGCAACAAATAAAAGGAGAATCCACAGATTAAGAAGCAGATTTTCAAATTAGGAATATGGATAATCTCTATAAATTCTTATTCCAACTTAAAAAAGAAACCTCTGCATCCACTATGTACCCCCAAGTGTTTATGTAGGACTAAACCGCTTCAGCACAATCAGCTCTGCAGCAGAACTTCCACAGCAGTTATGGTCAGAAAATCTTCAAAAATCACCCCAGAACCTAACTCAAGCTGTGGCAATGATTTCAAGTGTGAATGTGATGGCTTATGCACCCACTGCACACAAAGATCACCTTCAATGCCTCGAGCGAGAGGAACCCGAAGTGAGAGAGGAAGAGGCGCGCGGTCTGGAACTCCTGTGCCGGCGGCGGGGGCTTGCACTCCGTGATCGGGTCAGGGAAGCTCTTCTTCCGCCACTCCTCCTCACTTTTCTGATCTATGGAAGTCTCAAAGACAATCTGCTGGGCCATGCCATTCCTCAGCTTTTCGTGTCGCTCTTCGAGCTGGAAAACATTGTGTGACCCGCTGATTTCACCAAAACCACCAAGAGCAACGAGGAAAACAGTCCCATCCCTTCGGAAAGCTCTAAGACACAGGTACAGCAGCAACTGCAGTGCACCAGCAAGATGGTTACTAGAACACCATCAACAAGACCTTGCAACATTACAAAGTGAACATCTGAATACCCTGTTTGCAAGGAGAGCTGTTGTAAATATCCACTATGGGCTATGGCTTCCCCCATTCAGGTGAAACTCAAACACATTAGAGTCTGTGAAACTTTAAAATATATGAGGCATGCATTCCCTTTTCCCCCCCAGGAGGTCCCAAAAAGGTCCCCCTTTCCATTTCCCCAGAAGAAGGAACAAAATGCAAGTCATTGCTTCCCACAACACCAGGATATTAGAATCAGTATTAAAACATGTTGAGCAGTGCCTCCCAAAACACACATTCAAAGAATTGTCATCTTCCTGGAGAAGTGCACTGATTTCATTAATTTGCAGAGGTTATTATTCCATTAATATGAAATTAGACAAGCTAAAGAGTAAAACCATTTACAGCAAGACATTAGTGTATGACTCATGAACAGTCAAAAACCCCAAGAAGAAAATCAAGTCAGAGACAGTTACTTACTTCCTCATTCACAATTTCATGTAAATCAGGAATACTCAAGTCAGCTTTCACAAATGGAATCTTGTCCACTTCTTCAGGAAAAGGGCGATGTTTCACACTGTATTTCAATCCAACATCATTTTTAGGAGCTGGTCGAGGTTCTGGTACAAATGTCTGACAAAAAGAAGATTGTTTTTACATTCAAGGTATTGTATCACTAGACAATACTTCATTAAAGCAGATGAAAAAAATTCCCTCTCCCCTCCCCACCAGAACTACACTAATCCATTAGTGAGCAGATCATTAAAAAAACATTAAGTACTTTAAACTAATAGACCTGTATTAAAAATATGACTAAAATTTAAAAAGAGACACAATTTTGCCCATTCTGGAACCTATGAACCCTGCTTACTGTCTAACCTCTAAGCAGGTGCAAATCCCAATAAAAATGTGAAGCTTCCATGGCAGCATCTTATTTTCAGCCCATTCTAAGTGTACTGAGCAAAAGCTGCAAGTGTTTGAGGTGCTCCATTTCAACCCTCCTGACTCTGATGATCACAATAAGGCACGCCCTCGAGCAGAGCAGCAATGCTGTGAGTCAGGAGGGAGATGCACTGCCAGAACATCCAAAGGGCTTATATCATGGATCATGGTGCAGTTCTGACATTGCCTCTACATTATGTTCTATACTGTTAGTATGTAATTCCACACTTCAAATTACCAAGGAGAGCAACAAAAGATCCAGGTGCAAGTTTACAGGTGCATAAGGTCCAAGCAAGCAAGACCTTTCGTTGCATCTTGAGTGCTGTTTCATAAAAGTTTATTTACTACCAATTACATTTCAAAAGGGCAAAACTATTAACATTAAAGTCACAGAATGCCTTCAAGTTGGAAAAGCGAGGAGCTCAGGAGCGAAGCCATGGCCTGTCCTCTGGTGTAAGAGGTAGCACACCTGGACTGACACTATTTAGCCATGGGGCTCAGCTCCAGTGACAGCACAGCTCCAAACACATCCCAGAGGGTCTTCTCGAAGGCTGCTGCTTCATGTCAGCATGCCAGCTGAGACTGATTATTGCCTTTATTTTACCAAGGGTCACGTGAAGACTTTAAAATTTTGGAGAAATTCACAGACAGAAATTTTCATAACAGGAGTACACGCTCCACTAGACAACTGCACTAAAACTGCAATGTAAAATGAGACTGGGGTATTTCTCCTCCACTGTTCTTCTCCAGACCTGTTCCAGACTCCATCTGAGTAGTTTTTTTCACAGCAGGTTTACAGCCATCTTTGCAACACCAGGTTCTGTTGTTCAAAGAGCTGTTCTCTCGGCAGCACCACATTCTGTGCCTCCAGACTTCCCTCCCTGTGCTGCACGGGCTTTGCCTGACATCTGAAAACCAGCACCAACACTCATGCCTACACACTGAATACACTGTGCCTTACCCCACAACTTCAGAAGATGCTTTCAGAAAAAAAAAAAGAAAGAGAATGCCCCCTCCCCCTAAGCAGGTCTAGAAGGCAACAGCACTTTCACAGCCTGCAGTTAATATTAATCACGAGTGGTAAAGAGTCACCAGAGATGTGGCACATTACCTACAGCTAAAGGCCCCGTAGCTCAGCCTTAATGTATAATCACCAGCTCTGGGGGGCTGTCTCACATTAGTGGAATTTCTGCTGAACATCTCTAAGTTAAAGATTTCTTTACGGGCTTTGATAGAGACCTTTTGATTTGCTTTAGCTCCTCTTGGTAAAAGACAGAGTTGCTGGGCCCACGCAAATCTTCCAGATGTCCCACGGATCAAAACTGTGACAGAGGGGAAAGAGTCATCTGCAAAACACATGGGTTAAGAGAATAATACATCATACGTTGTAAACAGTTCACTGTGTAATCATTTAACAAGAGAGAAAGGCAGGCATGATGGCAGAGGTTTTGTTTTCAAGGTTAACTCCTCCCTGACCCTGAAGACAATTCCCAGTGAGAAGCAAGCAAACCTCCTCTCTGCAGCAAGTGCTATTCTACTCTGTGGTCTGTTCAGAAGTTGCCAGCTCAGTTTCATCATTCAAAGCAGCTTTCACCCAAATTCACGAATATCACAGTTTCTCTACAAATTATCTCCAGGAAACTGAAGATTGTCCAGTCACTGCCTGTTCGGGTGAGACAACGACCACATGGACACAGATTCCACGATGTTCCCATGACCTTCTGCAAAGGTCCCTCACAAACAGCAGCAATAAGAACAGGGGAAGGACAAGGGATAATGGTCAAAGACTGGGGAAGATTCTGACTTCACATCATCGAAAATTTTTCACAAGAAATAGGGACATAGAGAAGTTGTCCTCACAGGTTTGCAAGACCTACTTGGACAACACCAGGTTGCATTGTCCTGGTCCAAATTCAGTGCTGGCCTTGTTTAGAGCAGGAGGTCAGACTGCAGAGTCCTGAGGTGCCCTTCTACTGGCACGATGATGGTTTTAACATTGCAGGGATTTCAGTCCTCCTTTGAGATCTAAAAGGCCACTGAAAGTAGACACCTTAGATGAGGGATCATCATAGTTCTGCAGCTTTTCTTTGTAAAGGTATTTGCATTTTATCTGCTGTGCACATAAACCACACACTGGCACCATCAGGTAACTAGCAGGTTTTTGTTCCTTCCCCAGTATTTCATGGGAAGTACAGAGTGCAGCATAGCTACATAAGCACACACAGAGACCACCAAAACCATCTCCCCACAGTCATTCACTGCAGTGATCTGCCTCAGAAAAGAGCTGACATCCTCATTCATTATTGCAATTAATCTGGTAATTCAAAGGGGATTTATAAGCAAGTTATGCACAGCAAGAAAAGGTAATCTAATTTGCGATTCTAACAGCTTTACAGGATTCCTCAGTAATGCACTTAGCAGAGGCAGAGTGAGGATGAGAATTGCTTAGCCATTCTAGCATGCTCTAATCCATTCCAGTCAGGAGCACACTTGCTCCAGCACAGACTGGGGGTGGATGGGTGACAACAGCTCCCAGCATCAGAGACTCCTGCAAGATCTATTTAATGATTCTCAATGAGGTCAGAGCACTCTGGACCACAATTCAAAATAACAACTTCTCCGAGCCAGTTCATGCAGTTCTGTGCAATCTCTGTTTTCAAGAGTAGTATCTAGGCCCCATCGTGTCCATAGATGAGGAAAATGTAGCAGATCTAACATAGGTTAAACTGAGGGGGCATGTAAGAGAATTTTAATCTATTCTGTTAGGTAATGCCATGACATGAAGACTTACAGAGGAATCAGTTATGCAGTTCAAAGCATCGTTCAATTTAATATCAGATTTTTGTAATATAAATTCTCAATGGTCAAAGTCTATGAGGCTCAAACAAGTTAAGATTCATCTGTAAAAGCCAACGCTCTGTGACAAATCTCCTTTACAGAAGGTGTCACTGACAGAACAGGATGGACATGGGAAAGTTATAACAGCTTCTAAGCACCTAAAAACCACCTGAGTTGAAAAGCACCCACAGAAATATGCAGTAACAGGAGGGCTGAAGCAAGCAACAGCAGTGGTGCAAGCATAAAGGAGACATCACCATGTGTTGAGCACTTATCCCCATCAAATCTCCAATACTCTCTACATTTTCACTGTTTTATGAATAAGGATGTTTCAAACTGTAATGCTGTTGCTTTTGTCCATCACCCATAATTTCAACGGTAGTCAGCAGCAAGTATCCGATCTAACTGGGTGAAACACAGACCACTGCATGAACCATTTGGGTGGGCTTGTGCATGTTGGACTATTAGGGGCATTAAAGTTACTCCCACCACTTTATCCCAGAGCACCTCTGCTCGGTGTGCACACCCACAAACAGGTAAGCCCCTGAAACATCAGAGACACACCTGATGAAGTACCTGTGTTCTGCAGCTCCATACAGAGAGTTATAACCAGAGGAAGAAGGAAATGGGGGGTCTGAACTTACTCTGTTCATTCCCTAGAGGCTGCTCCAACATGGCCAGGATGACACTGTTATCCAAAACAAAGTAACGGAAGCTGTGCTTGTTTATGGTAGGGAGACGGGAATATTTAATTAACGTGGTTTCATTCACCAAGCTGCAAGGAGAAGCAGGACCACTGGGAGAAGGAAAGGCTCCAAGTAACTGCATAATGCTGCAAATGGGAAACAAGTTGAGAGTTACAACAGATTAAGACTATGAACTGTTCCCCCAAGAAAAAAACCTGCACTCATATTCTTCATCTGTATCTCGATCTAGCAGCTACTCTACCAAGGCACACCCGCCCTCTCCCATCAGCCTGTTTTAAAGTAATCAGTAAATTCAGAAAAACATACATGAAAGCCTACAAAGAAGGATACTCTGCCTACACAATGAGTTTCTTTATAACCTGGGTTATAAATATATTAAGACTTGCTTTAAAGCATAAAAATCTGTACCCTTCCACAGCTCTGTTTATGTTCATTCTTAGAAGAATAAACCATCTTATTTCTCCAATCATCCATACTTTAGCCCTCTCATATCAGACATGGCAGTGCATTAGTTATGATTGCCTTTGCTTTCTGCAAAGATCTGTATAGATTACAGGAAGATAAAACTCTTAAAAGGATTAAGACCCTAAAACATCCAGGATCACATAAGCATGACTATCGCAGATGGCAACCTTCCCTGGAAGAAAGCCTCCAGGTGTGGTCCAACTGTGCCCACCTCCTTGGAGGCACAGCCTTGGGAGGCTTCCAGAAGCATCAGTTTAAATCATCTGACGTTGTACAGGATCTACCCAAGAGTACCAAAAACTGAAAACTTCTACGGCAGGAACCACTAATGAGAGTTGTCCAGTGTCAGACTGATCATATGATCTAAGTCAGGACTTTACTCTTAACACCAGCACCAAGACCAAAAGTAAGTTTAGTAAAATCCTCCCCACACACTTTTCCACTTTACTCTGAAAATAGATAAGTTTCCTTTCCCTAAATGAAAAGAAATGCTTTTAGACATCAAGAAAGGTTTGTCTACAAGTTCCAAAGAGTAGTTGCTTTTGCTTTGAAATTACACAGTTGTTTTTACTAACTAACATTTATAACAGTTGGATTGCAAAGCAAAGCAAAAAAGAAAGCAGCTATCACCTTTTGCAAAACATATTTATCCTCCCCATCCTCAATCTGTCCTGTCTACCATCATGCTGTTCAGCCCATAACACAGTGCTTTCCAACTTCTCTGGAGCAAATCCCAATTTTCCTCTCTGTGCTTCCCCTCCCCAACCCACACATTATCTGTTACTGCATTTCCAGCAGAATCTCTCAAATACATTAAGCAAGCCCAATGCTGTGGGCAGGAAGCCATCCCATCCTGCTCCGGCTACATCTGCTGCATGTGCCATTCCCTGCTATCACACACAGTGTCTATCAGTTTCCCAGTCAGGGTGGGGACAGGGCATGTTGTCAGGTTGAGAAGAAGGGGGAATGGAAAGACAGGATCACTCAGTCAAGTGGGAGGGAGAGGGAACTGCTGTCTGCAGAGAGGCCTCGCCGAGCAGAGAACACTGAACATTAAAGGTACTCTGACAAATTAATCACATACCACGTTAGTGTAGCTTCAGCAGCATCCTTCACTCTCATGGATGCGGGGTTTGGCTCCTTATCTCCTTTGTACTTGACCTCCTGTTCACTGTTTTTGGATTTACTCCCTGAAATGCCCAGCTCCACAATCTCCAGTACCTCCTTCAAACAATCCTAGAACACAAGAGGAACCACCTTAAAGCAGAAGCACTTCGATAAACATCTCCAAGACCTCAGGGAAACAGTGATATATCATTAAGTAAAATAAAGCACCGCTGGTAACATGAGCTCAGAAATAAAGGCAG
The DNA here is from genome assembly GCA_036023395.1 of Myiotriccus ornatus. Lineage (NCBI taxonomy): Eukaryota > Metazoa > Chordata > Aves > Passeriformes > Tyrannidae > Myiotriccus > Myiotriccus ornatus. The sequence goes on along the minus strand of JAYRBT010000054.1, from coordinate 441,691 downwards.
AAGATTATTCCAACACTGTTAGAGTAAGATCACATTTACTACACAACTGGTATTTTCTCCATCTATAGATAACTACTTATGTTTGCATCCTAATGGTAAAAAGTGCTTTGAATGGATAAATACACAGAGTACATCGCATTACACATGTACCAAATTGCCAAGAGGATTATTACGAATGCAACTGAAAAATGTAAAGATATTTAAAGAGAATAAATGCATTTCTGGGACTCTCCACAAAACTTTAAGTTCTAAGCACATTAAGAATCAATTCATTTGGCAAATTGCAAGAAATCCTTTTCCAAATCTTTCAATTGCCAACAGCTTTCATTAGTAAAATATATCACAGTATCTAATTCATCAAGAGAAGAGTATGAATATTCTAAAAGTACACTGTAAAAGCTTCAACAAATCTATTACAGGAGAGGCCAACACTCAGTAGAACCGCAGGTATGACTCACAAGCACTGTACATAGAAAAAATCATCTGCTGAAATATTTGGATTGCTACAAAGGTTCAGATTCATGGCTTGAGCTACAGAATAACAAGGAAAGCACTCTACTGATTAAATAAGTGGCTAAAATTGAATACAAGTGCTCAGTTTGTACCACCACAGACCAGACAGGGTTCTGTATTTTGGCCTCTGTCCTTCCTTATTTTCATCACTGATATAGAATAAGAGGTGAAGATGAAAAATAAGAGTTTTCTGACAGAGCAGAATTAACCAGCACTGAGCTGCAAACACTGGCCATGAAGAACTGCAGCAGAGTTTACAGTTTTGGCTGGCAATACAGCAGGTGAAATTCAAAGCAAGTATAAGGGGAGGCACCTGGAAAGCTGCATTTCTAATACATGCAAATGCAGGGAAAGGTCCCTGCCTGACTATGGTGACTCAGGAATGTTCGGTGCCCAGTTCATAACACACACAGTATGTCACACTATCTCCTGAGAGTGCCAACTGAAATAAAAAGGCTCCTGATGAAATGGAATAAGGCATTATGCAACTGATTAAACAAATGCTGTGCCACATCCAGGGAACCCATCCTGTCCCAGTCACCTACTGCCATGCCAGTACTCCAAAGCACATGTAGAAAGCATCTTTACATAAAGTCCTGCATGTGGGTTTTCAGTTCTCGTTTTCTAAAAATATACATATTTTTGTATGTGTTACAGAATACATAAACAGAATATAAAGATATATAATGTTCTAAAACTATATAAAAATATTACATTAAACATAAAAATCTATAATCCAGAAAAATACAGAAAGATCACTGAGTTGGCTCTGAAAGGAGACCAACAATAAAAATATGCATACAAATTTTAATTTTTTTTTAAGCAGCAGGACAGAAGACATCTAGAAACATCATGCTCTCATCATCATGCTCTTCTCAAGCTTCTCAAGAAAATTCCATCTTAGATTGAGCTATGCTTTGCTCAGTTTCTAGAAAATGGACTTCTTGGTGAAATAAACTCTCATTTTCAAAATACCAGAGGAATTCTGTTAAGTCTAGAAGATGCTTTAGTCACGTAAGAGCTGAGAAATGAGAAGAGTCATGGCTACCTGCAGCAGGTAGCTATTTGTACCCCATTAATTTCCACATTTCTCCTTTTTTTTCTGTTTTGTTTTTTTTTTTTTTTTCCCCAGGTTTCTTCTCCCTTCTTCCAGTTTCAAAGGGCAAGAAGAAAGATCAAGACATTCTTAGAATTAAAATTTAAAGCCAAAAACATCATTGGAGACTAAAGAGCGGGAGTTGAAATTCAGAAGTATTTTGCACAGAAACCAGTTTTGAAATTCCTAAAAAACCCCACTATTTTAAAGCATGCGTTTGGAAAAGGTATGTATTTTAAAGCGTGCCTTTGAAAAAGGTATGTACTTCAAAGCGTATGTTTAAAAAGTGTATATTTTAAAGCATATTTAAAATATATATATTTTAAAGTAAACCAACAGCTTGGGCACGAAAGCATCACAGCTGCGGGGCTCGGAATGTGTGCAGCAGGGTCTGACCTTCTCATCCAGCATGTCGGGGTGCTCCGTGAGCCACACGCAGAGGCACTGGAAAGCTGCCACGATCATGGAGTGCAGGTCCCGCGAGTGCAGCGGGGCCGGGCGGCTGCACTGGTACACGATGTAGCTGCACACGGAGCTGATCGCCCGCTTCCGATCACAGGGGTCCACCACCACCTTCACCTGGCCAAGCAAGGAGGACAGGGTGAGAATTCCTCCACAGAAATCCTCCAGGGAAGAAAGAAGGGTATTTTGAAATGCAGTTTTAAGGAACGGGAATAAGCAGTTGAGCTCTTCTATGACTACAGCTCAAAATTGTGGATAAAATTATTCAAGTGGAAAGAAATGCTGCGCTGAGGTGCCACCACATTGCACGGCTTGGTTTCCAAGAGCAAGAGTGGTACCAACGTGGTTTGGTAAGAAATCAAATGCAAGCTGAATTTGCAGTACTGGAAATTTACTTTCAGCAAATGCTGCTTCTTCAGCTCCAGCAACCCATTCTGTGTCTCTAGGAAACCACTCGCTGCCAAGTCTCCCTTCCCAAAGAGCTTCATTCTGCTCAGACAGCTTTCCCCTAGACATACTCTCAGCAGAGTAATTTTTACCAGTAGGCAAAAAAGGGACAGGAAAGCCATTCTCAGAGAAGCAGGCGGACAAAAACCCCATAACCCATCCCCCAAAACTCACTATAAACACCCCTCTGCTTCTCTCCCAGCTCAGGGCTGCAGGGAGAAAGGCTCCAGACCAGAGGGTCAGGAAACAGCCAGGCACAGAGTCATGAGGATGTGCATTGTAAGGCTAAAGAACTGTGACTCAGCACAGGAACAGCTGGATTTTTCCTACTCTGTAGCATCTGACTATGCCTTGTAAAGCTTTACTCATTCAGGTGGCACCCTTATCCAGGCAGGAAGGTGGATGGGCTTGCTGGTGACAGCATTGGAGCCAGGCAGATACTCCACAAACGGGGTGACAATTCAGAGCCCCGGGATGAAGGCAGCGCGTCCTTCGGATGCCCAAGATCTACAGCAAACAGTGTGCTCAAGATGAGCTCACGGAAGACAGGTTCATGAACCCTGCAGGAAGCAGGATTTTTGACTTTCCCCAGTCCCACTGATAACCTGGGCCAGGGCAGCCCCTCCCTGAGAAGGGCTTTGGGACTTGTCAACTCCAAAGGCACAAACAGAACAGGTTCCTCGCTGCAGTTCTGCAGGAAGAGATGGTTTCTTTCTACCCACTTTGTTGTGAAGGGAAAAGACATCCCATGGAAGAATTACTTCAGTTGCATGAGAATTATTAAATACAATATTTAATATTAACCAGGGGAGGCATTTGAAAAGATAATATATTTCCACATTCCCATATCACTGCAAGGAGAAGAAAAAAAAAAGAAAGAAAACCTGGCTAAACCACACAAGCTGCAGAAACCCCTGGTCCTGTATGACACTCTTTAAGACCCCATAATATACATTAACTTATTGCAGAACACTTTTAAATACATTCTTCAGCTCATGCTGCTGCAATAATAAATAAGCACCCAGTCCAACACAGCTCAGTGCTGACTTCACACTCTAAGAACTTCCTGAGATACATATTTTAAGGAGATCTGTTGAGTTCCTGTGGAAATATGACAGGAAAAGCTGAATTGTCATGCCAGGTTATCATGGCTGCTGTGAGTACACTAGACTTGCTTAACAAAGGTCATGAAGTCCAGCCTGGGGACAAGAGCCCTCAGGCAGGAAAGGGCATTTTGCTTCTCAGCCATTCTCCTTACAACCCCACCTTGTAGCTTGTTATTTATGTTGAATTAAGCAACTGTGTGCAGATACAGCTCTGAAGAAGGCAGCACCTCCATATTAGAAATACGGTACCTTTCTTCAAGCTCTAAAAACTATTTCCAAGATAAGGAGGAGGGGAAAAGCAGGGACAACAGGAAAAGGGCAATAAAGTTGTTTAATTCCCTGGCATATTTGCAATCTGCCAACTAACATCACCAAAACCTCGTTTCCCAGTCGGGTTACAGAGGGAACAGACAGACCAGACCCCCAGCCAAGCAAAGCCACATCAAATGGTTTATAGGGAGGTTGAAAACTGATGGCCCGGGGCCCTGCACTGACACTGCCAATTTAGTGGCACGTTTTTCCTCAGCTATGCAACCTAATATGGCAGATTGTGTAGAATAAAAAAGCAAAACAAAAACCAAAGCTAGACACATGTGGGAATCCACGAGAAAAGTTAGGAGCCATCCATCCAGCTCAACAAAACCTGCCAGAATTGTGCAGCAGAGCAGTGTGTCTGAACAGGCCACCCTGAGCAGCAGTCTGAGCCAAAAGGCACCCCCAGGCCACGCGTCCACAGTGCATTTACACTGGGAGAAAATGACCTACAATGGCAGTGCTGTTTTATCTGGTGTCCAAACAGAACATTTGCTGACAAACTCAGGGACAGAAATCTGTTTGGTGGCATGACTTTCACCCAAACAGGACTACAACCACCCTGTGAGAAGGGGCCAGAGCACACCAAACTGCACCTCTCACCTTTGCCAGTCCAGAGAGCAGCTCCAGGGCAGCCAGAGAGATGCTCATGTCCTGCCTCCACTGGGAGTTGAGCCTTTGGGTTACCAGGTGGATGCTGCGGATCAGCAGTCCAGCAGCTGTATCTGTATGAAGAGCTAGGATATAACCCCAAAACCACACCACAGGGAGGGAAAATAACTAAGCATTAGTGACAATAAGCAAAGCACAGGCACAAGGCAAAGCAGCCACAATACAGACATAAAATAAATCATACCCAACCCAGAATCTCCAAATTTGGTGACTTTAGCACAGGTTAACTCCCTCCTGTACACTCCAGGCATTATACAAACCCACTCAGACTAGCTAGCTCCATTTAATTTTTTCCTTAAGGCATTTTGGATAATCCCAGTGCTCTCCTGCGTTTCAGCAGCAGAACAGTCAGCTTCAGGTTTTGCTATTGTACTTAAATTGCTGTCATGTCTTGTAGTCTCAGAAAAATTAAGGCACTGGTAACGTATCTTAAACACTAGTAATTGTATTGATGAACTAAGAGAGCACATGTAATTTTAAGATATCTGTGTCAGAAGTTAACCATTCCTTCCTTACCTAGTGTTAATCAAAAGCTGCACTAGCTCAAGAGACATAGATAATGAAAGAATCAATGCTGGAGACAGACAATTTTTTTATGAAACCTTTCACTCCATTGAACTTTTAGCTCAAAATTAAAAACAGAAAATGCTTTAAGTATCAGTTGTTCTCACTTCAAAATGCTAGGAACATAAATACTACAAGTATTTGTTAAAACTGAAGTATACAAATTAATGTCAGAAACAAAAAATTGCTCAATGAGCAGTTAAAGAGACATGAGAACTATGACAGCTAAGGCATATCCTTCCCAAAACTTGAATTACCATATTAAACACTCAAGAGCTGTGTCCAGTGTTACACCAGGAGCAGATTCATGAGTCTGCTACAGCTAAACAGTAACAATAGACCATCTTGTCTTCAATTTTCTCTTGTCTGAAGCATCCAGTGGAAACACAAATTATTTTCATAAATTCCTTACAACCTTACCTTCTGTGCATCAGAAATTTAAAACATCCAATAAAAGGCATATACCACAAAAATATATTTCAAGTTATGTCATGGTTTGAAGACTCAGTAAGTCAAATATATAGAAGATTTTTTTAATCTCACAAATGAATATTTTTACAAGCACTTGTCAATGAAAACCCACACAAATTAAACAAACAATTCAAACGGTGTGCTGAAAACTGGCAATTTGATAACTTCCAACAAGCAAATCCTGGAAGGAAAGCACCAAAACCTTTACATGAATCCCTAGAATATACTGGAGCCTTTCCTGCTAATCTCCCTCCTCTTGCTGCTTATAAAACTAGATTAAAAAAAAACCACCACCAAACATTTTTGGTTGGTGAGGACAGAGTTGTCAACCTAGCCTACAATATAATATCAAGGTGACTTGTTCTCACATTTACTTGGCCAACATCAGTTAAACTGATGAGGACCAAAGTGCAAATGAAATTGCAGGATCTCGACATTAGGCCAGCTTACCACACACAGGATTAGAAGAACACGGATTTTACTACAAAGAATCAAAAATATACAGTACAAGACAAAGCAACTGAAGTTAATTACTAAATTGTCTTGTTATAACAAATGAGACATCACAAGCATTCTGCTTACTTGCTCTATAAAAACCAGAGTCCCTCAAATGTTCTTTCAGTGTGGTTTAAGAAAAGGTGCTGCAGAGGTCAGGTGAGCATTGGGAATGCCACCAAAATGAACGAAGAGATTAATTTACACTTGGTGTACAACTCTCCCATTATTGTTGACAAAAACTAAGTGTCTTGAAAATATAAGTTAAAATAAAGCAATTTGCAAACACCTTTCTCATAAGCTTTTACGTTCTTATTTTGGAAATGTTAAGAGTACTTTAGTAGGATTAAAACAACCACCGGAAGGGCACGTGAGAGCACAAATCAGCAACACACAGATGGACTGTCCACCTGGGTTCACACCCGGGCACATTAATGGATTAGCCAGAACTAGAACAGAAAAAGCCAGGAAGCATCATCCTGGCATACCAGGCCAGGCTTTTCCAAAGAGCTGTCCTTACCATAATCCCTCAGCAGGGCTTGTGCTGGTCGCTCGCTGTCGGGCGTTGTGGGCTCTGTGCTGCCTCCACTTGCAGTGCTGATGCCGCTGTTGGTGCGACTGTGGCTTTTGAACAGGTTGTTTTCACCACCGTTCTGCAAAGTGAAAGGCAGTTGGCATGAGATTTTTCTGGTTAGAGTTTCTTATGCCAAAGGATGCTCTCAGATACAAAAGATGATTAAACCTCAAGATGCTACCTGAGCTGCTTTCAGTAGCAGGTCAAGTGAGGAATGCAACTCTTTCTCAAGAGGTAACTTAATAAACAAAAAGACACTCACCGTTTCCATCTGACAGCCAATGGCTTCTAACAGTGCTGAATCCTGAACAATATTTAACATTGCACCTGCAGAACCAGATATCAGAAGGTAACTACAGACTGCAGCAGAACATTCACTGCTAAAATTTATAAAGAAGCACAGAAGGTCTAACATACAAGATTGCCACCCTGTTTTATAAAATCTCTTACTAAAACATTTTTTAGGATTTGCATCAGGCTTAGCCATTTGAAGGAGATGGAAGCTGAGACAGAGAGTGCTTTCAGCTATTTTAAAAATCCTTTGAACGCAGTCTAGAAAAGACTGAGAGGGGATCTCATCAATACATATAAATATCTCAAGATATAAATATAAATATGTCAAGAGGAAGGTGCCAGACTCTGTTCAGTGACAGGACAAGGAGTAAGGACATAAACTAAAACACAAGAAGTTCCACCTCAACATGAGGAAGAACTTCTTTCCATGGAGAGTGACAGAGCACTGGAAGAGGTGCTCAGGGAGAACACGGAGTCTCCCTCTCTAGGGACATTCAAAACCCACCTGGATGTGTTCCTATGTGACCTGTTCTAGGTGACCCTGCCTTGGTGGGAGGGTTGGACTGGATATCTTCAAAGGTGCCATGGACCCCAACTATTCTGTGACAGGTCTATCAAATGCCTCAGTTTGGAAGGATTCTGGCTTCACAGAAGGGCTGCCATGGTTCCCTGTCTCCCATCAGATTGTGCTCATTTAAAAGCTCAGGTGACATTTAAGAACGTGTATCAGAAGGCCAGTTCATAATCTGAGATGGCATACACTGAAATTCCCTCTACCTGGAAGTCTTCCCCAGCCTCTCACTTTCCATCCTATGTTTTCCAACAGAGACCAAAATACTGTATTCAGAAAGCTGAAGCTCTTCAGTGCAGGGGTCACCAACCCCACTGCATCTAAATGAGCAAGGAGGGAGTTTTCTCTTCAACTTTGGAAAAGATTTAAGTGTAATACACTTAAGTCAAAACTGCTGATTTGTTTTAAGTAAAATAGGGTGAATAGCCTGCACCTGCCTGGCAGCATCACCTCCAGATGATGAGGAAAGAAGGAGTAAGGACATGGACCTGAAACACGCTGGCACTGACACATCTGGTGGCATCAGTTTTAGTTTTCTGCCTCTCTTCCCTGTCTCACCCAGCAATGAACATTGAGGAAGACACCACTCGCTCTATGAAGGGAAATGCCAGGACAAGGGGAACGGCTTCCCACTGCCAGAGGGTAGGGTGAGATGGGATATTGGGAAGGAATTCTTCCCTTGGAGGGTGGGGAGGCCCTGGCACGGGTTGCCCCGAGAAGCTGTGGTTGCCCCATCCCTAGAAGTGTTCAAGGGCAGGCTGGATGGAGCTTGGAGCAACCTGGGCTAGTAGAAGGTGTCCCTGCCCACAGCAGGGGGTGGAATGAGATGGGCTTTAAGGTCCCTTCCAGCTCAAACCTCTCTGTGATTCTATGAAATGCACCACTTGCTGTCAAACATTTAGTGGCAGCTGGAAACACTGGGGTTTTTTTGAGAAGCTGGTGGACGTGTGAGAATTTCTGGTTAAAATGGAGGTTCATGAATCCCCTCCAACTAAAGCCGGCAGGAAATAACTTCACATATGGAAAGAGGAGATTCAGAAGAGGAATACAGGGGAGATGAACTGGTATAGACTAGCATGGGAACAACAATAGTAAAAATCCCATTCGAGGTACAGCATCTACCCATCAGGCTGCAAACCAGCTCGCTGTGAGGGGCACAGGACTGCACAGCTGGGTTTAACAGCATCATCCTGTGGTGCCAGACGTGGTGCTGGAGGTGGGGCAATCCTCTGTGCACCGATGCTCTGAGGGTCTCACTTGCAAACCAGGAGTACCCTCACCCCTTCACCAGCACTGGCTGCAAATCATTCCTCCAAATTACTCCAGTCTTCTGCTAGGAAAGAAACTGTTTCAACTACCATAAGGTAACCTTCCAAAAGTCTTTGCAGACGGCGTTTGTTCCTTTCCCTTAATTGCTCACATGTTCTCCTTGCCCTCTGTTAACCAGCTCCAGTCTCTGCCTCCCAGACCAAGGCAAACTGCTGCCTTTTTAAACAGACAACAGGAAAGTGGTAAGGACATCACGTTGAAAGAGAGAAAACTAGGGGAGAGGGGAGAGTAATAGGCGAGTACCTTTTTACTTGTCTGAAAATGTTTGATACATTATGCACTACCCAAGTTTTTAACTTCTACTTCCTTTCTGAGTTCAGCACAATGTTAATCCACTCATTACCTCAAAGAACAGTTTGTTGCCAAACTGTGCACTGTGCATCTCCAGACTCTATTCCAAAACTTTGGCTTTTGTCTGAGGATTTACACACTGCTAAACAAATGTCATCTGTATTTTGCCAGTGCTGGACTATCAGTCTCTGGTACTTCAGTTTGTTTCTAGGTTTAACCATGCCAAAAACTAAGGTTTTCCTTGTAATCCATTAGTCGAGAATCCTTCCCAAAGTTAAAATGACGATTTTTCCTATTTCCATTCTAGATATGACTGACTTTTCCTGCTAGAATGTGTTTCACTTTCCCCTCTACTTTTCAAATACTATTCCACATCTGTAAAAAGAAAGAGATTAACAAAGACATGAGGCTTTTTAAGATGTTTTCGTAGTATGAGGGAGATTTCACATATGACAACCTGCCAGGAATTTAAATCTTCTTGCAAAGCAATACATTACTAATAACCCATGTTATCCCAGGACAGATTAAGACAGAGGGTTCTACAACACAGTTAATAAATAAAAAAGTTGAAATAACCTAGTATCATTTGAGTGTTGTTGGGATCTGTTTCTGTTTGCAAAGCTCCTATAAGTATATTCACAAGCCTCAGCTTCAAGGACAGGAATGTTACTGGCTTATCATATGTTGAGCTGTCATCATTGCTGAATTTCCCTTCCAGGACAACCTGCAGGAAAAATACACTTATTTCAGTATCAATTAAAGATCATGTCAGGAGGGCACTGTTTCAAAAGTCAACACCCACAGCACCCATTGCTACTGACAACCTGGAAGATGGTCTTACTGTTCCCACAGTCACTGTAAGTGTTTCAGTGCTAAAGAGAACACCCAGTACAACCTACAGGCCACCCAACTCCCACTCCAAACCAACAGGGAAAGAAAAACAGAAATGCAAAGTAAAGTGATAAGTTTACTACCTCGGACTTTATTGTTCCAAAATGATGAGGAAGAGGCAACAGAGACAGCAAGATGTTAATGGAAGCTCTTCTTAGCTCTGTGGGGTTTACATAGATTTTAAACTTTGAGAGTTCTCTGCAAATCAAAGCATCACACAGTTAATCAACTTTTCACAGGAATCTGGAGCCAAATTTAATTAAGTTAAAATTAACTATACAGCAACCCAACAGTCTTAAGTAATTTGCAGTATGCAATGTAGCTGTTTCTTTCTAAGACCTATCCAAAAGAAGCAGTGGCTCAGATTTAAGCCCAGAATATAAATAATATTTTATGCATAACTTCAAAACAAAATGTAGTAGCAAGACATAACACATGTACTGAAAAAGGCATGCAGAGAGTACTACTAAGTGCTTTACTAAGCGAAACGTCCAGAAATCTATAAAGCTCTGACAAGTCAGGTTATATCATCTGGTTTAAGAACCTACTCCAATTTCATCAGTTTAAATTATCAATTTTTCCATTTAATGTTGTGTACAATTACTCACTTACTGAATTCACTGTAGCAACAGCCACTAATGAATACCTTGTGAAAGTTTAAAATCAGTAGGCTTTCAATATATTTGAGCTAAATCACTCCTTTTCCCTATTCTTAAAGGTACTGCTTTCCCTCCATGAATATGCAGCTACCAATTCACCTATTACATTTAAACAAAGCATTATTACTGCTTTAAAGAAAATTGCCTCAAATAAAATTGGAAATTTGAGTTTACACAGTGCTGCTATTATCACCAAACACACACACACTGTGAGCCCCACGTTGTTCCTTTTGTGAAACTACTCAGGAATGACAGAAGACAAACACCTCCCAGCCTCTGATGATGTTTATATGGAAACAGCCATTTACCTGTCAGGTAAAATAGTTTCAAGAGCCGAAATGAAGTAGGGAACCACGACATCGATTCCTTTCAGGTCACAGCAGAACAGAGGAGGGGAGTTTAGGATAACACTGGCAAGAACGGGGTGGCAAACGAAATCTGCTATCTGCAAACCCTGAATTAAAAGCATGTAAAATCTGACAAAGAAAGATAAAATTAAATTATTTGCATATAAAAACCAGAGTCCCACATGAACAAGAATGTGCAGCCACTATTTTATCTCGTCTACATAAAATAGAGTAAGTTTCAGAACCAGAGATAGGAAATATTGATATGAGCATCCCCCCACATTACTTTAGCACAGGCAAATACACCTGACCAGCTTAACAAAACCCTCCCAAATCACAGGCATTTCATGTGAAGAGCCAGGGCAGCACAGTTTCACTGAAATCTCTGACTTGTTGCAACACCCAGACTGGGAGCTGTGCTGATATATCCAGCTGATTACTAGCAGTGATTGGATCACCTGCTCCCCACTACTCCCTTCCCATGTAAGGGTGGGAGTGGAACCTGGATTTTAACCATTTTGTTGCCCCAACATGAGAAAAACACTGAGAATCTCAGGGGAGGTGGTGGACAGGACAAGGGACAGGATGGCAGGACAGCAATTTGGAAAATGAGACTAAACATAACCAATATAACCAGTTCAAATGAAAAAGCAGGAGCAGGAACCCACTGCCCACCATTCCAACGCAGCTTCTTTTGCCACTTCTGGCTAAACAATACTTATACCCCCTTAGTTTTTTTAGAAGGCTTTCAGACCCAGAGGAATCCCACTGACCAGGCAAGAGAAACATGAACTATCTGCACACAAAATTCTACAACATTCAAGAAATAGAATTGTTGTCTTTTGGGAAGTTTTGATCCCATCAGGAAAAATATACCTGAACAGTTTTGAGAGAATCATGATTTAAAATTGATTCTCTGCCTTAGCCTTTGCTATTTTACTTGACAAAAATCTGGAAAGAAGGTATACTATAACAGGCAAGACTACCTTATTTTATCAGAAACAAAACTGAACACAGAGGTAGTTCAAACACAACTGTTTTGAATAATTCCTGCATTTCAGTATTGAAAGGGTGAAAAATAAGCAACCACAAAAAGACAAACCCAGTGTTGTGGTATTTGACAACACAAGACCCTCTGTGATCTAATAAAGTGTACGAAGTCTCACATCTGCACACTTTTTCCATCTGAACAATATTCAGTGACCAATTAAACAAAAATAAAAGAGGCAAGAAAGTGCCAAAGAAAATGTTCCTTCCAGCTGGAGGCACACTTTAAGAGACTCCCCCTTCAGCTGGAACTTGAAGAAAACCCAATGAAAAACAGCATCATGAGAATGCAAGAGGAGACCAGCACTGGGGTTAGCCAGGGATAGCACCTGCAGCCTCTGAAGGCCAACCTGGTGTTTCTGAACTGGCACTGTGGGATTTGGACAGCAGCAGAATGCTGTTCACAGGGAATTAATCTGCACCACGAGGTCACACCAATAAAGCAACTGGAAGGTAGGTTAGTACCGGGATAGGTAAGCTGGTAATATTTCCTCCCCAGTCTTCTTGCTACAAAATATCCTACACAGTGTCCCGCACGCCTCTGCCCTTCCTGCTTCATAGTTGTCTGGGAATTCACTCGCGTCAAACATGGGGTTGGAAGCCATAGTGTCTGTGGACATTTGGGATCCTTTCCGGCGGAACTCCACACTAGCTTGGGTCGCTATAGCTGGGGAGAGAAAAAACAGCGTTTCACTGTGTGTGCCAAGGTACAGAACAGGCTCATGGGATCCGGGACACAAAGATCACGTCCAATTTAGTAGTTAACATGAAGCTGTTAGTTCACTGTATTTGAGCCAGCGCCTCTGTTCAGGAAGCATTTTTGGGTGTAACTAACTTTTTTCTTCTGTAAGGATGACAAAAACTGACCTTCATATCCTAGAGAGTGCCCCTTCCTTTCTGTTGGGAAGAGTAAGATTATATCCAACATTAGCTTCCTACCCTCTCTGGAGGACAAGGATCACCTAGTTCTCGTCCCCACAAAAATGAAGTGCCACCTTGCCTTCCTGCCTTAAAAAAAAAAAATCCCCAAAATTTAGGTGGTGCCATTACTAGGACCTCCAAGGAAGTGCTTGATTTCCACCTGGCCAAATCATCTCATGTTTCTCTGAACACAAACCGGCTTTGATCTGGTTTTGTTGTACGAACATATTACTAAAAAACAAAAAAACAAAAACAACCCAAAAATTCTAAGACCCCATAAGAGAAAGGGAAGGTTGTGGAACCCACTCTCCTAACTCAGTGTCCCTCTCCTCACATGATCACTGACACTGCCAGGTCAGTATGAGGTTAAGGGAGCCCCCAGACAGCAGGTACTGGGGGCTGGCCCACTCCTGTCCCACAGCAGCCCCTGTCACCTAACGGGGACACGGCTCTGCCAGCTCTGGGCTCGCTCCCGCAGGCCAGTTCTGCCAATCCACCCCAAAACACCTCTTTCTAGAGAGATTTGTGGTCCCCCTTTCACACAGTGTCATGTGGATACGAGACCACTCGCTCTGCAGGCTCGACCCTTTCCTCCAGGATGGCAGCCAAAACAAAACATACATTGCACTCGATGTGAGGGGGGTTTTTTAATTTTTTTTGTCTTTTCCTTGGACAACTTCACTCTAGGATTACTAATGTCAGAAAGAGGGCCTTCTTATCTTTAGCTAAGACTCTACCGATTTCCAAAATTTGTATAACTACAAAAGCAAAGAGTGGACAATGTGTGCTCCTGACAGAATCACACTGATGTATTTCCATTGGCATAAGAGAACCTCCTCTGCCTCAATTCTGGGACACTGTGGAACAGCAGGTTCACAGTCAGCCTTGCAAACAAAGGCATGTCAACACTTTGGCAGTTGGAATACTCGATAATTTACAGATAGTGGGTTTTTTGTTTAATTTTTTAAAGGAAATGTCTTAATGGTGAGTGTCTACTCTGAATTTTTTGTCCTCAAATTCAGCATTTAACCTATGGGTACCTTGCAAATTTTCATGACGTAAGTAGCAAATAAGCACAAATCTTTATGCATCTTCCCATGAGCCATTTTTTTGTCCTAAATAAGCTATCCAGCAATATACTGTAGTTGGAAAAAAACACTACATGCACAATGCATACAAATCAAACACTAGGTCTGTAAAATAAGCTTTAAGTAAAAAAAACATGGTTAGTGCAAAGTCCTGAAATTCATGACATGATCACAGACTAAAGTACAGAAAAGATGGGACTGATTCAGGCAGATTAATTTGCTTTTGCCAACAATCCTCCCCATTGAAAAAACACACACAAAAAAAATTACTTGTCTTTTTCAAGTAAAAGTGCAAAAGCTACAAGAGACGATGAGCATGAATTTACAAATAAAATATGGGATTATGGAAAAAGAAAAGCATGACAGCAATTAAGGAAAAGCTACTGGTTCCTACTTACAAGATTTATAAGAAAGAAGAATTTGGATAAAAGATGCTGCAAGATAATAGAAATAAAATGGAAACAAATCAAAGGACAGCAGTAGTTATAAAATACTTTTAAGATGGTGAAATTGTAATATAAGTCAAGAAGCTTTTAGCTTTTTTAAAAAATAGATTAAAAGCTTTATGATACAGCAAGCTTGTTAAACACATAGGAAATTGGCATTCAGGTCCAAAATTATGGTTTTGAAAGTACCATGCAAAACAATGAACAAAAAGTTACAAAATACTACTAAGATTCAGACTGTTCATATCAGTGCACATCCATTCTTTAACAGGATGTATTAACCCTTCCCAGCTCACAGACCTGTCCCCATGTCACACTGCACATGGAGCATACACAAGGCTATCCCAGAGCTCCTGTGACCTGGGGAACGTCTTGCAGGGCAAAGTACTTACCTGCAGTCTCCTGACAGCAGTACTGCTGCTTCCCAACCACGAGATCGTGACAGTATGACAGCTCCCACTCCCCTAAGCCAAGCTGCTAACAACCAAAATACCTGAGCGCGCCTCTCCTGACCCCCAGCTCCACCAACAACCTTCCAGAGGAGAAACAAAGGGTAGAACACTCCCAGAAACACCAACATCTTAATCAATGTCCAGAGAAAGAAGAGAGGAAGGGCTCCAGCTGCCAGGTACCAGGCATCACCTGGTAGGAGCAGCTTCTTTGAACTGGCAGGGTCAGACCAACAGCTGCCACCAAGTCCCTCAGCAGCGCTTAAGATGTCTCCATTCAGGGCTGCTTGGAGTTTGCTCCTAGAACCCCAGAAACATTCTTTGGGACATTAATGACAGGAGGGCCAGAAGAGATGAGGGTATACCCCAAGACTCCCCCACTGCCAACAGCACCTGGGTGACACCAGCAACCCACCGAGGTGTCTCCTTCAGCTGCTGTAAACCACAGAGCTGGCGGGCTGTGACCAACTGCTTTAGGGACAAGGACTAAGAATGAGCCCATCAGATTGGAGGATTCAGTTGCTGAAATGCTGGCACAAGGTGCTCGTGAGTCTCTCCCAGTTCTCAAAGGCTGAAGACAGCAACTGCACGCACCGGATGGCCGAGATGGTCTGAGACACGTCCTGCCACTGGAACTGCACTTGGTGCAGGTGCACACGCCCCAGAGATCATTCTTGGGGTTAACCTCATACAAGCTCCGTAGCAAATTTCTTAAGGAGGTTATTTCTATCACAGGGATCATTTAACCCACAGTCTCAGCTACATAAATACCATTCACCCATCTTATTCTGAAGACTATGCCATCAGGATCCAGCTGCTTTCAAACCACCTACACATTTTCCAACAGGTGATTTTTACCCTCTCCCGACAACACAGTGATGTTCATCAGCTGCCCACCATAAAGCCATAAAGGTCTAGGTGCAGAAACTAAAACCTGATAAAGTCACTTAAGGCCCAAAAGCATCACGCCAATGACAGCAAAATCATCACTCTGCTTCAGAATCCAAACAATGACACAGAACTACCTTGAAGGACCTTGAAAGAGCAAACAGGACAACTGCCTTCCAGATGATAACCTCCACCAGCACTCAGCCATATACAGATGGCCTCCAGCTAAACTTGTGAGAGAGAACAACTCTGTCATCCTGAAGAGAAACAGACAAAACCACAAATGTGGAACACCTATGTCTATCCTGAATCAAGCCAGGGTTGGTACAAGAAGTTCAGTATGAAGATGACAGAAAATTGAACAACAGTGGGGCAGCAGTTAACCTGACAGAACCAGGAAAGCTGAGACTCCAGGGGCCTCAGGAGATTATATAGTCACCCCCTCCCCCAGCAAAGCAGGGTCAAGCAGAGCAAGTTCAGTTACTCTTCCAGCTATTCAGACAGTTTTCCTTCTCAAGACCTACAAAAGGCTGGACATTTTTTCTACCCATTATTTTTGTGACTTACTTTCTGGAAGTTAAAGAGTTCCAGAGGTAAGACACGAGGCCCTGGGACAAGGGAAAAAGCCAGGGGAGAGGAGCACTCACTCAAATGAGCCTTGACCAACTGGTCTTTACTACCTAAAGCTCATCAAAAAGATGTGTGCTGCAAGATGGGAGAAGGATGATGTGCTTGGCCATGTGAGTCATCAAGGTTTGTTTAAAAGAACCAAAGGAAATTCTGAAGTCGAGCTTGAGACCACAGCTCATTCAGAGGGTTCCCTGCCAGGCACTGCACTGAGCTCATGGCAATCAGGTCACAGGGGTGCTCACTGAGAACGTGCCACACGACAGAAGAGGAGTAAGAAACACTAGAAAATGCATTCCAGAGAGGTGTCCCAGGGCACAGGGTCTCTGCAAGATCAAGGAGCAACCTGTAGCACAACAGTTCACCTTCTTTTGCAAAGTGGTCCTCAGTCCTCCAGACAGCAGCAAAACACAGCCACATCATAGAGCCAAGAGAGAAGGAATTCCTAACTGCATGGCATTGAAACAAAGGCAACATTAGCAGGGGTTTTTAAAGCTGATGAGATCTTATACAGCTGCAGTTCAAGACCTAAAAGGAAAACGGTGCTTGTGGGCTAGTGGGAGACAACACTACGTGGCAAAGCTGATTGTAAGTGCAGACACTTAAAATATCTGAAGCACCCATAAAAATAATAGTGCTTCCTGAAGGTAATGCTGAGATTATCAACAGCAGTGTCAAGCACAGTAAGAATATTCCAGCTAGTGGCTAAAACATCATGGCTGCAAAGGGGAGCAGATGGACCATGACATACAGGAATAGCCCAACTGCAGCCTTAAAGCATCAGATTTATGTTTAACCTCTTTCCTAAGGGTAGGGACTGTGGCAGCTAACTGTCCCTTCCCCGTTGCCCTCCACCTTCAAGCCACATCTACACTGGGCAGCAGGAGCAAAGGCAGGTGGATGGGCACAATGTGCAGATTTGATTACTTGTGTGATGGGAGGTCCCAGCCCAGAGCCCTCCTGGCCCACCTCATCAGCCAGCACAGCACCTCCTGCCTTACACTCCTCGAGGAGGAAAACCTGGATGCATCAGGCTTCACAGAGCACACTCCCAGAACAAAAACTTCTCAATTTGGATTTAAACCTCATTTAAAAGACACTGATGCTTCGAGAGAGCAGAAACTGCAGGGGCCTGGCCCTTTATAGGGGCATTTTATGTATTGCTGCATATATTACTGCATTTTCCCATCTCAGGCAAAGGCTGAGCAAAAGGATAAACCAGGCAATCAGAGTTTGGGGCCTCTCTACAGAGATTCAGCAGTACTGCTCCATCTTCAGTTCTCTCTCCTTCAGCCAGCCCACTGTGACCAGTGACCAGTACCTTCCCAGCAGTAACAACACCCTGGAAAGGCAGCAGGCACTTGACTAATTTCTGTAAGTTAATTCTGTCTTCCAAATCGCTAGAAAAGCAGGACATAACACAGCCAGTTTCGTGGGACTCCACTGCTAATACGCAGCAGATCATGTGACATGCAAAGACTGGTCTCACTGTGGACAGCTCAGAAGAGCATGGAGGAGGAACAGAATCAACTCAATCCAAACAGCTGTCTCGAGTTTCCAGAAAGCCAGTAAATCCCTCTGTAAGGCTGGCAACGTGACAATTTTCTGACTCCTGTTAGGTGACTTGAGACATTGCAATATAAATAGAAGACTCTGGAACCCCTTCAAGGAAGTCAATCCTTTTGAGTTTGGATGTCTGTGTACTTCTGCCAGCATCACAACACCTCTGTTTACAGCTGACACTGTTGCATAAGCAGCATCTCAGCTGACATCCTTCAGAGTTTAAGTACTTCATCAAAACTGCTCAAGAAACAGGTTATGCCAAAATTAAAAGGATCCCATCAATCTGAAAAGAACTAAATGCAGAAATACACTAAATGCACATGCAAGTGAACACACCCTCAAAGGTGCTTTACTCCTTCCTAAGCTCAGCTGTTCCCCTAGTCACGTGTCCCAGGCCTTTTACAGAGGGACTCCAACCTCCTGTCACAGAAATCCACAATGAACACTTTCAAAAACTCTGTGCTACATAGCTAAAGATACTTTCAGAAGATTCCAGATCCTAAACCTCCACACAGGGATTTGACACAACAAACAAGAAAGATCACCAGTTTAACTGGTGCTGTCAAGTCCCACTACGCATTTGACTTGCTACAACAAACCTCTATCTCCTATTTTTCTTAGGCCAGTGAACTCCTGATAGATTGATGAATAGATCTCTTGGAAGAGTTTAGCAGACATTCAAAATACCAAGGAAATGACAAGGGCAAATGCAAGGAGAAAGATTATTCTTTTCTAGATATTATCACTAAAAGTAAGATGAGAGCTAAAAAGTCTCTGATCAGAGCACTAATTCTGCTGTGATATCTCAAAACATCCAATCTCACGGGAGACAAAGTAAGTTTAGCAGTTAAAGGCTGAAGACAATCAAGGTATCAAGTCATTTAGGGAAACACACAGCAACCATCACCGAAAGGCAGCAAATTCACTTGCTATTTTAGGAATTCCTGTTTTCATAATGCTCTCCAAAACGAAGGAAAAGTAGCCCTTTGTGCAGTATCTGGAGGGATGTTTCACAATTTTTTAAACATGAAAGAGTCACCACAGAAAGTTGCTATTACTCATAGATACTCAAGATTTCAAATTAAGAAGTGGAATCCTACCACATGATCTTCTTCACTTAATAATATTTTCCCCACTACCATAACTGGGAGTGCCATGCTTCTTAGAGCAAGGGAGTATTTAACAGTAAAAAGTAAGGATTTTTTTTAAACTTTGAACCCCCCAAACACCTGCTCAGCTAATAGCAGGTGCTGGCTCAGCTGGGAGGCGTTAACCACAGCAGAGCACTTCAGATTTTACTTTTTTCATTAATTATGCATGTGTTAATCTTGCAGGTAGGAAATGTCAATAAAACAAGGGGAAAAGTGCACATATATTTTTCAGTAATATTTACCAGTCATGCTGCTGTCTCTGTTTATTCCATTATGAAGTTTACAGTGCACAAACGCTGCATCAAATAACCACGATCCAAAGAGGTTCAAGATGCTGTTAACCTTTGGCCTGCGAGGAGCTGGGAGTGGCCGTGGCTCTGAGCTTGTCTGGTTTGGGCTAGAGAGTGGAGAAGTAGAGGAGGGTTGGTGCTGCACTTTTGAAGTATGTGCAGTAGTTACCTATTCGAACAGAAGAACAGATCAGCTCCTGGAAGCAAGGGAATTCCTTCCTCTAAGCGAGGAAGCTACCCAAAGGGTCGGCTGCTCAGAGAGAGAGCACGAGCTCTTACAGTGCTGGTTTTCATGGTTGCTTTGTTCACAGTCACGGCGCGGTGGCGGCGGTTGTGGGGCGGGGTGGTGTTGGTAGCGGTGTTCTGGGGCATGCTCAGCCTGTTCACGGGCGTGGGCGGAGCGCTGTCCGACCGCGGCCGGGAGATGCCTGCGGGGGCACGAACACAGAGCAGCCTGTCAGCAACAGCCCACCGAGCAGCCCAGCAGCCACAGCCCAGGCGCTCACACACAGCACCGCCTCCCCCTGCCCCCCAGAACGGCAGCAACACGAAAGACACCTTTCCCCTTTTGCTGTTAGCAGAAATAAAAGCACAGCAAATGAAAACAGTGATTACATCAGATAAGCAAGACACCAAAGGACCCCCCTGCTTAAGGCTGTGGGACATGATACTCAGCAGGAACCAGTCCAGAAGCTGGGACAGGAGCAAGGTTCACCTGCCAAAGCCAGTTCACAGCTCACTCCTGCCAAAATTCAGGTGCACCTCACCTTTGCCTTTCTTTCCCAATCATACCTCCCACACTCTGAGACATCTCTGAGATGTCTGGCCCTTAATTTAGTGAGCTAAGGTGGCTTTAAGATGAAACCCCTCCACCACACAGCTTTCTGCTGGGTTTCAGCTGAATCAGCTGCTGAACAGTCAAATACTAAGTCAGTACACGAGATAGGGTAAGAAAGCCAAGCAAGCTGTAATATTTCTGGCAGCAGCAGGACATTAGACCAGTTTTTACCCAGCTTCAGGGAAATACTCATCGTGTACAGAGCTACTCCTCCCAGTCAGAATGAGAACCCAACCTCTGCAAAACTTGAGGTGACAAACACCACTTCTGCCCATTTTAATGAGTACTAACACACCCCATCTGAAAAATGAAGTGGGGGAGAGCAGTGTAGGTACATACTAAGGAGAGCAAGATAAAAACCATGTGCTTTAGCACTTGTGACAGAAGGCAGTGAACTCTCCCATCAGCCTTCGCAGCTCCAAAGTCGACACCTTTCCATCCACACCTACAGCCTGAATTTAATTTCACTGAGAGCTCTCCTGTGCCTGAACGCATAGTAGTCTCCAGTCTCCGTACTCCACGTGGGCTATTCCCTGGGACGCTATTCCCCTGGGTGCTTCACCTTCCTACATGGCACCTTCTTAAGTCTGAAGTGTCCGATACACAGAACCACAGAATGGTTTGGGTTTTAAGGGACCTTAGAACCCATCCAGTCCCACCCCTGCCATGGGCAGGGACACCTTCCACTAGCCCAGGTTGCTCCAAGCCCTGTCCAACCTGGCCTTGGACACTTCCAGAGCTGGGACAGCCACAGCTCCTCTGGGCAACCTCTGCCAGGGCCTCCCCACCCTCACAGAGAAGAATTCCTTCCCAATATTCCACCTAACCCTGCCCTCTGGCAGTGGGAAGCCAGTATCACTTGTCCTGTTCCTCCATCCCTTGTCCAAAGTCCCTCTCCAGCTCTCTTGTAGCCCCCTTCAGGCACTGGAAGCGGCTCTAAGGTCTCCCCAGAGCCTTCTCTTCTCCAGGCTGACAGTCTCATTCCACAGACAGGGTTTTTTCTAAAACCATTTACGCATCTGCTCGAGTCTCCTGCAGTTTCACATCAGCTCATGCTTCTGGCAGATGACATTTGCACACATTTAAGCAAAAAAAGCAGTTGGAGAGAGTAGCTCTGAAGTAGCTCTTCAGAGTTTACAGGGGCATCTTTTCACCAAAGAACTTTCAGTAAGCATACTAAGAATAATGTTTTAAATTTCAGGTGCTCCATACTGTTATTTAAAGTTGACCAGCCAGTGCCTACATCTGCTTTACCTTTCAGTCCAATTTGAGCTACTCAGTCACCAGCAGACACAGAGAAGCATGACTTTTCTACTCAGCAGTAGTAGTCACCCACTGACTGTAAATTAAGTGAAACTCTCACAAAGATCTGAAGATGACAGTCCAAATTCAACATCTTACTAAAACAGGCACTGCACATAGCAGTTGCCAAAAGAAACTGCAGAAATACAATGCTGAGTGCTCACAACATGCTAAAGCATAGCACTTACACTGGTGATTAGGAAAAAAAAAGAATAGGAGCCTTGTTTGGGACAGAGATCCCTGTTTTATTTCAGACTTCCAATTTGTTTTGCATCTGAAACTAAGGCCATTTCCAACTTCATGCATTCAAATACTATTATTGTGTATACTGATTTTTTTAGAAGTGATCTGAGGTCCCTTCCCTATCAATTCCAGGATATACTTGCAAACGATAAATTGTTATTGGTGTATTTATAGAGAACACAGCTTTAAGGAGATTAAAATAATGATTAAGTTAATACTCGTAGCTACCCATGGGTAAGACAAAAGCATACCTAGGAATGCATCCACTAAACAGCTGATCCCACGCATGGCACGAAAGAATATTTGAGGCAGATGTTTAAGGCAGGGGTACTGATTCAGTTCTTGAGTCATCCCACTCACATTCAGAAACTGCTCCTGAAATTTGGGGGTAGAGCTAATAATGGCTGGGTTACTCAAATCCACAGGATTACTGCACACAAAGAGAGCAAAATATGTGTTAGTCAGTTTAAGAACAGCTGTTAAGATTTTAAAAATACCTGAAGATGTAATAGTTTAAGGCATTTAAATAACACCACAAACCAGCATCCAGTATCAATACCTTTTAGCTGTTACTCCATCACTTCCTGGCTTGGCAGTACTTAATTCTATTGATTTCAAACATTACCCAAACACAAGGAATAATTTTATCAAAATGAAACAAACCAGAGCATATACTTGCTAGACTAATCCCACTCTCGCCGTAATATTAAGTACTTATGAGGTTTTTTGAACCCAGTTAAGAGTTCCTTACATTTTTAAAGTTATTTTGGAAAGGTAAGCAATGAATTAAATATTGCCAAACAGAGACAAGAAGGAGAGTGGGTTGTAAACATTTTTCCTGACTGACACAAATCCTGAAACAGCAATTCCAAATTTGAAAAGTATAGTACTTGTGACATTAGTACCACAAATGAAGAAAAAGAGGTTTTTAGTCAGTTAAGAAGTAGATTTTAAACAGTCTAACGTTTATCAAGCCTTTACTATTAAATAAAGTTTTATATGAAAAGTTTAATATTCCAGTGTTTGAAAGCATTAATGTAATGTCATTCCCAAGACTCTTTAAAACAAAACAAAACACTTGGTTCAGTCGTGCCATTAAGGAAGTGTAACATGTATGTTAAGATTAACTGTGTAGATTTCTTCAGAAAAGCTAAAGAGAAACACCCATATTAAAAATAATCTTTTGTAGGTTAAATTTAACACCCTGGACAGTAAAGGGAAGTTGTATACATCTCTCAGAGCTATTGTTCTGCTTTTCCTGTTTGCTATCTCAGAGAAACAAAATTCTATTGAACTCGTTTTTCAGCTCCTCCAAAATGCCAAATAGTTAAAAGAGCTTTTAATTAACTGAACCAGTTTACATTCTGAAGGAGTCAGAGAGTTCAAAGTTGAACAACCCACTCAAGGCCTCACCCTGAGCTGCTGAAGGGCACTGGTACAAGTCTCTCATTTTATTCTGTTTAGGTGCTTAATCTTGGCAATCTCCAGAGAAATGTTTCATTTGTCATTCAAATGTATAAAGCTGATGCAAGAACAGGAACAATGGATGGCTGTAATTACAATACCTCAGCATATGTAAAAAGCGAAACCAAGTTTGTGCAACGCACTCATTATCCATTTCAAGAGGAATCAGACCGGCATCTTCATCGGGAATTTTAAATGGAGGAAACGAAGGTCCGTATGTAAAACGCAGCAACCTAGGAAAGCAAGTCACACAGACCTGTCCTTCAGTGCAAGCTCCTCAAAAATTTAACAGTGCATTTGAACCCCATAGGTATCAGCAGCCCACAGGTGAGCCCCCAGGCAACAGCACAACATCCCAAGTTTTCCTAGAGCTCCCCACTTTTACAGTCATTCAGCCCTCTTACAGCTTTGAATGGTGCATACCTTGGAGCCTGCCTAAAGCTCCAGCCAACTCCAAGAGCTGTTAAGGCACAGCAGCCCTCGGCAGCTCTCCCATTGCTTAGCCAAAGGGGTCACCAATTAACAGCCACATGCAGAGCTGACAGAATGCTACATAAAAAGGAAGAGTGGAAAAAGTTACAAATAAATAAATAAGTAAATAAATAAATATTAAAAAAGGAAGGAATTTAAGCCCTTATCCTCACAGCTCTTTAGCACAAGTGTTCAATGACACCAGCAAGTCATATTAGGTTACAGGTCTAAATTCCAGCTCCTGGCTGATGACCTACACTGTACACCAGCAGTGAACAGCACCCAGTGTGGTCCTACAAGCAGCACAGGACTTGCAACCCCCAGATGAGGGAGTTCTTCAGAACAGATGCACCACGACTGTCAGGGGCTGGGACCTACAGACCTGCCAAGAGCCATGAGGACACTGCTGGGATAAATGGAGTTCTTTCTCTAGAAGTGCTGCAACTACCTGAACAGTCACCAGTGACCTTTCCTCAGCTCCTACTGCCTAATCTGACCCCTGCTTCACACCAATGTCGCCAAATTACGGTTCCCTGATCAACATAATCCTGATGTTCTCTAAAGGGATGGAAGAGACCTGTCTTGAACCTTCTGAATATCCCAGCACTCCCAGAAATCAGTTTGTGTGTTTCCCTAAGCTACCTTGCCTGTAAGGATCAAGAAATGTCCTGTTCATCATATTGTTCACTTATAAAGCAAAGTTTTTACATAAATAAAGTCATTACAAGCAGCAGAAGAGGAGGAGAGAAGTAGTTTATGGCTGACCCCTAAACCAAAAGTCTAACAGGCTGAATTCCCATCTTCCACTTCTCCCAGAACCAGGCACTACAGTAACCTGCAGCCAATTAACTCAAATGTCTGAAATCACAGCCTATAACAGGACCTAGCCTGGAAAGAAAAGCAAAAGAGCTTTAGGACACAAGGCCTTCTCCAGGTCCAACCCAGATGCTGAGGAGTCCGTTCGGGGCAGGTGGCTCGGGGTGCTGTAGACTCAGCTCTGCCTGGAGGGAGCCTGAGGCAAGAGGAACTGCCACCTCTGTGCATAACAAAGGGCAGGGGGACCCGAGGCACAGCCAGGTGCCTGGACACTCAGAGACACAGCTCAGGACTAGGGAGGAAGAGCTGAGACGGGCACACACTGGGACTGTGAGGGGAGAAAAGCCCAGGGGGGTTTTTGTTGGGGGTCCCTCCTTGGAGGCACCAGCTCCAGCTGTTCCTGTGCGACCGGGCTGTCCCTAAATCGCTCTGTGGAACGAGACAGCCGAGACTCTCCTTGGGAGCCCTGGCGTGACTGTGAGTGGGGTGTGCGGGGAGTCAAGCGGGACCCGCCAGCCACAGGAGCCGCCGCTGCAAAGGGGCTTCAGTCCCGCGGGGAGAGTCACTGGTGGTGGGAGAGCGACTGCCAGGGAGTCCCGGGAATGGTCACACTGGGAAGTTTCCTCAACACCAGAAATACACACGTCGTACCACGCAGTAACTGCTCTCCTGCACTGTGTCCATCTACATTTAGTGCCCACAGGCTTCATCCCACGGTAGGTGTTTGCTGAGGAATTACTTGACTGTGAAAAACACAAAAGAGCCTGACCCAATCCCATGCACAGTCACGCCCCACACCACTGCCTGGCAGCACACAGTGCACTGCTTAGTTCCCCTTGTGAGCTTTTTCATTAAAATCAGTTTTTCACAGAGCATGACCAAATCTTGACTGAAATATGGGCCATTTTCAAGAATGATTGAAAAGAGAAATAAATTGTAAGCCACACATGCAAGTCAGTTAAAATATAATTAAAGCAACCTAGATGAGGTACAAGTAGTATTGATTGGTATGGCAACACAACTAAGACTCCAGTTTCATCCTGCTATGAAATCAAGCCAGGGACACAAATTAACACTGTATATGTGTACAGATGTCCAAGTATAATTTTCCATATGGTTTTAAGTTGAAACATTTACTCTCAGCTTATTGCTAATTCAGAGAACTGTTTACTAAAACACTTTAACTGTTTGAAGCTGGAACTTCATTAAAGTATTAAAATTGCAGCTTAAAATACCACTGAACCTTTAAGAGTCAGCCTCAGAGGAGCTCAACTTTCCACGTGTCAGGTATGAACCAACATTACTGAACACAGACTAGAACACTGCAGAAACCCTGCAGATTACTGTGCACCAACAGAACCAAGACTGTTACTCAACAGTGGGAGATAAAGTGTAGGCACAGTGCACGGTGCAGAACACCGACACATGTTTTGAGACAGGGCTGTTCTTTTCAGATCAGTGAATCATAAAGTATTTTCCGTTATGCAATGCTCCATCTAATGAGCTAAAAATAGCCACAGAAATAGCGTGGGAAATATGCAGAACTCGTATTGCAGCTTTATTTCCCACAGGTTTAACAAGTAGCTGCATAACCTGGAAAAATCTATCCACACTTCAAATTTTGACAGGTAATTCAAAGCAGAAGTTTTCAGAGTTAAAATAAACCCTTGCAGAAAAATATACTATTGAATATTTCACAGTGCAGCCATTTTAATGCATCTTTGAACTTTCACAGAAATAAGTTACTGTCATTTCAGGAGAGCTGGGAGCTCTCCTCTCATCAGCAGTTAATTCAGTTCTTTCCTCCAAGAGGCTGAGATCTGTCCCACAAAGACCTCATACGACAAAGACCTCAGCATTAAGGACACTGAGACTCTGCTCACTGTTCAGGGCCTTCTACTAGAGCCCAAACTCTCCTGCAGCCCACAGATCTAAGTATTCCCTCAGTCAGCTTGCAAGTGACACCGAGGTGACCTGCTGGAGGGCAGGAATGATCTCTAGAGGGATTTGGACAGGCTGGATCAAGGGGCCAAGGCCACTGTATGAGGTTAAACAAGGCAAAGTGCCATGTCCTGCCCTTCAGTCACGACAACCCCACACAGAACTACAGGTCTGGGGCAGAGCAGCTGGAAGGCAGCCCCGCAGGAAAGACCTGGGGTGCTGATCAACATGAGCCAGGTGTGCCCAGGTGGGCAAGAAGACCAAGGGTACCTGGCTTATACCAGCAACAGTATGATCAGCAGGATCAGGGCAGTGATTGTCCCCTGTGCTGGCACTGCTGAGGTCAGTTCTGGGCTGGAGCGTCTCCAGGGAAGGGAATGGGGCTGGGGGAGGGTCTGGAGCACCAGGAGTGGCTGAGGGAGCTGAGGGGGCTCAGCCTGGAGAAAAGGAGGCTCAGGGGGGACCTTCTGGCTCTGCAACTCCCTGACAGGAGGGGAGAGCCGGGGGGAGGTCAGGCTCTGCTCCCAGGGAACAAGGGACAGGATAAGAGGAAACGGCCTCAAGCTGTGCCAGGGGATGTTTAGATCATGCATTAGGGAAAGGTGCTCCATGGAAAAGGCTGTCAGGCACTGGCACAGGCTACCCAGGGCAGTGGGGGACTCACCAGAAGGTAGTTAAAAGGTGTGTGGATATAGCACTCGGGGACATGGTTTAGTGGTGGGCTTGGCAACACTGGGGGAATGATTGGACTTGATGATCTTAGAGGTCTTTTCCAACCTAAACAATTCTGTTTTCATGATCCTCATTGTTCCCATATCCAGCAAGGCTTGGTACAGCTCTGCTCCCATACTCTCTAGAGCAGAGGAGAGCCTGTGGCCTGCCTCTGTCCCATCACATCTAACCTGCCAGGGCACAAGCACCAGGCAGCTGTAACATGGCTTCAGCTCCACAGGGCAGGAGAAGCAGAGTCCCAGAGTCACCTCAAACCCAGCAGCATGCAGCAGTAACAAGCACCTAACAATTCTGATGGTGATTGCCATTAAACACACACACTATAATGCTCCACTAATATTCATGAGTCATTCTTCAGGGCACATGATGAAGAGTCACAGTGATGGAGACTAATACACACACACTGCAAAGTGCTATATATCAGAGAGGTGCTGAGCTTACACGACAGAGACAACCCAACTCAGATCTTCCCTTGCAGAACAAAGGCAGACACACAGAGTACAAGGATACCAGCAAGATCTCACTTTCTATTGCTCATTCACTTCTGGATTGCTCTGCAGGCCACAAATAAGCAACAACAAAGGAAAAACATGTCTAACCACAATCATCCCCTCACACGTGTTTACTTCCAGAGGGTTTCTCCTACCTGGACGTAAGGGCACAGATGACCTTGCTCCACTGCTCAACTACTGCAGGGTGATGTCGCCAGTTGGCCACCATCTCTTTGGCAGTTTTCCAGTACGGGGGTGTCGGAAAGCACCGCGTGCAGGCGAGTAACCACACCTCGAACAGCACGCCAATTAACTTCTCCGCCAGGTTCTCAGCAATGCCACCTTGCAACAGAAGCAAAGCACACCTTCAGTTAGTATTACCATCTAAACTTCGAGTATCTCCCCAAAGAGGTTTCAGTTTAAGTGCATTAATATCAAGCTCATTCTTTTCTAATTTTTAAGAGTGATTCTTGATTGCTTCCTACAGCCAATCTCCAAATGTGATAGACAAAGCCCAGGCACTTGTGTGTCAGTAAGGGACACTGGGAATTCACCAATCTTAAGCAGTCTTCTATTGCACTTTATCTATACTGAAGTGTTTTTTGAAATAGGTAAAACTGACAGTATTATTTTTCAGTAGGCAGGCCAAAGAGTAAGACACAGGGGGTTTCAGTGAAACAAACAGGGAACATCATCTGAAATGGTTCACCATGAACTGCTCCTGTACAGAGTCACTGTCCTGCAAAACTACTCTCAGGAAAACTCAGCTCCAAATCATTCTCTGGCAATGTTTTATTTTGGAGCAATGCAGCAAAATTAGGAGTGAGTTATTACGTTTTGCTGGCTACTAAGAGCTTTAACAGGTTCCTCCATCCCGCTGGCAGCCCAACACCAAGCAGAGCCAAAAGTTTTTCCAGTAACTGAACCGAATGGAAGATGAACACGAACCTTGCACAGTTGGAGCTGCTAGAAGAGTGTCATTGATCTGAAGAAGAAATAACAACAAAACCTCCCAGGTTTCTCTTGCCATAATTGTCGATTCATGAGCCAGTTTCTGGACAGCTTTCAAAACCTGCAAGCACAACCTGATCTGACTGGATCCTGGGTCTGGTCTGGAAGAGAAAAAAAACAATGCTCAAGAAACAGAACTTCAAAGGGATAGATACAATAACATCAATTTTCAGCAGCTACAAGAGGAAACAAATATAACTGAAGGTGAGCCAGGAACATGACCAATATGCTTCTGTGCACCTTAACTCTATCTCTAGGCATCCTGACTCTGCCTCAAGGAGTACAAGATGTACCGTCACATTTGTCTCTACGTGACAGAGACCCACTGGCACAGATTGGACACTCGCTGGAGCAAGCACAACCCATCATCTCCAAGGAATTCATCCCGGGCCAACCAACCAGAATGTAGTTGAGACATCGTGAATTGTTACATACATAATCCAGAAGTGGCAAAATGTTTCTCATTGTCAGAAAACTAATTTAAATTCTTCCTAGTTCTCCTCTTGCTTCCAAGTCAACTCTTATCCCTTCTTCCTTGAGTCTGGTTTTCCTTTTAATGACCCCTTTCTACATATTTTTCTGTAAATCCAAGCAACTGGGGGTAAGTAAGGAAGAAAGGAAACCATTTCACATTATCAAAGTTTTTGCTGTAGTAATGATCAGATCCACAGTGGCACTGCTGAGTCACTCAACATGAAGTGTTGCAGAAGCAGCACAAAGCAGCATCACCTCTTCCCATCAGTTAGTCTGGACAAGGCAGAACATGTACAAAACAGTAACATGACATGTTCTGGACAGTATCTGACGACAGGGGTAAACAGACCTGAGGAAGCCTAAAAGTTTAAAGGGTGAAAGAGATTACAAATTAGAGTGTGCAATATATGTAAGGCATATTTTAACCTGTGCAGCATTTCCTCATCCCTCCTACCATGTACTGAAGGGATGACCAAAAAGATCATAGAAGCATTACCTTCCACTGGACTACTAAGGAGTATTATGGGATTCCTACCAAACACTTCCAGTGTGGTATAACCCACGAGTCATGTTGCATGGCAAGAACCCCAAGAACCTGCTGATCCACTAAATACTATCAGCTCTAATCTTTATAGCATAAATGCTGTGTTACAGTACTGGAAACAAGATTACAAAGAGACAAGACAATGCCTAATGCAAAACTGCAGACCACTAGCCCCAGTTCAGGACCTCAATGGGTCGCTAGACCGTAACGCAGAATCTCTGGAGAATAACAAACCTGGGGACAAGTAAGTCCTGCCTTGCTTATAGAACTACTTTTTGTCTGAGCAACAACAGAACAGATACTTTAAACCAAAAGATCTACATAAGCTTTAATCTACATAGGCTTGAAGCTTCCAAGCCTGTTTCAAGACTTGTTTCCCTAACAATTTAGGGAATCTGTGAAAAAAAAAATGTAGGAGCTCCATATGCAAGTAATAGGATACTTCTGAGCTAATCTCATAAAGGCAACTCAAAGGGCCCTGTCCATCTATAAGTTCCTCTTCTTCACAAAGTCAACCCAATTGTAAGTTTTGCTTGCACCATTTCTAGATACCTGGATTTCTATAGAGCTGAGCTTTTGGCCACACTCCTTTGAAACAAGAGCTGTTCTCATGATTTCATATGAGAAGCATATGAAGTTATTACAAAAAAGCACTGGGACAGTCACCTGTTCCATGGTCTCTCAAGCAATTCCAGACATTTTGGTTGCACAGAGGACCCTGGTAACTGCACCTCAATCTCCTGGGGAGGCAAGACACAGGAGAGAGTTCTCACATTTCCTTTCTGTGCTTCCAACAGTGTTTGTGGCACTGAAACTTTATCTGACAGCAGCAACAACCATGACCACTTAAGTAATCTTCAGGACTTCCTGAATATTCTAGGGTTTGCAGAGATGAAACCTTGGGGGTCACCTGGGGACTGCTCAAACATGTCACCAAAGTGTTTCTTTGGGCTGGACCGAAGGTCAGTGCTGGAAGGAAGGACAGAAGCCCACTCCCTGCAGTCACTCCAGCAGAGAGAGAGCAAAGCCAACTTGATTCACACAGCTTTCAGAGATTCATTTTTCAGCACCAGACTGTTTCAAGGGCCATGTGTGTAAAGATTTGATTCAGCTGAGTGCTCAGACTACAATGATTTATGCACACCTCCTCTGTATCAGTGTACACAAGCTCCTGAGATGCCATTTACAGTGAAGTGCCTGCTTCAGGCTGCTGCATTTCACACCTCAGCTGTACATCCTCCTCAGGGTCTGAAACCTCCACACAGCTCTGGGCCACCACTTTTAAGGCAGACAAACCAACAGCTACATTGTTTCCAGGGAACCAGGATGAGGAAGGAAGCTATTTTAATCACAACCCTCCATACGACAGAGGCTTATAATAAAGGCTTAGTATTTTCAACACAAGAACAGGAGATTTTTCCAGGAGACAGTTCATCACAGATTGCTAGTGGAGCTCCTGGGTAAGTACAGGAGCCCATCAGCACCAACAACCTGCATCAGTTGGGTAAGCCCAGAAATTACTCTCCTCTTCCCCACCACAGGCAAGTTAGACTGAGCCTTTGCTTTTACTCAAACCAGGTGTGCACAGCTCAGTTCTGCATTTCATTTCCAGAAGAGAAATTCCTCCTGTTGCTGGAGTGAATTCTGAACACAACTCCCTGGAGGGCAAAACTTGGAGTTCTTTTTTCTGAAAATGGAGCAGCGACTTGAACACCAAGCACTGACAGCAGCAGCCATGAAAAATCAGTGTTTCAGATACATCTCAGGGACTCTTGAAAGAAAAACCATAGACTAGTTATATTGGAGGGGCGGGCGGTGTTTAAAATACTGATTTTTCAGCCTGTCCCTGTCTCTAGAGGTTAATTACTGCATTCAGCAGTCATCACT
The DNA here is from genome assembly GCA_036023395.1 of Myiotriccus ornatus. Classification (NCBI taxonomy): domain Eukaryota; kingdom Metazoa; phylum Chordata; class Aves; order Passeriformes; family Tyrannidae; genus Myiotriccus; species Myiotriccus ornatus. The sequence continues at coordinate 409,913 of JAYRBT010000054.1, read as the reverse complement.
AGCCTGCATCAAGCTCCAACCATGAATTTGGGAGAGAAGGGTGAAAGGGCACTTGTGCCAACAGGATGCAAGAAGCTGGACTACTGAGCTGCCTGCTACCAGGGCCCCTGGTGCGAGAGCAGGCAAGGGATGACACAAACAACTATTTAATGGAATAGCAAAGAACTTCTCTACTGTGCCAAGGGAATAAAAGACAGCAGACTGTATTCTGCAAGTGTTAAAGCTGAGACAACCTCCTGCAGCACAAGCTTGCCTTCAGCAGACTTGTGCCACTGCCCTGACCTTCCTTTAATGGGAATTAAAATGTGTTTTCACTACAAAGTAAAAGCAACAACCACTAAGGTTAGGTGGCAGACTTTGAAGCAATCAGTAAATATCAAAGAACTCCTTGTCTGAATTTGCATAAGCTATTATTCACAATCCTTTATTAACAAAGCCTTCAGGTAAAGTGGAGCGAGCCAAGTGCAGCAGAGCACTTTGAAGGCCACTTGCAGTGATATATTATTAATACTGATAAAAGCAGATGATCTGATACTTATGGACATATACTAAACATTGATCTGAAGTTAAGTGAATCTCCTCTTACTTATCTGATACATGTGTTCAACAGTGGCAGGAAAACTTGCCATAAACTATAAACAAGGTATGATGTTTGAGCACTCGGACAACGGAGCTGTGTCCAAGACATAGAAACATGTCTATTCAACATCAGCATCCAAGGATGTCAGGCAGCAAGCACACCTCCATGGGGTTCTTTCAAAACTACCCGTGAAGCACAGTCAGCATAACCATGCCCATTTAACAGGTCACAAGATGCAGTCACAAAGCACTCACTTACTGCAAGATCCTCCAGCACAACAGAAATGTGGTCAAATCTTGAATCGCCAAAGGCTGGGACTGCCATGATGTGCTCTTGGTTATCTCAGTCTTACACAATAAAAAGTACATGGTCACGCAGTGATGCTCTTCAGCCTTTCCCCCACCCTCCAGTCATCCAACAGAGACAGATCTTCTTAGGTCAGTAAACATTCAAGTCTAGGAATGATCTGTGATTCTGACTACCTAAACCCAGCAGCAACAACTCAATTTGCTACTGAAAATTACAAAACAGGCGTGGAGAAACACGTTCCTCCTAATCTTGCAGCAGAAACAGTCTTATTTCAGTCACGAACCTCTGTGCCTCAGGAGGTCTCTGACACAGCCTGGAATCCCTCAGCCTCCTGAGCAGCCCAGCCCCCACACTCACCTCGGTACAAAGAGGTTTTGGAGATGTTTGAGAATGCTTTGAACATAAAGGTTTGGTTCCTTAATAACAGGTAAAGGAATGGAGTCCTTAGGTAACACGAGAGCCATAATCCAGTCTGTATATACATCCACACAGTATTTCACAGTATCGCCGTCCAGAGGGAGAGTCAATCCATAACAAACCACTTCCATAGTCCATTTTACCTACCAAACACAAAGCAAAATTTATTTATTAAAAATAAATATTAGCAAGTAAATAAATATTAGCAAGTAAATAATGGTCAGAGCACATTGGTTCTAACTCAACAAAATTTCAGTAGTTATACTGTATGGGCAATTCTTGTTAACACATCCTGCAAGAAAACTCTAAACCACTAACTCGTATATCATGATGTTATGAAAAATATGAATAAACTGCAAATCACTCTTAAATTCTGAATCTTTTAAGTCTAACCTGTAGAGAGAGCTCTTCAGAACACACAAAAGCTGATGATGAACTAGCTGTTAATAGAAGCCTTATGTAGATTACTAACCTAAAAATGTAACACACTTCATAAAACTTGGACTATTAAAAAGAGAAAAATAAAAGAGGCTATAGAAAACCATGAAGTTGCCGCTCTGGCATGAAGGAACCTGTGACCTCCAAGGAATGCACTTACTTCTTTGTCTGTTTTTAGTAAACTCTCACTTCCAACAGAGGATGTAATTAAAGCTTGTCCAAGAGGACGCACCACTGCATTTGCCACTTCTCTCCCCACGTTTTCAGGATAGCTGTGAAGTACACTGGTATTCCCCTGATCATTTTGAATGACAAGATGCAAGGATCTCCACTCTGAGTACATAGTGCCTCTATGCTACAATCCAAACAACACCTGGGGAGCAAGGAAGGAAAAATGACAATTAGTAGAAATGTCTGTGACAGGAGTTACCAAAACTGAGGCTGTGTGTCACAATCCAGACCCCTGTAAATTCAAGATGCACATGTCCATGTCATACATTTGAAGATCTGAAGAGATTCCAACAGCTGTCCTTCAACCTTAATAGGTTTTCATATAACCAAGAGCTTCATTAGAGATTGCAGCAAGTTTCAGCTTGGGACTGTCAGTCCATTTGAGACACTCAAACTTGAGAAGAGACTTCGCCTCACCCTTCTGCTTGCCTCATCTTTGTGGGAAAGATGCTCTCACTTACATGACATCTTCAGCTAAGTAAAAAATAGTTCTACAAGTATATTGCTCATAGAAGCAATGGCTGCAATTCATCCCCTTTTCCCTTTTTTACCTCAATAGTAGTTAAAAATAGATACCAGGGAACTTTCAGGAAAACCTGAGTCATCTCCGAAGACAAAAATCCAGCCTCTTTTACATTCATAAGGTATTTCTCCTACAATATGCACTACTCAAAACTGGTAGTTGAAAAGTGTGATTGAGTGATAGTGAAGAGTGCCCTTTATCTGCAGTGAGTTCAGGACTCACTGAGTCTTAGTCCATCACTAACCTAAACCCAGCATCACTTTAGTTTCATTGTAACATCACATACATGTTCCAAACCTAAGGCACTGGGGTATGCTCTAAAGCATTTCAAATACTTGTGAAGTCAACACACACAGTCACTCCATAAAAATCTACTTTTGTCCCACAGAGTCCAGATAGAAAAGCCACTAGGAAATCTCCCAGGGAGAACTCTCAGAACCAGACAGGAGACACAGTTCTCCGATCAGCAACGATCCCAGCACAACTGCAGTTGTGCCTTTCCCCTCACTGCAGTTTGAGATCAGGAAGCCAAGTGACCGTGAACTAACCAGGTATTGCAGTGGTGGGGGGTTGGGGTGGGTTTTTTGGCATGTTGTGAAACCACAACCAAGAGAGGCGATTAGAAGCAGCGAAAGTTAAGCTGTGCTTCCACAGTCCCTCTGACGCAGCAGCACCCTTGTGTCCCCAGCAGCACCCACAGCACCCACTGCTGTGCAGGGACAGGGCTGGAGCCCGGGCAGAGCCCACAGCCCCGGGGTAGGGCAGCAGACAGGCACGGGAATGCCTCCAGCCTCAGCTCAGGGAGATCTGCCACAAGCAGCCAGGTTTGATCCGCACATCAAAACATCCTGAAAGCTAAGCCAGCACCCAGTTTTGTCTGCTGACACAGCTTTTAGGTGGATCAAGATCTGATCTAACTTAGATGAGACAAACATCTGTGCCAACACAATGGAGCAGTGAGGACCCAGGGCCAGAGGGATGGCAGGAGCAACCCTCTGACAGCAGCAGGCTTTGTACCTGCTCACAACATTACGCTGCTGCTCGAGCAGGTGGCACCGCGGCAGCCTGACCCACCAGAACTGCAACTGCACCATCTCCTTTCCTCCCCTCCCACCAGTACCAGCAGTCTTTTATCCCTTATCTGAACCAACTGACCACAGGGTTGGCACAGGAGAAAAGCAAGGAGCGTCCAACAGCCCCAGCTTAGATCAGCTCAAGCTGTCACGAATGGCACTCCAAGGTCTGTTTGCCAACTACACTTACCCGGCACAACTTGGAACCCAGTTAGTTATACAGGGAATGTTTTGAATACCTTAGGCATTCCTTAGCCCAAAACCAAACAAGAAGCCAGGCCTAGAAATACACCTTCCTAGGGACAAGCCACTATTTAAACATGTCTGCACATTTAGCTGACTCCCCAAGCGCTTATTTACACTCAAAATCCATGTACAAATCCTGATGATTCCCTTCAAGGGAGGAGGGAAAGTGAGGCAACAAGATCTTGGTCTTCCAAACTACATCCTTTCTGGTCTGAGGCAGTAATCACATGTGCTCAACTGAAAGTGAATTAACCAGAGCAGGGGCAGCCTGCAGGAAGTACATCCCCTGCATCCTTCAGGCACCTTCCCTCCTCTGCGGGCTAGGGCAGGGGAAATGCTCCTGTCACTGCAGTCAAAACCCTTAGGCTTAGAGAAAAACAACAGTTCCATGACACAGAGAAGTCACACACAAAAACATCCAAAACCAAACCAAACCATACCATCTCCCCCACACACATACAAAAAAAAAACCCCAAAACAACAAAAGAAAACCAACCAAAAAACAGGATAAAAACTGCCAAATATCCACAAAAAAAAACCAACCTCCAAAACAAATAAACCCTCCCAAATTCCAGAATCATCAGTAATGGCTCCAGTCACTGCTTAGCTTCATCATCTAAGTTTCCATACTTCTCCTGTCATATCCTATAGCCACAGAGTCTCTTCATCTTCCCCCTTCTGTCCCACCTGAATGTCATCTCAGTCTCCAGCTTGTGTCTGGAGTCAAAGCAGAAGGGACAGAAGTCAGATATCCACTTTCTAAGACCTCCCCTTTCCCTCTCAGTCCCACAGCCCTCTGCCTCTACCCCCAGAGCAGAGTGTCCCTTCTCCCTGCCCCCCAGCTTTGCTGCTCCCCACGAGGGGAGGGGGGAAGCACTCTCCATCCCTCCCCTGTGACACAAGTTCATTAGAAGCAGGTAACACCATTTGAGGAGGCTGATTTAAATAAACTGATTTGAACTGATAAAGCAGCACGTCCTTTCCATACCCACCCTCCGGCTGCAGGGCTGAGGTGAACAGCTCATGGCAGGAGCTTATCAGCATGTGATAAGCACAGCACAGGCGCTGTGGCTGCTCTCCCTCGGCCCAGAGCAGGGTGCCCAGATGAGAGCGAGTGCAGCACAGCCCAAGCAAACTTCAGGCAATGCCTGTGTAGAAGCTTTCTGATCTAGATTCTCATAAGAGAATCCTTGTCCTCAGAAAGGACAAGGATTCCCAAATCCTACTGCCTTTTGGAAAACCCTCACTGCACCAGGACACAACCACCCGCCTTCATGCAGCTCCCTGACACGATAAAGCAAAGATGCAAAGCCCTTCTGGGTGACCCTTCCACACTTCTGAGGAGCAGCACTTGTAACAGATATAGGACATCTGTGTAGGATATCTGTACAATATATCATGTCTAAGGGGTTTAGCAGCAGGACAGGCTAACCAAAACCTCTGGTACCACACAGGCACAACCTGCTGCCTGACCATCATACATAAATGTAATGATCAAATCTTATTACTAGTTGAGGCTTCCTTTGGTCTTGCCATAAAAGAAATCTTCTGTTAGTCTTATCAATATCCAAGGCATACTGAAACAAGTAATTGTTTCAGATGCAAAATCCTTATGAGGGGGATTTATCAGGGTATTGATCTATTTGCCCCCTATGTGTAGCAGTTAAAAGTTTTTATTTGTGAGGATTAGAAGTTGCTTTTTATTTAAGACTCCACCTGCCACTTGAATTGGAAATTGCTGCCATCTGTTAGGATTGGTGTATAGCTAAACTCATCTAGGATGCAGCTTCTAATAACTGGACCTGAGTTAAAAAAGGCTGGAAAGTCTCCCCACACAATGGTATCCGAGCCAGGGTCCTGACAGATTCCACACACTGACAGCTCTGTAGTTTGCCTTAGGCAAGAGGCACCTAATGCTGTGCAGCAGCAGGACCCCCTCCCTTCAGAGCCTGCATTTATCACTAATTACTGAAAGAGCAACAGCAAATTGAAGACAAAAAAAAGTAACTGTCACATCACACCAACAGCATACCCTGATTTTGACTTCTGTATTTCAGCTTCCATAAAAGACCCTTACTGGCCCAACCAACATCTTCCAGGTTTCATGCAGCTGAATATTCACATACACACGTCTTATTGGAGTTCAAGTCATTAAGGATTATCAGAAGGCTAATTAAGAGGAGGGGTGAAAGAAGAGTAAATAAACCCCTGAAGTTTACTAAGCAGTTTAACACGCTCTTGTATACTATATATTCACTGTATGTTCCTGAAGGCTGCAGTAAATAAATAATACCCCGATTCTCACAGACAGAGCTGGAAAAAAATTGTCAGTATTAACACTGGCAAAACAAAGGAGACATGTGAAGTTAAAATATTTATCACCTACTATGAAACCGAGCATAATTCCAATATTCCTTAGTGTGGTAAATAATCTGGTTTCAATGTATTTCCTCCAGATCCGTTTCAGCTTAAGAGCTTCAGTAGCTATCACCATATAAACCACTGAAATTGGATGTTTCAGCATTTAAGACCAAAGATCCTCAGTTCTCAAATACTGCAGAAGCTGGTGAGTATGAAAGAACTTAGTAATGAGTCCATAAAAAACACAGAGTTCTATTTCCAGTTCCCAAAGACTTAATACGAACCTCTGCAGCCAAAATATTTAAACTCCATGGATGACTGAAGTCAGACAGTGAGAATTACCTAAGTAAACACAGCCACATTCTGCAGTTACTCTGAAGGAAGGGGCAGTAGGTCAGAGCCCAGTTGAGGTGGGGTGTTTGGAGCGTGTGCAGGGGAGAGGTCAGGGAATCAATCCCTGTGTATGGAGCAGCTCCCCAGAAATCCTGTCCTGAGGGAGGGCAGTGCTGGGGGCAAATGGGAACATTTAGTCCTTCAGGCTCAGCAGCTTCACACGTACAGTGAAGAGCTTGCCCACAGTGCAGAAGAATTTCAAGCACCAGGACAAGCTGCCCCAGAAGCGGATCCATACTGGGGTTTAGGAGAACCAAAAAGGCAGAGCAGAGGCAGTGGTCAGTAGTACAGTAGATGCAAAGACCATCAGCAGAGATACCCAAGGAAGGCTGAAGGCCTAATTGAACCTAAACCAGAGAAGCATCCACATAAAGGGTCTTCATCAAAGTTCTGTCATATTAGATATGCTTTGTAAGCATTTCCCAGAAAGCAAGAAATCCGTGTTTAACACGACCTCTCCTATCCAACAGTACCGACATCAGCTCTAGAGAGGCAACAATTCTTGCCAAAAAGCCATCCTGCCACAACCTGCCTTCCCCAAAGCACACACCGAGGAGGTTTATGAGCAATTTTCCTCAGGTCTGTGACAGTCTGAGAATGGACAGCTGCCACGTGCCCACTCATCCCACCACTCTGCAAGATCACGTTGGAGAAAGTGACTTAGATGTAGCTGAGCCTAACTCAGCACCTCTGGTTTTAAGCCCACCAGGACAGACAAAGCTCAGCCCCTTGCTGGAGCCACCCAACAGGTCAGCTCTGCCCAAGGCACACACTGTGTGTAAAGGATAACAGGCAGGGAGCAGGCAAGAAATAAAAATGGCCTATCTGAGAAGACCTATCTGAGAGAAAGACTAGCATAAAGTTGGCATTTTAAGTAAGTATTTTGTTAAAAAATAAGTGAATATTCATGTCAGGATTACTATTAAACAAAAGAAAGGTCAGGCAGGAAGAGATCAGGCACAGAAAAACCAGGAACTCGTGTGATCCTTTCCCAGACCATTCAGCCACAGAGCTACTGAGTGTTAGAGAAGAGAATCCCAACTACCCTTGCTCAGGGAAGATGAGTTTGTCAGATTTTATTACCTTATTGTAGCACAAATTAATACATGCCTGTGCTGCAGGGAAGGCTGGGTCTCAAACACAAGGTGCCACTGAAGCCACAAGGCTGGGGTCTCTCTGTCCCCATCACCCCCTCCCGGGAGCACTGCTGGGCACCAGCCTGGCCAAGGCAGGGAACAGGGCACCTGCCAAGGAAGGCCACTGCCCACGAGCTGCACACTCTAATAAATGAAAGATTAGCAGAATAGGAAAGCAAAAACGTCAGTCAGTTTTGTATGTTTTGGCTGTTACTCTGTTTTCAAACTTCATTACTCAGGCATCAGCACTACTTTGTTTCTCACCATCGCTTGTTTTTAACAGTAGGGTCGAGAAAATTACCTGTGAGGCAGATCACCTGAGAATTTGGTAGAGTTGTCACACCCCTCATTTCTGCCAAAAACCATGTAACGAACTCAGCCATGAACAATGGGTTTGCCTGACTCGGACTGAGAATAATTTTTACTCAACAGTTTATTTCACAATTTCACTTTTTCCTCGGTCCAGTTTCTCGTGGGACTCTACAAACTGCCCAAGAAGGAAGGACTCTCCCGCAGTCACAGCCCCCTTGGCCCGGGGAGAATCCTCGCTGCACCCACTGCTCGCCAAATAAATCGCAATAAATGCCCGCAGGCCCCGGAGACCGAGCGAGGCGGGGGGAGCAGAGCCCCGGGAGAGCCCAGGAGGCCCGGGCCGGGCACGCTCGGCACCCCCGGGCCGCGGCCGGAGCCCGCGGGAGAACAGCGACACAAACTTTCCGCAGCCCCAGGCCCGGCCCCGCTCGCAGGGCCCGCACGGAGCGGGGCGCGGTGACACCTCCCGCCGCTCCCGGGGCACGGCCACGGCGGGCGCTGGGCCGCGGGGGTCCCCGGGGGCCGCTCCCGCCCGCCCCGCGTTGGCCCCGCGGCCCGGCGCGGGGGGAGCCCCGGGAAAGGCGCGGC
>JAYRBT010000054.1:324808-401206 GCA_036023395.1 Myiotriccus ornatus | reverse complement strand
GAAGCTGTGGCTGCCCCATCCCTGGAAGTGTCCAAGGCCAGATTGGACGGGGCTTGGAGCAACCTGGGCTAGTGGAAAGTGTCCCTGCCCATGGCAGGGGGATGGAATGAGATGAGCTTTAAGGTCCTTCCCAACCCTGTGATTGTTCTGTGATTGTTTTTTATGATAATATAATGATTCTAGAAAAGAATGTAATAAGACATTAACTTAATAATTAAAATTTAACTGCAAACAGAAAATGAAACAAGAGGAAAAGGCAAGTTCAGGGACTGCAGTGTGTAGGTCTGCTGGGCAGTCCCAACCCCGTGGGTTGCACACAACCTGCACCTGGCTGGGACTCAGGGACAGACCCTGCTAGAGGTGGTCATCCATCCATTAATGGGGCTATTAATGCTGGTCTACAAGTTATACCCTCTGAGAAGTCCTGTTGTGGTTTACACTGCAGGCAGCAGCATCTGGGATGAGATATTATGTAAACTCGACTGAGACTGGGGAAGTAAAAATGCAGTTTTCAACTCTTTCTCTGAAAAGCTCCTTTCAAAATTCATGGCTCATTTTCAAATCTCATCTGAGACAGTTTGGTCAGGAGTCACTGTTTTCTCCCCACCCAGTGACTCGGCACTGAGAGCTGCAGGCAGGGGTGCATCACCCCAAGCACCCCAGCCCAGCCCCCTCACACTGCTCCCCAGCAGCACAGGGGGGGCACCCCAGCGTGCCACTCCCATCGCTCCTGTGCAGGGGGCAGCGGGCACAGCTGCCAGGGAGCAGCAGCCTGCTCTGGCAGAGGGGATGGCATTTGACCCCAGCCTCCCCAGCCAGGTGCTCTGCTTTCCCCTGGCACCCAGATGGATCCGGGCCCTCACTTGCTGGGGACCTGCAGCCTCTTTGCTTTGCCACTGAAGCACTTTCTCCACTATAAAATGACTCATCACTATTTTTACAAATTTTTTTTCCATATTTCTATCAATCACATTCTCTGGAATAGCTTCCATACATTTGCCTGATATAGCCAGTAAACTGAGTGGTCTGTAGTTCCCCAAATCCCTTTTAAAAAGCAGAATGGCATCTGCCATGTCCCATTCCTCTCAAATCAAGGGCATTTCATTCTGTGGTTACATAAGCAGGTAGATGACTAATGTTTGTTTAGTCTACAACACCGGAGCGAGTATGATCTAGTGCGAGCAATTTCTTCTTATGAGCAATTTGTCTCAGGATTTCTTCTACTTCCTTCAGTTTGAAACAGATTTTCTGGCTGATTCATTCCCCACAAAAAAAAAAAAAAAATCTCACCCAGGGAATAGCCTGAAGCTGTTTTGGAGTAAACAGCACTGGTAGCAGTGTTTGAGCTGCCTTCTCAAAAACCTTTTGGATTTTTTCTAGGCTTGAACCTCCCTGCCTTTGGATAGTAAGCAGACACACACAGGAGTTATCTTGACTTCGGGCCTCACAGAGAGGCTCACCCTTGTCCATCCCATCCTGCTCCTCCTGGGGTCTGCCTCTCCCCCTGCCCACTGGTGGCACCCAGCTGGGCAGAGAGCCAGGGAGCTTCCTGCCACCCTGCCTGTCCAGAAACACAGCACTGCCCACAGCTGCTGCTTTAGACCCCTGCGAGCCCTGGGAGGAACAGGACCTTTTCTGCCCACTGGATCAGGCACAAGATTTGTCACACAGGTCTCCTGTAGAGAAGCAAGTGTTGTGCTGTGACTGTGCTGTGACTGAGCTTCAGGAGATGTTATCTAAGGTAGAGCTCTGTTTTATAAGCATTTCATCAGTTCCTTATCACACTGCACCATGCATTTTCTTAGAGGATATCTTCTATCATTCACATTTTAATTCACTAATTATTTTACAAACATTGAGCATATTTCCAGTCCAAAGCTCCATCCCAAACTACTCAGTCTCCAGGACCATGCCTTCCGTTAAATCTATACCCATATTAAATCAATTTGCTATATATCTTACACATAATGTCATATATGTGTATATGTCATATAGCATTAACATATATCATAGATAACATATCTGTAATCTTAACAATTCATTTGTGTACATTTATATGTATAGTTTTAATCTGGATATTTTAGCCACTTCCTCAGCCTGCTCTTCTGCGCCAAGATAATACCACAAGTGTCTTGCAAAGATTTTCTTCCCTTTCACTGTAACCCCGATGGCATTGTCCCATTTAGAGCTTTTTCAGAAAACGAGATGTGAAAAAATGCATTCCATCAGTCACATTCCCACATTTCCCATCACTTCCACTGCACAGCTCTAATGTGTAGCTGTACTTCCAGGCATGCTGAGCTTTCATTACTTTAGTTTCTATTTATACTTACTAGGAAGTGAACACAGATATAGTGTTTACTAAACAAGTAAATACTTACTGATGGAAAGGCAAGGGTTTGTAGAGGAAGAGGGAACCTGAAGCAGTCTGTTTTCCAAGCAGGAGGCCGGGAGCCACTCCTACCTGCACAAACAGAGCCAGTGCTCCCAGCTGCTGTGCCTGGAGCAGGGCCAAACCTGGGCAGAAACGGGGTATTGCTGAAAAGGAGCAGAAGAGCCTTTTGTGTTTGGCTGCTGGGAGGGTGCACGGGCCCTTCACACCTGGTCTGTGCCCCTCAACCACAAACCAGCCTACACAAGGAGTTCTCTGCCTGGAGAACACCGAGCAGCCGAGCTCAGCCTGGCCCTGTCTGCACCATGAGCTGCCCTGCCCCACAGACTCCTCAGTAAATGGTCAACATGAAGGATGTGCAGTGACAGTGTAGGAGGTGTTTTCAACATGCCAACGAAACAAGCAGAGGGCTCCTTTCAACTCTTCCATTTCCATAAAAGCCCCAGAAAGACACAAATGATCCATGGGCCGTGATACAAAGCAATGAGGTTTGTGGAGAGCAGCTTTGCCCGCCTGTTGCAGTGCTCCATCTTATGGCGAGGAGCAGCCTTTTGCAGGAGCTCTTTGAGCCAAGGCACACCGTGCAGGGAGTTTTCTGGACATGAGCAGCCACTGCTTTGGAAACACTGGCACCCAGTCCTCTTGCACAGCCCACCTTTCGGGCCTGTCATTCCCCATGCACCCCTGGGTAGCAGCTGCTCCATATCCTGGCTGGGACTGAAGGGGACAGTCAGCACCTGTGTAGCCTGGAAGATGCTGGACAGCAGGAGAGCCCCATCCTGGCGAGGCAGAGCTGCAGACCAGGCTCCAGCCGGGAGCTGCTGGGGCAGCTTTGCTCTCTGCATGAAACTGCGAAGGCCTGGGAAGTCAACCCCCCTGGTCCAGGAGATCTGAACAAACTTGGTGAGGCCTGTGGATGTAGAGATGGCAGAGTTAAGCTTGTGCCCCACTGTTCCCCTGACTGCAACAGAAGACAGAGGTGCCTGCTCAGGACCAGCCCCGGGTTCTTCACAGGCTGTCACCTGATCCCTGCTGTCCCTGGAAACAAGCCATCCATCAACCAGGACAGCCCTCAACAATCAAATGAATCTCCTGTGGGAAAATCAACAGAATTTGCTCCCCTCACCTTGCAGTACAGCAGCATATATGCTGCATGCTTCTTTCTGTGCTGTCACAAAAGCTGTCAGAGGGAGAAATGTTAGATTTGTAACTCCTTGCAGACTGAGACCAGTCCCAGCAGCCCTCCAGCCCAGTTAGAGGCTTTGATAGAGACTCTGTTTTGTCAAAGCTGATACCTCTGGCAAACACTCTCCTTCAGAGAGTGCTGAATGCAAATATGCAGAGAAGATGTTGGAGCATCTCTGATTGCAACAAAAAACAACAGTACTTCAGAAGATATGACGTGGATTAGGCAGAAGAGAGGCTGGCAGAGACAGACTGAATTCTAGCTCTTATTTTCCAAATACAGCTTTCCTCTGAATGCAAACACTCCTTTTAGCTGTACTAAATGTGCACATTTGAGCAAGTGATGGGTGGGTGAAGTTTAAGTTGGCCTAAGGCAGTTTTATCACTTGGTAGTGAACAATTCATTTTTCTATAGTTTGAAAAATAATTGATCGAATTAAAATACAATACTGTTTCAAGACTGTCTTCGTTTTTTGAACTACAGACCTAGATGGAGGGAATGGTTGCTTCATTACCACTGATCTAGACTGACTCGTGTACCCAGGCGGACTAGCAAAAAAAAAAAAAAGCCTTGAGGAGCTTACAGCCAAGAGCGCCACCACATCGAGGGAGCGATTTACCCACACGCGCGCGCGCGCAGCGCCTCAGCTCCGCCGCCCGCCCGCCCGCCCGCCCTCCAGCGTTCAGCACCAGCCCAAGCGTTTCGCAGGACCACACACACACGGTGGCACCACAAAACCAGGCCACGGGGAGGGGGGGGAAAAAAAAAAAAAATCTCCCTCCCCTCACGGCGCGGCGAGCTGTCGCTTCCCGCCCAGGGCGGCCCGCGGGCGGAGAGCGGCGGTCCCGCGGTTGAGGTGAGCTCCGGGCCGCCCGTCGTCCTCTGCCCGTCCCTCCCGTGCCCCTCGCCCCCGCGGCCCCGCGGCGCTGAGGGAAGCGGCGGAGAGAGACGAGACACCCCACACACACACACACAGCGTGAGGGAGCGCGTCCCCCTCCGTGTTAAACGGGGCGCTCGCACGGAGGTTTCCTTCTTCCCCCCCCCCCCCCCCCCCCGGGGGGTTCGGCACCCCGGAATTCTCGTTGGCGCTGTTCGGTGTTTTTTATTTTATTTATTCTATTTCGGCCCGGGCCTTTGTCGGAACACGAGTGGGAGAGGAATAGCTTTGTAAAAAAAATTTGTTGGCTTGAGCCGTCACGCTATGTTCACGTCTCTTGTGTTTTTTTTTTTTTTTTTCCGCGTTGTGTTTAACGTCACAAGGAGCTAGAGTTAAGCTGCGATTTAAAACATCGTAGCGAAATGAGGTGGCTCCGCTGTCTTACGGCCCGGGGTTGTGAGGTGCTGCGCGGAACACGGGGTGTTGCAGAGCAGGTGAGGCCGTGAGCCCTGCCCCGGCTCCTGGCAGGGCCTCGGCGGTCCCGCGGACACCGAGAGCCTCGTGTCTGACCCGGGCTTTGGTTGCTCCCCGGTGAAAGGAGGCTGGAAGCGGTGTGCGATCACAGCATGTGAATCGCTGTGAGCTTGGGGCAGGACTTTGTCACACTCCTTGTTTGCTCCAGAGAGTAGGAAAGGTCGGGTGAGGATCAGGGGAAATGGCATCTGGGAAACCCAGAAGAGCTTTTGTGCTTGAATACTGAGGTGATGAGAAGATGGGGGTTACAAGTGGAGAAGAATGCCCCATCCCTGGAAGTGTTCCAGGCCGGGTTGGACAGGGCTTGGAGCAACCTGGCCTAGTGGAAGGTGTCCCTGCAGGGGGTTGGAAGTGGTTGAGCTTTAAGGTCCCTCCCAACCTGTTTTCCTTGGTTCTGTGAGGAATCTGCTTTTGCTACCTGTGCCAGGCATGCTCGTGAATCTCCTGTATTCAGGAGGACTTGGGGGTTTATTGCTTTATCTTCTGCCTTGCCTTATCTGTACAAACAACAGTCTTCCAAGTTCTGGAGCCTGTCAAACCATGTTTAGCACCAGTGTATCAGTCTGTGGTGAAAAGTGAAAAGGTGAGGTAAAGTCAAAGAGCTGGGTTTAAAATTAGTGTGGATGTTTTTTAGTGCAATCATTTATTTGGGCTGGGGGAGCAGAGCTCAGCAGATGTCTGTCTTAGTGAACTGGGGGTCGACCCCTGAAGGAGCAAGACAATTGCTAGGATTCATCGGGATTGTTGGCCATTGGGCTGGAGATTGTGGAGGGATCTCAGGACTGGCAGTGACTGTTCCAATTTCCTTTATTTGTTTGGGATTTTGAAACTTAGCTTGTGTGTGGCACGCAAGGCACAGAAACTTGTCTTGGGGGCAGCAGCTTGGTGTGGGCTGTATTTGGCTTGTATCGAGATGTTTGCAAGTGTGGAAGCTGGAAATGTTATACACTGAAAATTAAACAATGCTATACAATTAAAATTAAACAACTTCTGGAAGCAGCATTATTGGAGGCTGTAATTATATTCCTAGCTACTCATTTTGTATCTGAGGTTAAAAATTAATTGAAATGAGCAAACGTGTTCGATTTGCATTTTCCTGGTCTCTGATCACCTTCAGAAACCTTCCAGTGCTCCTGTTTGCAGCTCATATTTCACATTGTTCATGTATGACACAATCATCAGTGGTTTTCATTGGTAAGTGTGCTGGTACATTTAGATTTCAGAGGCCTTATTACGTACGACATGTATTTTGGTTCCTTAAAGATATACTAGAAAATTTTCTTGAAGTTATGTCTGGGACATTTTTTCTTAAACATCCCTCTGTTTTATGTTCAAGGTAAACATTACAACAAAGTAGTAATATATAGCTGTTTCAGTAAGAAGCACAAAAAATTACAGTCATAGTATGGTCTAAGTACAAAAATAAAAAAGGAGAAAGCAATTCATCTCTAGTTTTTTGGGAGTTGGTTTTCATGTGTAAGAGACTAGGGATTTTAATTTTTAATTACTTAATTGTCATTCTCACAAACAATAGCTCAGTCGGATTGCCAGCACTGTTGCGTTCTGGAAAATGGTGAAGCCAAACCCTCAGTTTTGTTTCTGTAGGCAGTGCTAACACCATAACCCCCCCTGAGCAGGGTTTATCTTGTGCTCATCATGTCAGCTGTGTCTTGGATACAAGTAAATATGTCTGTGCTGCCTAAGCCCTGTTGGGCACTGGGCAGGGCTGGCTCAGGCTGTTTGTGGCTGTGATTATTAAGGTTTTACCCACGATGGTGAGAGCAGAGGAGGGGTTTGCTGCGATTTCCTTGTGCAATATTGAAGACAATGTTCCTGATAGGTGTTTCAGTGCTTCTCAGTGGTCTCATTTTCCTGTGAATGTGGTTTGGGAAGAATAATAAAATGCTGTCTTGCTTTTCCCTGGGAATTCTCAGTGTTCTGTCCATCAGGGCAGTTATTAAGCAGAGCAGTTGTGATTTGGTCCTGCCATGAAAAGGGCTGGGTGACTGTGCCTTCTACTGTGCAAACCGGAGTTGATGAGAGACTTCAATAACCTCACTTGGTCTTCAGTTCTGTGCTTGTAACTTGCTGGATTTTTAATGATCTTATTGATCACTCAGTGTTTTCTATCTGGTCTATCCTCTTGTCTTCTGTGACTGTTTATTGTAGTTATCCAGTTGGTGCTGTAGGAAGCATAGAAGGAACAGCTCTGTTTTCATTTGGCTATCATCTTTCCCAGGCTTGGATGTGTTTCTGTGTTTACAACGGGTGGAGTTCCCCAAAGAGGTGTTCTTTATTTTACAGAGTGTAAAAACAGTAGAGGTTATGAATGTAATGTTTAATTTTGAAGTAACCTTTACTGTTTATTCATGTATAAACCAGATTCTCTTCGTAATTACCGGATGGATTAAAAATGTGAAACTGGCACTTCCCCCCCCCCCCCCCAAGAGCTGGAATTGTGGCTTTTATCTGTGTGTTTAAACAGAGGAGATAGGCAATCTGCAGCTTCCTTTTCATCTGTATTTTGGTCATGGAGCTGTGTGTTACATCTTAAACTGATCTAATGACTGGCTGGCCTGCTAAAGGGCTGGTCCTATTCTTGCTCTGTCTTGTACCACCTTCAGCATTTACTGGAGATGTTCCCGATCCGTTTTAGTTTGCTAAATAATCAGAGCACTAATCCAGCCCCTCTGTGTCCTCATCTCCCCAGAAGATCAGCTTTTGCCAGGTAAGCAAGCTGAATAAGTTCAAAGAAGGGTTGAGGAGTACCAGAGACCTAATTGATTTTTGCAGTGTAAGAACAGCCATAGAGTCAGGTGGAACCATCTAGGCTGCTGTTCTTTCCTAACAGTGATCAAAAAGACAAGAGCATAAGGTCAGGACATATTATATAAACCTTTGCCTGATGGCCCTCTTGTCTCTCCTCAGCTGTCGGATGTCAAGAGTTAGATGTTGTTTGCTTTTCTTTTGTTCACCCTTAATGCATTTTTGTGTGAACTAGCCTGTGCCTCCCATCTGTTTAAATGTATGGCACTGCCACATCCCCGGGGAGACCTTCCAGAGCACAGAATCATCTTATAGGTGCTGACTACCTCTGCTTGTTTTCTTTTGAACTTGACAGCTGCTGGCTTCATTTCCTATCTCTTAGGTGTTGTATTGTTTGGACACAGTGAACAACTGATCTTGATTTACCTTCTCTGTTCAGCTGATGATTTTACAGGTTTCTGTCATATGTCACTGCAGCAATCGCTGTTTCCAGGCAGAAGAGCCCTAGCCTGATTGATTATTCCTCATTCATGTTTTCAAACCTTGTTTCCTTTTAAAAAATATTTTCCCTTCCATTATGTCCTCTTGAAAGGAAGGAGCAGGCACTGCATCCAGGATTTAAACTACAGACATTCTATAGCTTTATATGGTGATTTTATTACTAATCATTTCCTAACATTAGCTTTATTTTTTCATATGTTGAATTGCTTTGAGCTGATGCTTTACTCAGTCTGCTGTGACTCCAGCAAGATTTCCTTGAATATTAATGATCAGTTTGGAGCACACCGCTCTATGTGTGAAATAAGGATCACTTATCTTCAGACCTCTACTTTATTTGCACAGAATTTAATCTGTTGTTTTATTTCCCCATTGTTCACTCTCAGAGGTTTTTTTTGCAGACCTTCAGCCAGCCCTTCTCTTTACTCTCAGAACAGCTTATATCCTCAGGAGACTTTCACTCCACTCCTTGCCCATTTTTCCAGCCTGTTTATGAATACAGTGTGTAGCAGAGTACTGCAAAAGGCTCCTGGCTGACTCCCCACCTTGAGAAAACTGACCTCTTATTCCTGTCCTCTGTGATTTGTTTTCAGCTGGTTGTGAGTCCAGGCCTGGGCTTGCCCACTAGTGTTTCCCGAGGGTCAGCACCTCTCTGGGTGTCTCTATGGCGGTTCCGGCGCTGCTGTGAGCGCTGCCCGGGGAGAGGCTCTGCCTGTCCTGGGGTCCCTCTGGCACTCCACACAGGGAGCCCAGGCTGCAAACAGATCTGGCTGGAAATGAACCCAGCAAATGATAAATTAACACTGATTTAGTGTTGTTGTACTGGCAGTATACGAACGTGGGGATTTAATTAGAATCAATTCAGTCAGATAAGTGTGTATTTCTGTGCTTGCTGCTGCTGATTGAAACTGTGACCTTACAGGCTGAGCTGTAGTCTAGACTGAGGCAGTCTAAGTGCCTGTGCACACACTTTTCATTTCAAATTGGCGTGATTTTGATGCTGTAGTTAGATTAACGTGACTTGGTGTATGAATTATGCCCAGGTACTAATTCAGTGGGGTTTGTGACTGCTTCTTGGACACCTTCCCTGGACTGAGGCAGAAAGACATGTGACCCTGGGTTAACATGTGGAATTCCTTAAATGAAGATAGTGAATAAAGAGGGGGGGTTTAGTGCATTTATGTAAATTAATAGGGATCTAGTAATATTTTTTTATCCTATATATGGACTTTATTCTAATTTATTAGGAACTATTGCATGATAAATATTTTAAAAATATGCGACTGGAAATTCACAAACTTTGCGATTGATGCCCTCGTAGTGTTTTGTAAATGCTAGAATTCTTTGGGGTCTGTGTACATTTAAGCTTCCTAAATACAAAGGATAAAGATCTTTAATGACATTTCCGTTTGCTAAATCGACTGTTCTTGAAAATTTATATCTGAATTCTCCGGTTTTGTTTTCACATGTAATACTTTTCTGCTGAGGGTTTTTTAGGTTGTCTTTGTGTGGAGAACTGAAGGTAGGTGCTTATGTGTTTGGTGGGTTGTTTTGGCTGTGATAGTTTTGAAATTTATTACTTAGCCAACGAGGTCTGGGTTTTTTTTTTCAGTTTGTGTAGGTGTTTCTACCTTTGCACAGGCAGAAAGAAAAACTTGACTGGTGTAAAGGTATAGCCCTGTGACTTGGACTGGTGTATTTCCTTCCAGAAAATGAGGGCTTGTATGTAGATTTGTGCTTTATTTTCAAGGTGGTAGGAAGGTGTGATTTGGGGAGTGGTTTAAATGTGCTTTTCTGTGCTGCATGGGTTGTTTCTGCCTTGGTGGAGGACTGACATAACAGTGTTGGGAGTGTTGAGCAAGTACATGTTGCCCAGTTGGCAGAGGCATTTTTAACTGTTGTATAGGAACTCTACGTTTGCTGTTTTGCTCATGAACTTCATTCTGTCATGGTTTCCATCAAAGAAATGGCCCTCGTTAGAAATTCAATTTCTTTTTTTCTTTAGCTTGGGTGAAAAGGTTGTGAAATTCATATCGTATGGTCTTAGAGAAGCCAGGGAAGGTTTTCTTCTCGTTTTGCAGTGCAATTGGGCTTTATCCATGGGCTGAAGGAGAGAAAGGCACAGGACTTGGTGAAAGTTTTCATATGGATTAGCTCAGCCACAGAACAAAATTATTCTTTCCTGATAAGTAGTTCATTAGAAATATTCATTATTAAAAAATCCAAATCAGTAAGAGTATTTTTTTTGTTGTTGTTATTTCTAGGAGTAGGTGGGTGGGACGCCCAGCAAGTATTGCAGCCGATTCATACTTGGCTAATAAGTAGTTTGCCAGGTCAGCTGACAGTGAGTGGCCTCTCGGTTCCATCCCTGCCCAGGGTGGTCCCGCTGCTGTGAGGTCGTGGTGCATGGCGGGCTCTGGGAGTGCCTTGGAGTCGGGAGCAGCACCGTGGGAGCAAGGGCTGCTGGCTCACAGCAAGGACGTTGCTTTAAGAGCAGGGATATTAATCTTCAGCATTTTACATGGTGCAACCCCTGTATAATGCAAATGCTGTAGCTGCTGCTGCTGGGTTGTTGTTTACAAAGCCAGGAGGTCTCCTTGGTGAGAACTCACCTGTGTTGACCTGCAGTGCCAGGTTGCAGCAGTGTCTCCCTGGCCTGGTGGTGCCGGGCCCTGCTCTGTCCCACACTGCTGGGCCGTAGGATCCAGTTATTGTAGCCAGGAGTCGGCAGGGAGTCCTCAGGGCTCTCACTGCCATTCTCAGTCACTGGCCAGTCACCATCAACATTTCCACATAAATGTCTACATTGCAGAAGGGCTGGACTTTTCCAGCAGAGTGAGTACAAAAGCACAGAGGGGCCCGTAGCTTCATCTGTACAAAAGAGCTAATGAAGAAGTTCAGGTCGTCTCTGCCCAAGTGTCATTTTAATTGTTTTTTTCCCGGTGTCACACTAAGAAAACCCCCAGGCCTCCACCCCCGGGAGGAGCAGTGACAGGGGCTGTGAGCTGCTGTGACCCAGGCGTGTCTCAGCATGGGAACATTCCCATACAGGGGGTCTTGCCATAAGAGAGGGAAGGTTTAAAATATTCTTTTGGCCTCACTGAGCAGAGCCATTGCACTGGCTGGGCAGTGCAGTGTGCAGTACCTTTTGGGCACTGAATTTTTCTGGTTTTAAATGGACTTGGAGTTCATGGCTGTCCAGCTCCTGGAGTCAGTCATAGAAACCATCAGCATTTTCCTGTTTCCTACATGCAAAAGGGTTATTCATGTGCAATTGCAAAGTGTGATGCTTGCAGATGGAGAACACTCTTTAAAAAAAGGCTTAAAGCCATGTTGATTTTGTTGTTCTTTAGCTGAGGTTATTCATGGCGTTTGAATATGTGCTTGTCTGGATCTATTGCAGGTGGTCAAAGGATCTGTGACCAGAGTGCTTTGTGGCAATAACTGCTGACTGATTTTGCTGTGGCTGTGCTCTAACAGAGGGAACCATCTCAGATGTGTGATGGTTACTCAGAGGTGTTCCTTGCCTTAAAAGTGATTGTACTGCAGCACTCCCTGTCACTCAGCCAGTGTCCCAGTTGCCACCCCAGACCTGCAGAGGGAAGTTAGAGACCCTTGCTGATGTCATTTTCTTAGGGACTATCCTGATTCTTCTGAAATTCTTTGGTGGCATGCTGGACAGCATAGAGGTGGAGGTGCAGGGATAAAAAAAATGGCCTCCCCCCCAAAAAAAGATCTTACTTGCTGATATATGTATACTTTGGGTGGTAAATGGAAGATTTTTTACAGTTTAGTTTTTTAATTGTTGGACTCAATGATCTTAGAGGTCTTTCCCAACCGTAACGTCATGCCACCTTTCTGGTCCCTCTCTGGCCGGAGATGGTCATTCCAGGGCAGTGATGGACACTCCTTTCACCCTTCTTACCAAATGTTTGTTTGGTTTTTTTTGTTTTGTTGGTGTTTTGGTTTGGTTTTTTGGTGTTTTTTGGTTTTTGCCGTTTTGTGTTTAGTTTGGTTGGTTGGTTTGTTTTGTTTCCTGTTCATGTTCAGCATTAATTGATACATTTTGTGTGATACGTACTTCCATGTTGCCTTCATGAATTCTTTGCAAATGCGTAGGAATGTTGGCAATGATTTCCAGATTTTAGGTAGCCTGACAATCCTGTATCTGGCTATTTGAGCAGTTCTTGGAAATCTGGGAAGCAGCCGTGTCAGTGCCAGGACTGCCTGGTCTGTGTGCACTCCAGAAGCTTCACTAGGATAATGAACCCCTCAGGCCCTTTGGAGAGTGATTGAGCTTACACTATGAGAAATGGCTCTTATTGTTATGCTTGCTAGTAATTGCCTAAATAAAGTGTTTTCAAGGGTAATTCTAGGCCATTCACACCAGTATAAAAATGTCTTTAAAACAATTTTCAGAGCTTACCAGTTGGTTTCTCAGGAGGGGGGTCCTGTGCTTGTTCCACGTGAACGCATTCCGGTTTTGGTGGTGGCTTTAGGTGTTAGGAAATGAGATTTCCTCTCTGAACATTGATTTTCTTGGCAGTGCAGTGACCCTTGAAGACTTGTAAAAAGTCCGTCATTTGCCTTTTTTTTTTTTTCTAATTGTGGTGTCCCGAAGGGAGCAGCGTTCCTGCAGGAATTCTCGCAGTGGAGAGCAGATGGGTGTGTGTGGTGCTGTGAGGTGGAGCAGCAGATGCCTCTGGCAAGGGACAGTGAGCTGAGTGCTCGTGTGGCACAGACAGACCTCGGCAGGGACACCGAGCTGCTCTGCTCCCCTTCCTCACGACCTGCTCTGCTCTTCAACAAAGGCCTTCAGCTTCTTTTTAAATTGTTTAAAAAACGCTGTGTTGACGTTGCAAAATAAGCACCAGGCAGCCCTCAAATGCCAGCTTTGGAAGTGGGGTTGCACAGGATTTCTCAGACAGATGGAGGAGGCATTCACTGAGCACTGTATTATCTTTTGTTGTCAGTAGGAGAAAAATAATGGAGGTTTTTCCTTGGGCTGTACAAAAGATAACTGCTTTTCCTCTCTTGACTTTAATTGTTTCATTCTTCTTTATTAAAGACAGGAGCTTCTTAACAATGAAAGCAATAAAACAGGCGGAGAAGCCTGTGCTGTCTTTAAAAACAGAAAAAAGGAAGAAATAAGAAATAGCATAAAGTCCACTGTATGGCATAGTAACCTTTGAAGAAATTCATAGTAGAATAGGAATATGAATTTAGGACTTTATATAACGGCAGGAGAAATATTGTCAGTACTTAATTTTCATAAAATAAGAAAAGTTTAGGCAGGTAATATTCAGCCCTTTAAGGAGGTCTCTGGAATATCAATCTCTGTACTTTCTCTCATTGGTGGGAAGTAGTTGTTGGGGAAAAAGATGGAAATGGCCTAAAACACATTGCACCAGAAGGCCTAATTCTCTACCTGAGCATTAATTGCCTGAACTCAGAAGTGTTGCAATGCAGATAACTTACTTTTCTGTAGTTTGATTCCTTTGATGTGATATATTAATATTTTCTCAGATCTCTAGCCTTCAAATGTCATTCTGGGCTACAGATTGATTGCAAATACAGCACTTATGCTGCTATTTTTATCATGTCTCCACATTAAAATGATCTGCTTATGTAGACACCATCATCAGTCACCTTGTTGGCCTGAAAATTACTTAAGCAAATACAATCTCCATATTGTCAAAACTTTGAATAAGGAAAGGCTCACAGAGTTTAAATCCTGATCTTGAAACATTTCCTTTAGTGAAGTCTGAAGTATTTTTATCCTGTCATAAATCACTAGACTCAGGTTTTCTTTTGTGTTTTGTAAAGAACCCTAGGTCTTGCAAGCAGCAGTGATTCCAGGTTGCTTCCCATAGTCTGGGGCCTCAGCTTTCAACACTGGCACTCAGCTTTCAATAAATCAAGGGACTTGTTCCGTGCCCTTGGTCACTGCTTCCCTGCATGTTCGAGCATCTGTGTGCATCAAAGGTACAGGGGCACACAGGGTGCTGCCCTCAGAGGGTCTGCTTGGGCCTCTGGTCTTCTGAGCTCCTGAGTGCAGTTGCAGCAGGAGGAGGGGGTATCTCTGTCTCTTATCTGGCCGAACAGACAAGGACTGCAGTGATTTCTGGGCTACTGTTAAAAAGCTCCATCTTTATTTTACTGGCATGCCTTTGTACTTCTCATTTTGAAGGGATGAGCGGTCACATCTCAAAATGGACACCTCTTCCTCTGAGCACCTGCATTAACACGACGTGGTGATGGCCATCACCACTGGCCGGTTAAGGGGCTTGGTTGAGCCAATGCTGTGCTGTCTTTCTCTGTCATGCAGTGGCTAGATGAAGAGCATTGACTGTTGCTGGTGATTGCATAATAAATAATAGAAAATAGCTTTCAATCTGCCTGCAGGGCAGTGGTGGTGAAGGGAGGGCTCTATTTTACTCCAAACAGGCTGCAGAGGCATTGCAGGGGAAGTAGCCTTGGAGCTCTTACCTCTTTCTTGGTTTCTCCCGATTCCAGTTTCATTTGAAGGACGACCAAAACGTTTAAATTCTACCTGAGGTGAATATTTAACAGGAGTGTGTCAGGTGCCAGTGTATTGGGCTGCAAGGGAAAGTGTTGGTCCCTTCATTAAATGCAAAGTTATTCCATGCTGACTCAAAGAAACAGGACCACTCACTCCCAGCATGTGTGGTTTGGTGAAGGAATTATGGAGAAAAATTTGTTATACTGTGCTAGAGATGAGGTTCAGACAGATCACAAAAACTGATCTCCTCTGACTTCACTGTGCTGAATAATATCAACATAAGAAGCCAAGAGTAGAGCCTAAAAAGAAATCAGGATGTACTTACACAACTAAATCAGACCAACACATCTTTTTGAAAAGAAATGAACACCCGAGCCTGTGATGATTCCCTCTGAGCCCTTCCTTTGGTAGAAGCCCTTGAGCAAGGAGAGGAGTGTCCATCCCTGCTGCAGGGGATGGGCACTTTTTGGAGCTCCCTGGCACAAACCTTGTGCAGCTCATACACAAAGGGAGCAAATGTACATAAAAGGACTAATTAAAAAAAAGATAAATTAAAAGTTGGGGTCAACTTGAGGTCTAGGGGGACCATACGAGCATCTTAGATTTAAAATTATGTAATGAATTTTTCTTTAATGAAATTCCCAACTCTGGGAGTGGTGGGGGAAGCCCACTTTTGTGTAGAAGATTGCCTGCACACTTATGAAGATATGTGGCAGCATTAAGGCACATTTCTAAAGAGAGACTCTGATATATCTCCCTGAGGAAGCGTGAAGACTAGTCCTACAGAGCAGTAAAATCATAGGAATAATCTACGCTGGAGGTCATTATCAGAATAATCTGGCAAGTTCTTTGAGTATAAGAGAGCTAGAGAGAGGTGACGAGAGAGCAAAGGAATGGAATGAGGAGAGAGGAGACGTTGAACAGTTTAGGACTTTGCACCTCGGAAAGGAGCCACTGGGAGTTCAAAAGGAAGTAATAAAGTTTTATGGAAGGATGACTAGCACAGAAGGTGAGTGAAGAATATCCGGCATTTCTGAGACCATGAGGACTATTGGGACATCCACTAACAGTTTAGCTATAAATCAGACAGATGGAAGGTTTATTTTATACAGTGTTTTCACAATATTAGCCATTGCCAGAGAATGATGTGGAAGCCAAAAGCACAGAGAAATCAGAGTTATAAAAATAAATGGAAGAGAGGCAACAAATTAATTTTTATCAGCAAACATACATTGTTACAGTAAATGGAAGAGTTAGCTTTGAGGAAACATGGAAAAATCCTATGGCACTGAGTGATAAAGTAGCATTTTAAATTCAGCACAGTGAAGTGATGGAGCTGGAGAGCAGCCCCCACTGTATGTGTACAGCAATGAACTCTGAATTAGCTTTTCCAGACAGAATGAGAACTGGGGGTTATAACAGACAGTTCTACCAAAATATTATCTCAGTGTTTGGGAAAGCAAATTGAAGATTAGATCCTTGTGGAAAAATAGCTGATCAAACTGGGCAACATGCTGGTGTGTCAAGTCCCAGCACACCTGTGGTGTGAATGCTGAGTGAGCAGCGGCCCCATCGCTCTCACAGCCCGGTGAAACTGGGAGAGATCATCAGAAGGTTGATGTGAATGATCGAAGGTGTGCAATGGGTTCCTTGTAAAGAATGATAAGTAGATCAAAACTCTTCAGTTTCAAAAAGAGATCTTTGAAGAGGATATGATGGAAGCACAGAGTCTTAGCAGCATGGAGCGTATGTGAACTCATTTTCCACTGTCTCTTGTGAGAAAAGGACTAAGACCACCAAATGGAAATAGTGGGTGGCAGGCTCAAAACAAAGTGAGATATTTCTAAAGTGGGAACGTGACCTCCTCCTTTCTCTTTGGCATAGAGATTTTAATCTGTTGGAACGATTCCCCAGATTTAAGCTGATTTATTCTGCAGTTAACACTTCATCAGAATGCTGTTCATGGGGCTTTGAAAGCTTAGCTCTAGAGCTCTGCTCACAAGAGAAATCCTTTCAAATGGTGGAGTAGGGATATGCAGCCTGGCTGGCTAAAATAGCCCCTCTGATCACTTTTCATTGGGAAAATCAGAGTGTTTTAGTGGAAATACCTGGTAAAGTTCCTGCAGCTCAGAACAAACAGCCTGGCCTTGTGTCTGGTGTTCTGAGGTTGTGACTGGAGTATTAAGACTTGGTGACAGCGAGAGCTAATGCACCCTCTGTGACCGTGAGTTGGGATTGGTGGCATGTTCTTATGCTGTTGTAGGACATCAGCTTCATCTACTACAGGAATAATACAACAATAACAAAACGATTTGTGATTGCTCCAAAAAAGCAGAAGGTTTTGCATTCATGGAAACCAGACGTGGTTCCAGTGTACTAGTACTATTTATTTGTGGTTTATTATCTGTGCTTTGTTGTGTTTGCATATTTATTGACAGAACTAATTTCTTGCTATTTTAGCCCAATTCAGAGCACCTTGCTAAACATTTATTTACTGAATTGTAAAGAGGGACATCACTGACTTGGACTCATAGACTGCTGAGAAGAACTGTGCTTTTGGGTTGTGTTTAACATCTGCTTCTGACCTGCAGAATGGCCTCTGGTCACAGAAGCATTTCATTATTTCCAGCTCATTAAATAAAAGCTGTGACCTCAATCTGCAGATCTCGAGATGTTCTGAGTTTGAAAGAGAGGAGTGGTGGGGTCTGCTGGTGCTGCTGAGCCAACCCCCCCAGTCCCTGCTGCAGGGTGAGCGTGTGGCTTCGAGGCCTTGCTCCTGAGCAGGGCACGGCCATGCCTGACACTGGATGGGGCTCTGGAGGTGGCGAGGAAGTGTTTTGGGTAAGGTGGGTGATTGTCATTTTACTTGTAAAGTGTTATTCTAATCCAAAGTAATTGGATTACTGAGTAATTGGATCACAGATCACTAGATGTGGAGAGGTCTGAGAGCACTCACAGAGTGTAGCACAAGTCAGCTGAAAGTCATCAGCTGGAATTGCTGTGGAAGAGGCTCCAAAGGGAATCCCCACTTTGGTTCCCTGATGGTGGCTTGAACTAGTATGATAGTCTTTACAATTGGGTTTGGCACCTGATAGTACCACAGTTCACCTGACTAATACTGTCTTAATTACATCTTACGGTACGACTGTCCTTCTTCAGAACATTTTAAATATCTTCTGAGGCTTTTTTTAAATATCACGGCTATACCATTGCAATACTGGACATGGGGTTGGTAATGCATGTGCTGTTTTCCAGAAGGATATGTCAATGAAGCTTGGAGAGGGAGGGAATAAAATCAATCCAGAAGTAACCAGGGCTCTCATTTTATTTCTGAGATGCTTGCATCAACAGTGTCTTTAAACTTAATTCTGCCTTAAAAGGTTAACATAGGAGAAATGTGCAGGTAATGTTACAGAAAGGAAGTACTAAACCAAGTAAAAATATTTGATAATTTCTTTCAGGGTGAGTGTTGGCAAGCTAGCCTGTCTTTGGAGAAGGTACTGTCAACAAGGCTTTTTGTAGCGTCGGGGGTGGTGTTCTAACCCTTGCCGTTTGCCAAGAGCCTTGTGCTGGGAAGGTCCTTCTCTGGACAGCACATGCAAAACTTCTGGGGGAAGTCGTGGCTGCTCAGAGCTGTGCATATGGGCTGTCAGGAGTCAGTCTGATATAGCCTCCAGAGTGTTACTTTATATTGTGTATTTTTCTTTGTGACATTGGGATGAAAGTACTCTGGGTATAATAGGTCAAGCTCTTGATTGTTTTTGTGACTGTCAGGGAAGGAGGGAGGCATTAAGCTCGATTTCATGGGTGAGGCTGCCTTACTGTTTTTATTGCAGCACAAAGCCTGAGAATAAATACCCTCTGTTCACAAGAACAGCAGTGTTTCAGTGCACTGGGGAAGAAGCTTCTACAGGACCTGAGAGAGCCAGACACTGTACATGTGGATGTACAGGCAAAGGGGAGTTATCATCAGGTATGCCATATCCTGGGCATTTGCTCTTGAACTCTCCGAGACTGAATCTTGCACTGCTCAGATCCCGAGCAGTTCTTCATGTGTCCTTTTTCTGCAAAGTGTTGAACATTTTTCAGAGTTGGCAATCAATTTAATATTAAGTGTGTTATTTTGACATATTAACATCTGCCCTGAAAAATCTACCAGGAGATGAATTTCTGCTTCATCTACGGTTTACTGTGAAGTATCTGACTTGACTCCTTATTCATTATTAAACAGTTTTAGAAAGGGAATTTTTAAATAATTCTGGTGTGTGGCTGTAGCTGCCACACCTACTTATGGATATTAATTTTTCTTTTGACTTTGGTCTGTGATATTAAAAATCTCATTGTTTATACATCTGTCTTCCGCTTGCAGCAAGGGAAATTCCCACGGGGTTAAAGGAAACTATTTTTGCAATGAGAGTGGTATGTAATGCTAGAATCTACATCCTTAGAGTATTTTCAAATCTGTAAGGCCCTGAGCAACTGGATCCAGCTTTGAAATTACTCCTGCTTGCAGAGGAGTAATCTCTCCTGCAGAAATCCCTTCCAGCCTCTGTGGCTCTGCAGTTGTGTTCAGGTGCCTGCCGCTTTCCTGCCGTGCCGTGCCATCCTCCCCTGTGCAAGAGGCTCTGGACGGGCTTCCGAGAAACTTCCTCGTAGTGACTCTTACTGGAGAAATTAGTTTTAGACTTTGGTGGTATCAGCTTGTTCCTTCACTGTTGCTGTGGTGTGGTGTGTCCTTGTCTCATGCTGGTTTCTGTGGAATGAAACCAGGAATTAATTTGCTGTAACCCATTCTTTCTGAACATGAAACCCATGTGATGGTTCAACTTCATTCAGAACTAGAGTGTTGGAACTAAATCACTTGTATCGACATCTTCAGTTAGTTTTGAAAGAAGTAATACCTTTGTGTTTTAACATCCTCGGGGGTCTGGTTACAATAACCCTGTGTCCCAGCTGGAGTGTCTGTGGGATCATGGGTTTCCACTGTAAGATGGATGTGAAGCTGTCTTAAGCTTGTGAATGTTTTTGCAGTATCCCAGGTATACGAAACTGAATTTCACTTAATAGGAACCACCTTAACACTATGATTTCTTAATGACAGTGAAGCTCTGAGTTGATCTAAACCAGGGACTTTGGTTTGGAGTAAGGAAGTTGGGGTAAGGAATAAAGAAATTATTACTTCTAACTGATAATAAGCAAAAGCTATGCAGAATCAACCTACCTTTCTAAAAACTGTTCTTTTCCTGGTGTAAGTTGTTTACCTGGTACCATTCACACATTAGATGGCTTTGGCTTTTGACCACTCAAACATGAATCAATGTGGGGATGAATGAGGAAAGGGAGGGAAAGAAGAATGGAGCAAAAAGGAAGCAGAAGTTCTTTCCTGCCTAAAATGCCAACAGGGCTTGGATTTGGAGGGACATAATCTCACCGGGGAACGAGGCACCTTTAAGAGGGTGTGTCTTTTGGACTTTGGCAGATCTCAGGCAGTAATGGCCAGGGCTTTTGCAGGAAAATCTGAACTCACAAGCAGCCAGACCCAAGAATAACCACTGGAATCTGTGGAGAGCAAACTGGGTTTGGGTGCACATGGAACCCGGTAAGTAGGTCAGAGATTCCTCCTGGGGCCTTATCTGACAAACTTAAAATCTGGGGAGGCATATTTAGTACAGAGTGCCATCTTCCTTTGGCCTCCAGCTAGTTACAGAAGGGCATTCCTCATTCTATGGAAAACATCATGCCTTCCAATGGTATTTTAGGTATCTGCTTTATATGTAGTTTTATAACTGACTTCAGGCAGAAATCGTTCTTATGAATGATGTACTGCTTAAATAGCTGGTGTTTTCCATCCTGTCTCTCTCCTGTATTCATGCAGGTGTTTGCAAACTGCTTCTGTAACTCCTAAGGGGGGATGCTCACGGTGGATGAAAGAAAATGTGGTTCATTACTGCATCACAGAATCACAGACTGGTTTTGGTTGGGAGGGACCTCAAATATCTCATTCCATCTCCCCTGCCATGGGCAGGGACACCTTCCACTACACCAGGTTGCTCCAAGCCCCATCCAGCCTGGCCTTGGACACTTCCAGGGATGTTTCTACCCTCTCTGAAATAAGACATTACAACCTGTTTTATCAAAAGACTTCTATCCATTTCAGGAACTTATAACATGAATGCCCATGCTGATGCATAGTTAGGTGTTCATTTACAGCCCTGGTTACCTGTATCCAGGGAGCACCATGACGACTGTAGTGAGTTAACTACTTTATTTGTATATACAATTTGCCTACTCTGATGTACGTGATCCTCAGCTTAGACTGCAGGAGTTGGAGATGACTCCAGAGCTCATTACATATCTGGTCCTCACGACACGAGCTTGTTCCGATGTTCATGTGATTGTCTGATAGGCTCCTTCAGCTCACTAAACCAGCAGAAAGGTAGCCTGGCAAAAAGTCTGCATTAAGTCTGCTCATGTTCCAGTCAAGCATTCCAGACATTGCCTGAGGCAGGGTTTGGGTTCCAGCTGCAAGGGGACCGAGTAGGGTAGAGAGCTGAAGGGTCTGATGTTCCTTTTCAGAGGCTGTCAGGTGAAACTTTAGTTCCTCTGTATCTTGAAATAATACCTTACAACAACGCAACTCAGAGTTCTGTTCTGTCTATACTCTGTCTAAATGGATTAGAGGCTGAGTGCAGGCCCCTGCATATCGCCTGGCAGCAGAGTGAGCACGTACAGGATATGCTCTCTGATTCAACTGAAGAGCTAACGCTGCCCAAACACCTGGTTTCTTAAATCAAACCTCAAATCAAGGTCTTTGTAGTTGACAGGTTTAGAAAAAACGAGGCACACAAGGAACTGAAGGAGCCTTTTCATCAGTCAGTTCACTGATCCAAGTGAAAGCTAGTCTTGGAGAAAACAGTTGAGGGAGGGATTAAGCAGATCTGATTTGCCAGATTATTGCATAATCATCGGCCTGGTGCAAGAGAATGAGAGGAAGGAAGTTGTGGCTGGCACAGGGAGGGAGGACAGGAGCATCCCTTTTGGCAACACGATTGTATTAAATGAATAATGACATTTCCTCCCGAATTGATTCTGAGTTGTCCTGTATCTGTTACTGGTTTTAACTGTGCTAACCAGAGTTGTCTCTCCTGGCCAGCTGCCTCAAGACAGGCATGTAATTCAGCCTGACACGCACAAGAGTGTTTTCTGCTTGGAAGTGAATTCACAGACTGGAAGTGATGGGACAGCTGTACAGCAGTTGCAGTGGGTTTGGAGGCATGGCACTGGTACTTCAGACTGCCCTTCAGATGGCACAGGGTGGCCCAGACTGAAAGAGCTTGTTCTCTGAAGCTCAAGGAGCAGTGCTGTGTGCATAAGGGGAAAACTTCATTAATGAGGAAGAGGGAGCAAAACCCATATAATAAAAATCTTATTTTAGCAATTTGTTTTTCGTACAATGTGTTTGTGTTCTTAAAATTTGTATCTGTCCCATGAATGCCCCTTTTGCAAGCAGTTTGTAGCTAGAGCAGATGAAACTGCATCCTGAGACTTAAGTCTGTCTGCTGTGTACATACCCATCATTATTTAATACTAAGCAATATACATTTGCTGTGATAAAACTTAAGATCTCTGCCATGTCCACCAGGGTGTATAACTTGGAACTGGAGATGCTGAAATGTTTGATCAACTTTTGCCTGCAAGTATACTACTTTCTGATGACCAAAATCCATTTATTCAAGTTTGAATGAAGTAAGAACAGTTTGGGTTTGCTCTGCGAAGCTGGGAGTGGTTTAGATGTTTATACCTGTAGAGCACGGTGAAAGGCTGTTCATTACCTGAATGAGCTGAACCCAGAAGCATTTGTGTCTTCTTGGTGCTGAGGAGCAGAACTGTGTGTTCCTCTTGAGCTTTGCACATATCTGTGATGATTTTTAAGTTTGGTTTATCCAGACTGCACTGCATTACACTGCACATGCCGGGAGATGTGACCAAAACTACTTGATGCTATTTCTTCACTGGTGAATATATATTACATTGGATTTAGGTTGTACAATTTATATATATATGAGTGAGCACAAAAAGTTTAAATGAAATTTTTTTTCTTACGCATTTGATCTCAGTATTTTTTTTCCATCCCAGTAGCACCTCACACAAATGAACTAAAAATGTCAATCAAAATTGCATTACAAAATAGGAAACCCAAGGTCTGACTAATTGCTTGTTTAGCCATACAATAACTTGAGTGGTGGTTCCTCCCAGGCAGCAAGAAGGCTCAGATGAGTGAAATATTATGGAATGGTTTGGGTTGGAAGGGACCTTAAAAATCATCCAGTTCCAATCCCCTTGAATCACTGCGATTTAATGTTTGGTAGCCAGTGGAAATGCAACTTTTTCAGTAAGATAAATAAAATGCAAAATCAGCATTAAATTTCAATTAATTGAAATGTGCTGTTTCATGATAAAAATCATTGTTAAAATCTCATTTAAACAGATTTCCAATCCCCTTTGCCCCAGAACACTTTGCTTTGCTCAATGCAGTACATACTCACATTTGGTTAATTTTTTTCATTTAAAATGTAAGAGAGCACTGTTGGTTAGTAGGAAGCATGGCTGAAATGAAGCAGAAACGAGCCTGAAAGTAAAACTGCAGAGGAAACTGAAGGTTCTGGTGGAGAGCAGTCAGATTTCATCAGAAGCTGCTGAAGAGTATGTTGCTGCTGAAGAGAGCATTTCCCGCTTTGCCTGGTGTCGCAGGGGAGGGTGAGCGCTGGGGAGCAAGTGAGGTCAGCTACAAAGAGTGAGTGCTCTGCAGGTGAGAGCTGGAAGGTGGGGAGAGTGGGACAGAGGAGATGGCATGGGGAGAAGCTGCAGTGGATGCCAGGATGGTTACAGTGCTGATGAAGAGCTGCAGATGTTTTGGTTTGGACAAACATCCAACCAAAACCTTCAAGAGCCTTCAGCTGTGCCTGCTGGGACCTCCTGAACTACAGGGGTAGTGGAAGCAGGTGGCTCAGTAGAGGTGAAAGGGTGCTTGAACAGGTTCATTTGAACATGTCATTCACCATGAAACTGGTAAAAATGGCTCTGTGGTTTAGTTTGAGCTGTGCGAGCTCTGATGATGGGTAATGTGGGGGCTGCTTTAGGGTGGTGCCACTGCACGTGAAGGGGACATGGGACATCATGACTGATGGTAACAGCCACTGCTTATTTTATTTGCTTTTGGTGGAACAACTTATTCAGGGAAACGCTGGAAAGCTGTTTGAAAGAGCCATAGCCAGAAAAGGCTCTTTCAAAGACAGTAATTTGCATCATTTTCATCAGAGAAATTTCTCGCACAAGTTTATATCCTGGGTGTTCCCTCTCTCAAACTTCTGGGACTGTCCTGTGCAGGGGAGTACATGGGTCAATGTTTTCATGGGCACTGGTTCAGGTAATGCAAAACAATTTGAAGACTTTTCAGTATTCTTGCCTGACCAGCCCTGTAGTTGTTGCCTGTTAATTCAGGTGGTCAGCAGGGATGGTGTCCTGCTCGCTGAGCTCAGTTACACCCATGGCAGCGCAACACTGCTTTTAGTTAGAATTGGACTCCTCCAAAATTAAGCTGGGCACAGACCTTTTCCTTACAAACCATTGTTAGATGTAGGTCTTGTTTAAGCTCCTTAGAAATTGTATTTACCAGCTGGCATTTCTGTCCTAGGTGTGGCCCAGATTTCAGGAAGTATGGTGGGTTAGGAAGCTGCTGTTGCTCAAATGCAGGAGCTGGCACTGCACTAGTGAAGCAGAACGGAGTTTGTCTGCAGGCACGCAGTTTGTCTTGGAGATGGAGTGCCATGTGGTGCATTCCCAGAAGTACATGAGCTGGAACACAAAGTGAGTAACCTAGGAAAGTATTTTTAAAGTGAATTTGGATCCTTTGCCCGTTTTGCTGGAAGTTTACAATGTCGGGCAGCATTTTAGTGTAGCAAACAGAGTTGCCCGTGCAGGTGTTGGGAAGCACACTGCAGTCCAGAGGCTTGCAGAGGGCTGAGGAGCAACACAACAGGAATGCCCAAAGGTCTCAAGGCCCATAAATGAAACTGTGCTGAGATCTGTATGCCAAGGCTGCAGTCTGCCCAGCCAGGCTCAGGAGCCCTGTCAGGCAGCTGGTCTTTCCGCGTGTTGAGAGCAAAGCTTGGAAGGCACAGAAAAGTGGGAATTCCCCTATGAGGAAAGGGAAGAGTTGTGCAGAGCTGCCCAGCACACACAGCTGAAGGAATCCCTGAGCAGCAAACCTGCAGGCTGTGGGTGGAATATTTGAGTTCTGGCATGGGCTGCAAATCCTGGGTTTGTTCACATCTTCCTCTGTGCACCAGGGGCAGCATTTCTGCTTTCCATCTCCTCAGAAGTGGGCGGCTGTGTCGCAGGGTGGTTCTCAGGAACCTAACCCGGATTGTTGTGGCTGGAAGTGCCGTCATCCCTAGAGAGGAGCTACTTCAGTTGGCCTTTGCTGGGCTGCTGAACGAGGGAGCATGTGTTTAGGTACATTGGGTACCACGTTTGGTAGCACTGCTTGATAACTGGTTGGTGTAATTTTGCCCTGGTGTGGTTAACATACAAAACAGAAGTGTAACAGGCTATAGTGGTAACATATTGGAAGATGTATTCAAGTTGAGATGAACAAACAAGAACTTTTAGCCTCTGAATGCAAGGTTTTGGTGCACTGAGTTCCTTAGCAGTGTGGAGAGATTGCACCCCTGTAAGAAAACAGTTGAATTCAAGATGCAGCTCTTGCAGTTGCCAGCCCTGTGGGAAGCAGTTGTGCTGAGCCTCAGTGACCAGGACCTGGAGCCTCAGTCCCTGCAGATGATGCGGTTCATGCTTTTAATGGGTCCAGGTCTGTAGGACTTGTGCTCGACTTACTGAACTTACTTTACTGCAGCTTCTTCCTTTATGTATTGTCCTGATGTAAACTGAGAGCGGCCTTATCTTGGAGTAAGCACACAAACATGGATTTCAGATCATATTTATAGGTAGGTGTTTCCTTTCTGAGGTTCACCAGCCTTGGTTTTTTGTAGCCTTCTGTCTTCTACCCTGATTCTAATCTCCATGCTTAATGATTCACCACATCTTTCCCAGATTCTTGTCTTACTGATTTTCAAAGAGCATAGAGTCTACTCCAGCCTTCAGGAAACCTTTGGAAAGGGATGGATGGTTTCACTTGGGGGAATTTGAGTGTATTTATAGTAATATATAAATAGAGGCAAGAGGAATACTTACAAAGCAGGTGGTACAGGGATGTTTATAGAAAAAATGTATGATTTATACACGGATCATTCCAGGCAAACCTTTTGCTCTGCCTGTAGTCTGTCTTCTACAGAGCCCTTTTGAGTGCTATGAATATTTATGCTGCTTTGTTGTGTCAGCTTATGGAATGACATGTATGTCTCTTTAAATAACAGGAGGAGTGGAGGGAGGAATTTGATTGTTCCTGGGCAGTCATGTCTGCAGAGCTTTTACAAGGAGTCTTTAACACAGTTGGAGCAGAGGATAGCCCAGATCAACAGCATCCCACCCTTCCCTTTGCCTCTGCACTTGGAGATGTGCTTTACGAGGTCTCTCTGCTATAAATCATTCTCTTTTGCTCAAATGTGCCCCTTTGCCGTGTCTCAAACCAAAAGGTGTGTTGCTGTTGGCATTGCAGGGTGCTTGTGTGAAGTTGTGGCAAATAGTCCTGCAGAGCAAGTCAGATCTTGTGGTGTGATCACAAGTTACCCAGATTCAGTCCAGGGCAATCACACTGAGGTTGCTAAGACCTTGGGAAGAGAAAAGTGCATGCATCTACCTACAGAATATCCTCTGAATGGATTGAAATGACATCCTGAGGCTGTGACAGCTGTTTTGTGGAGAGCTCCCAAGTGAGTGGATTGGGAAGAGCTGGTTCAGCAAGCTAAAAAAGGCTGCTTGCAAGCAGTGATGGGGACCACCTGTACCTTTTCCTTCAAAAAAATGTCAAAAAGCTTTAAGTTTCTAAGAAAGGAGAACAAAAAATCAAATTTGCAGGATGAATAGATTTAGAATCAAAATGTTTAGGCAAAAATTCCACCATCTGGCTGTTTGAGGCTGTGTAGGTTTGATCTTTCTATGTGATTTAATCTCAGTTCAGCAATTTTCAGTGGCTCCCTGGCTCACCTCAGCAGTGGGTTCTCTCTGGTCCCTTTGGAGGCCTTTCTCCTGGGTGAGAAAGCAGAGGAGCCTCCCAGGCTGTGTTGCAGACTCTGCCTAGCAGGTCTTTTCCTCCTCTGTCAGCTCCCCTAAAGAAGTTTTCCCAGCTGTTTGAGCCCAGTTGGTGGTAAGGAAGGTTGTCTCCTCTCTCTCAAGGAAGTTTCACGTAGTTCTCAGCCCAAACCAGCCCCCTTTCTTCCTGCTGCCCAGCTTGCTTTGAGGAAGGGGCAACAAGCAGTGCCCTTTATGGGTAACAGGAGTTGCCCTGGAGACCCCCCTTCCCCTGAGGCAGTATTTGGAGCAATAGTGGACCAGGAAGATAAACATCAGATTAATTTCAGAGTGATGCTTTTCAGTGTGTGCACTGTAATTGCATCTAGAGACCAAGTATGAAATCAGAGCTGATGAGATATAAGCATTTGGTAATCCTTGCTTTGAAGCCCTACTTAGGTTTTTATTCTTCTCACATTATAAATCATGACCATAGTAGTGCATGGGATTTACAGAATATGTATCTCTGCCTCTCTAGGCTTTGCACACTTCATGGACATCCTCACACCGACAGCAAATGGTGTCCCTGGGCAGGTTTGTGCAGGATGCATCCCAGGGCTCTCTGGGATTTTTGATTAGCCAGGGAAAAACTGGGAGAAATATCTTCAAGGCTTTAGCAAAAGTATCTTTGAGCCATCTAATGCAGAGCACTTGGTGCTCTGACGTGTTCTTTGGTCAGTCAGAGCTCGGTAGAGAGGGGTTATTGCTGCTCTGCTTCCCTGTAGACTGGTTTAGGCAAAAAGGCAAGGTGTGAGCCGAAGACTTGGGAGCTCACCACTCCCTTGTGTATAAAAACCCACAGAGAAAGGTGGCTTGTGCGTGCACAGTTTTTTAATCCCTTTGGAGAGATGGACAACTTCTTGGTCTCTTGGGTGACCCCTAGAAGTTCCTTCCATCACATTCCTGCCTGCCGTTGTGCCCAGCAGGTGTCTCTTCAGAGGAGCCCAAGAGAAGGGATATGCTGTCTAGATAATAAGGTGAAGGTGATCATTCCAGTACTGTCTGCAGCTTATCTGCAGCTTTGTGACACTTGTGTGAAACGTTTTGTGTCTGTAACCTCATGGGATGCTGTTTTGGAGAGAACCTGGTAGATGTTGAGCTCTTAATCAGCCCCAGTGTATATGGAAGTTGTAATTCCTTAGCAGAAAATATTTTTTTTTTTATTCCATAATGTCTTCTCAGAAAGACAGTAACCAGCGTTCCTCTGGGGCTTGCAGAGGAAACGACTCTTACTCCTCCTCTGAGTAAAAATTCATTGTGGGGTAGGGGTTGTTACCTTTTATGTCCTTTCCCAAAGCAAATGACATAAAAAAGAGGGAAATTGCTATGGCTTATTTTCAGAGGGAAAAGGCATTTTGTTTCCATTTGTTTCGTGCCAGACTGGCTTCAGCCACACCAGTGTTAGTTAGTCCTGGCAAAAAGGGTGCAGCTTTGCACAGTATTAGGGGTGAGGGGAACCCCTCCTTCCCGAGGCAGGGCGTGTTTGTGTGGAATTAAGGTGGCTGGAGAACACACGTGTTCTTTTTCCACTTTTTTTCTTCTGTGATATATATTATCTTGGACAAAGAATTTGATTTTTGGCAGTACTCAAGAGATTTTTCCTAGCACACTCAGCTGGTGCCCAGGAAGTCCACCACATGCTCCTTCCTGTTTGTGACTTCTTTCATGTCATCTGCA
Organism: Myiotriccus ornatus; assembly: GCA_036023395.1. Classification (NCBI taxonomy): domain Eukaryota; kingdom Metazoa; phylum Chordata; class Aves; order Passeriformes; family Tyrannidae; genus Myiotriccus; species Myiotriccus ornatus. The sequence goes on along the minus strand of JAYRBT010000054.1, from coordinate 372,503 downwards.
GTAAGAGGTGCGATTTTCCTGAACAGCCGGATAACCTGCACCGTCCGGCATGACCATCTCTTGCCAGAGCCATCTTCATATTGCTGCAACTGCTTGCTCGAGAAATTCTTCTGTGTAGAAACACAGCTAGAGCCTCCAGAGGAATAATTAAATCCCTGGTAAACTCAGCCATATTTTCCTCCATCCTCACTGCTGTATTTATACTGGGAGGTTTCTCCTCTGGCTCTGTGGCAGCAGCGATTTCTCACACACATATGGCAGCCTCACATACTGTTGGTTCTATTTTTTTTCTTCCTTTTGCTGACTTTGCACCATCTGATTGTTTGGGCTGCCCAGTTAACAGTGTTACCTGCACATATTCCACTGGACCAGCCGTATCTGAGGACCATTTCTATGTCTGTAGGAGACTGGAGAAATGATTACTTGCTCAAAACAACTAAGGTGGGGGGGTGGGTAGGACAAGTTCTGCATAGGTGGGGCAGTCAGTGCTCCACATCCCACCCACTGGAGCCTCTGGTCCAATCCCAAAATGGTTATCAAGCCACTGGCACCCCAAAAGTCCCACCTGGGGAGGGCCCTGGGAGACCAGAGCAGATGAAAGCAGTGGCACAGGTGTGGTGCTGGTGTGTCCCACTGCCTTGGACCTTACAGCGGCTGAGACCTTGCTGAGGCCAAGGCAGTGACTGCTCATCTTTCACTCTCATTTTCCTTTCTCTCTCTCTCCCTCTCTCTTCTCTTAACTTCCTCTTCTCAAAATCTGGATAACTTAGACTTGGGTGAGTTGGAGTTTCTGTGGGCAGGACAAGGAGTAAGGAGACTGCCAGTGTGAGCATGATTGGGTTTGCCTTCTGCACTTACAGGTGCCTTGTGTTGCATCAAGAACCAGCTTCTTGCAGGCTTCATTTGGAGCACAGACAAGTCTAATGAAAAAATCTGAGAGCTTTCTTTGACTAGCCTCACTTGTAATGCTGTTTCTAACAGTGTGTCTTTGTTTCAGAATCACCTGTTCGCTGCTCTGAGGATCCAGTTCCAGCACCATGGATGAACTGCAGGATGTTCAGCTGACAGAGATCAAACCACTCCTGAATGACAAGGTAATGCAGCTGCTGCTTTGTTCTCACAGGTGACTCGTGATGTTTCTGGGAAGGAGCCCTGATTGCCAGAATCTGTTTACAGCTTAAAGTATCTTAAGTACTGAAAAACCCCACTCTGGTAACTTACCAGCTACACACTCTTCCAAAGTCTCAGGGAATGACAGGTCACCACAGTTCAGGTAAGTTTGGAGTCCTGGACAAACAGCATGTCATGTCTGTAGTGAGGATTTACAAAGGCTGGGCAGAAAATGGAAAGGTGATCCCATTCCTGACCTGGTGTAGCTGTGGAACCTCTAATAAGTTTCTCCTTGTTGGAAGAACTTTGGATTGTATCCTATTTTCTTTTTTCCTTTTTTTTTTTTAAAATATTTTGTCTTAAATTATCCTTTAGTGTTTTGACACCCAAACCAGCCCCATCTCCCTGGATTTAGTAATGGGGAGACATTCCTTTTAATGTCTCCAGAGCTCAGCTAGAGCAGTCCAGATTCATGCAATGCTGAGACTTCCGAAAATCATCGTGTTGCAGCAGCTGTTTAAGTCTTTCACTCTCCCTTTTGTGGGCTGGAGAAGAGCCATCTGGGCTTTAGGAGAGCCCTGGCCTCACTAGATTCTGTCACAAACCGTTGTTCTGAGTGCCTAAGTCATTATGGGCATCCCAACAAGATGTAGCATCTTGCATCTGCAAACTGTGATTATGAGCAATGCAGTTTGCTCGTTTTCCATAGCTCACAGCCAAGCCCAGTGGTGTGGGAAGCAGTTTCCAAGGCTTTGCTGTTTAATGGCTGACATCAAGAACTGGCTGGTGCTGCCAAAGGGCTGTGGTGCTCTGTTCACTCACTGTGTGCTTGCAGGAGACTGTGCTGTCCCCCACAAAATGGGTGAAATCTCTGGAATTCTGCTGTGTTTTAGTCTGTACTGATTAGTTTTTCCTCATTTCTCTAGTGTACTAGCATATCTGCTTAGTACCAGTGAAATCTAAAAATTCAGCTGAACTCTGCAGTCCAGCTGCCTGTTCTGACAGAGTAGTGCTGACTGCTGGGCTTCCTCAACTCAATTTTTTAAAATGTTTCCTGGTGGGTGAGTCTTGGAAGTACAGAATCAGTGTAGACCAGCAGATGAAAATACAGGCCTTGAGAACAGTTTGTGGTTTCAAAACGAGAGATAAACATTTACAGAAGACAAGCTTCCTAAATGCAGTGTCGCAGATCTTGCTCATGATTCCCCTGGGATTTTCCATGTTTGAATTCAAGAGGGTAGATTGCCCTTGCTTCAGTCAGCTGACCTAAGTAGGAGGTATTGCAGCATGCCAGAACAAAGTGGTTTTCACTTTAGAAGTTTCAGCCTCTCTGTCAAGTGTGGCCTGGTCAGTGCCATCCAGTCCTGGCGGTGGTGTCAGCTGTGGTTCAAAGGCAGTGTGTTCATCAGCACAGAACGCCCACTGCTGGTAACCAGCACACACAAGGGCACATACAGAGTGATACTTGCTTTCCTTGACTCAGTTTTGAAGTTACAGAAAGTGTACTGTACCTCAGTAGGGAAAAATACAGTGCGTGGCTCCAGAACCATCCTCAGTACTGCAGGGGAAGCGAAGTGTGCTGGGCCTCTCCTTTTTACACTTTGTTTTAACAAAAGGAGGGCCTCAGGGAGCGGCCAACTCCAAGGTCTGGCCCTCAGTAAGGCTTTCAAGCTTAAAATAATACATGTATGCTTTTTAGACATAGTTTATGGAGCATGTGGGTGTGGTGCCATAACCTGCTGTTCTGTGCAGTGTACAGAGTCCAAAATCTGTTGAGCTGGCAGTTCACTAAGATTTTTACTGACCAACCCACTTTAGACATAGGTGTTGGAGCCAGCATGGATTAATGGCCAGAAATAGTACAGTAAAACTCTTAAGTTGTTAATGGGTAAGTGCTCATGAACTCTTCAGGAACAAGGGCTGCTGTACACAGAGAAGGAGCTCTGGTGTCCTAATGCTCAAAACAGTGGAATTGCCTGGGAAATGGAAACAGGTCATATCTTGTTCGCTTGTCTGAACTCTGAGTAATGACGCTGGGGACCACCGGATCCTGGATATGTTCTTCCTCAAATCAGCAAAAAATTATAAGTTTGCCTTTTAAAGAATACAAACACACTTTTGTTTGTGAGTAGTTTAAGCCTGATAGCAAGTGCAGGGAAGTAAAATACACTATATTTGTTCACCTCGTTCATGCTCACTAAAACACAGTGACTTTATACTGGGGAAGTAAAGGAACTTCAAATGTTCTCATTTACTAGAAGGAGAGAGAAAAAGAAAGGACTGCCCCAGTGAAAAGTTTCAAAGCCAGATTCAGGAGGTGGAATGGGCAGCCCTTAGGCTGGGTTGTGTCGGCCCAGCTAGCTCTGTGCTTTGAGGTGCAGCCTGGAAAATTTGCCTTAAACTTCCTCAAGACAATGAGTCAGTGGTTTAAAGTCAGATTTTTGGTGTCTAAAATCAAGTATGCAAGAGCCAGGGCATTTCAGCACTAATGCTGCTTGTGCCTCATGGTATACCCTGACAACAAGCAGCCCAATTCAGACCTTCATTCCTTGCTCTGTGTCGTTTCCTCTCCGCTCGCTCAGGGAATCTCAGGCTTTTCCCAGTACAAATTCAGATCAGCCTTTTCTTTACTTAGCATGCACCATCCAAATCCAGTGCTGGATACAGAAATTTCTCATTTCTCCATAGATTTTGTTAAAGTCCTTAATCTGTGTGGCACTGGATGACTGAACTGACTTTCTTCATGACCTGGTGGTGGTGTCAGAAATCTCAATTAATTTCAGTGTCTCAAATTGAAATAAGAGAGGGCTGATTTTTCGTTTCTTTTCCCACATCCTGAGGATTTGGTGGGTTTTGCCATGTTATGCTCAAAATATTGACACGGTTCAATACTTACCACAGACGAGGAAAGGCGGAAATGGATCCTTAAAACAGATTTGCAGATATCAGATGTCTCAATCTGCAGAATGTAGGTAGCAACCCCTGTTCTTGCTAACGTGGCAAGGTCCTGCAGGGAGGAAAACAGGGCCATGTGTTTACACATGGAGAGGAGCGAGAGTGCTCAGCCAGAAGAAATATTTAGAGTGTTTCTGTTGTGCATATGTGATCCTAGTTGTAATTTTAGTACTAAGGTGCTATGCCTAAAACACAGGAGCCGTAATGCTGTCACAAGTGCTTTGCTCAGCCTTTTGTAGCAGCTGACAGCTGTCAGTGGTGTAACCTCCCCTGTGCTCAGAGACAGTGTGGGCACACAGACAGCTTCCTGCAGCCCTGCAAACCTGCAGGATGCCAAATGTGTGCTGTCCTGACTGTGTGGGTCACCCTCTGGGAGCAGTCATTTGTGAGCTGCGAGCCCAGCTCCCGTGTGCTGGGGTTTCAGTGGCGTGCAGGGTCCCTGTGTGTGCCATGGAACAATCCGTGCCTGTGGCTGCATGGCCTGTTTTCCTGCACTCATCACATGAGATCCCAGGGTTAGTCCTTCAAGAGTTTTGCATCCCAATTCTTAATGAACAGCAGGATCAGACATAACCCAACCCCATACCCAGCCCAGTTTTGGTCCTTTCTGTGTACACTGTCCCTGCTCAAATGCTCCCAGCTGTGCCCACAGATGCTCCCCTTAGGTGGCAGCCTCTGGACAGCCCCATAACCTTCCTGTATAGAAATGGGCAGAACTTGCATGGGGTTTACTTGTACAAGTCTCGTATTTTGCTGCTGACCTGACTGCAGCCATGCCCTGTTTTAAAACAGAGGCCTTTAAGGGGAACTTTCATGATGTTGTTGGGGGTGTTCTGGGGCACTGTGCTGAACTCTTTTTTTCTTTTCCTGTTTTTCATTAACAGAATGCAGCTCGCAACTTCCAGGACTTCGACTGTCAGGTAAGACGTGTAGGAGACAAGGATTGGTTGACAGACTCCCCATGGCTCAGCAGTAATGTTGAGAGAGAGAGAAAGAGATGAAAAAAAATCTGTATCTTAATTTTACCTCCTGTAAAGTTGAATCAGTAAGAACTGGCATATGTCCAGTGACAGAAATTGCCCTCCTTCCTTTCACACCAAGCAGTTTGTTCTGAGTTCTAAGGTGCAGACCTGGACTGCTCTGCCAAGGCTGCACAACATCTTGCAGGATGGCTGGTCTCCTGAAAAGCAGTTTCTTGGAAAAAGTCAATATGCTGAGGAACTTCAGCTCTGTCACACCCCATGTGGTTCATTTGCTGGGAAAGGAGGAGGTTGCATGCTCTGTCTGTTTGTCTTGAGAGGAGATGGAAGTCACCAAGCTGCCCAAGATACAACACCCTGCCTTGCTGGGCCTAGGTCTTGACACAGCCATGGTCGTTTTCCAGGAGTTTATCGATGGTGCAGAGATGAGCCCAATGGCTCTGGTTGCCATAGCAATAATCCTTTCAGAGGAGTGGTTGCTCCACCAGCATCCAAGACAGAGGACACACTCTGTGATGGGGGGAGCGCAGCTCTGAGATTCCGTGGGGCATTTTGTGGAGCACAGGCTCATTTTCCATGCCAGATTATCCTGCTGCTTTCTCACTGAGTGTGAGGATATGCAGCCAGCAGCTGTGCCTTCTCTCCAGCTGTGAGAGGCTGCTGTGTCTGCAGTGCTCTGCTCAGTGCAGGGCAGGTCACACAGTGCTGCTGGAGCACACCGGCAGGGGCAGGGCTGCAATACTGTGTCACAGATTCAGTAAAAGTCTGTCGATGTAGATAATTCCAGAAAACCACTTGCAAACCTGTGCAGAACAGGAATGTAATAAATACAGTCCTATGAAGGTAGTTTGTATTTTTTCCTTCTCTTGATATCACTGACAGTACCCCCCGTTTGGGCAGACTCATGGCGCTATACTGCTTTAGCTCCATTCAATGTGAGTTTTATTATCTTAAAGCCTAGAAATATAAAAATCACTAATTTTAGCACATTGTAACTGTAGTTTCTTGTCTGAGAAGCGGCAACAGTGTTAAGCAATGAGTTTTCTGTGAAATAAAGGATAATGGTTTTAAAACACTTTCGTGTCCCATCATGTCTCCATCTCTCTGTATGTTCTCTATCACTTCTAGACGTAAAGTGTGCTCCCATGTCAGATGGGTAATGGGTAAAAATTGAGGTAAAAATGGGTAAACATTGAGTAAATGTTAGATAGCAGAGGCACTTCCTGCAGTGGCCTGTCTGCCAGGATTGGGAAGAATGTGAATGTGATGCCAGGGTATATTGACCTCCACTGCCAATCCTCTACTGACCCACCAAAGCTTTGGGTGTCCCCCTGTCCTGCCTGGCTGGGAGCAGCGTGGTCTTGGAGCTGGAGCAGGGGGGGAAGGTGGGAAGGAGTCCCTGTCACAGAGCTGTGAATGGCTTCTGTCTTTGGGCTCTACGCTTTCCCTCAATAAGCAAACCTCTTTGTGCCCTTCCTTGAACAGAGCCCCAGATCTGAAGCTGGACAAGCCCCACAGAAACTGGGTGGTGCTGTTGTCTTAGCTCCCTGTCCTCCCCAGGGCTGAGCTTTGGGAAGAGCTGAGTGGGCTGCAGGCAGGGAGAGGGGCTCTGGGGAGTGCTGGGCCTGGAAGGACGTGCTTGTAGCTTCTCTGCTTTGCTGTAGATCAGCAGTGAGCTGGTGGCCATGGCAACAGTTGGGCAGGAGGCGAGATGTTCCTTCCGGGAGCCCTCGATAATTCATTTAGAATACAGGGTGTTTTCAGCAAGATGTTAATACAGTGTCTCTTATGACTGTAAATGTTGTCCTAACCTCACCTTTCTCCAGCATCTCTCCCTACAAGGTGCAGTTTCAGGGCACACCTGGCTGGACACCCCCCCTTCCGCTCTTACCTGGAAAATACCCCAAGGGCTAGATTAAGTCTCTGTTTGAAATCTGCCAACAAGGATAGATGGTGTGTTGGGTCCTTGGGTTATCTGCCTCAGTTGCTAGTACCAGGAACAGTTCTTAACATGGGGAGATTGAGCTATTGTTTTGTCCTGTGAAAAATTCCCGCTGCTTTTTGATCTGGCAAAGCACATCCGGCTGCCATAGCCAGGCCTCTGTGAAACTGGTCACTTTAGCAACAGGGGAATTTGAAGTAAAGAAGTTTGCCAGGGATTTCAGAGGAAGGAAGATCCTGTTGTGCAGAGAAGGACTTAAAAGCACCTAGACTGAGGCAGAGGTTTAATTTGTCCTGAGTTTCACAGGGAAGAAGAGTTTGGGGAGGATCTCAGTTTGACAAGAACAGGCACAAACTGATTGATGAAGGCTGATACCTGGAATATGGTTTCCAGTTACAGTGCAGTGAAGTTCCCAATCAGCTTCCAATAGCAGCAAAATCTGCAAGGGACCTGGTGGGTTTTAAGGCAAAAATTAAAGGGTTTGTGGGATGGATTGTCTTATACAATGTAGTGTTTGCAGTATGAGAGCACAGCATCAGTGACGTGAGACCTGCATTTCAGACCTTTTATCTTTCTAATAGTTCAGAAGAAGCTGTTTTAAATGGAGACAAAGATGTGGCTTGGACTGGGGCTGACCACATCCTGGGCTGTGCTTGCAGGGCTGCAGGCAGTGGGGCGAGGTAAGGAGGTGGGGAGGACAAAGTGAGACTGTCAGCACTGTTGATAACCCTGTTGGCAGTGCAGGTCCAGTTTGAGCTCCCCAGTATAAGATATGGACATATCAGAGTGAGTGCTGTTTTATTTCAGTCTGTGTTATTCTGTGCCCTCAGCCATGAGGTCATTTGCTGTAAATCCATCCCAGAATTTCATGGAATATTCTGAGTTGGAAGGGACCCACAAGGATCATCGAGTCCAACTCTTAAGTGAATGGCCCATACTGAACCCACCACCTCTGGTGTTATTAGCACCCTGCTCTAACCAGCTGAGCTAATCTCAGTGTCCCAGCTCCTCCCAGGACTGACTGATGCCCCTGCCAGACCTAGGCTTGGATACAGCTGGAGTAACAGCCAGCTTCAGTATTTGTTTTGTGGTTCCTCTAGATGGCTTTCTGGCTGGAAGCTGGGGTTTCAGAATGTTCTCTGCAGCTGGGCCATGCTTGTGAATGGGAGAAGTGTTTAGTTTAATCCCTCAGGAGCATGTCATTAGCACTGTCACTGACTCCACTGACTCCAGGAGGTGTGCAGTGCCAGGCACACAGGTTCCCCGCGCTGTTTTCTGTACAGCTTTGGCATGTGTTACTTTTCAAGGTAACATGTATATTTAAGGTTTGTAAGATCTGTCATTTGGGGAAAAGGGGCGATGCCATTGGGAATTTCTATTAGTTTCCTCGTGTGTTTGGTTTTATTTTTAAATAACTTGCCAGGGTCAGATCTGGGCAAAGTCAACAGCACATGCACCTTCCTGCTTCTGAAATTTGTTACTCTAGGTGAATGTGTGTGAGGAAGCTTTTGGCTTTTCTGGTACAACTGACTTCCAGATACAGCTGCACTGGTTTTCTTGAACTGTACATCTGCAAGCAACCTCAGCTAACCCTGACATCTAACAGATTGCCTGGCATCAGTTAAACAACCCCACGTAATCTGGTGACTGCAATGGAGATGAAATGGAGAGCTAGTGTGGGGGCTTAGGGCTCTTTATCAAAAGGAATGTAGGTTATTGTCAGAACTAAAAAGTATTAACCTAAATCTGAGGCCTACATTTTACTTGAAAGCTATATGAACCCTAATGAAATGTAGGCTTGGCTTTTTCCACTGTGCGTGGGCAGATGGTGGAATAAACGGTGTGTGCTGCAGAGGGACAGATGGTGTGGTGACCTGCGCCGTTAACAGAGCTGTGCTTGGGCTTTCATTATTGTCTGCAGAACCTCTTCAGCTTCCAGAAGTACGTGTTTTGTCTCAGCCTAAATCTTTCCCCTCTTTCCAGATGATTTGCTTTAAATAAAAGTGAAGGAATATGCAGATATATTTGTAAAACTATTCAAATAAACCTGCATTATGTTTCAGCCTGACCTAAGCTGGCATGTGTAGCTGACACTTCCCCTCTGCTGCCTCCCACCAGCGGGAAGGCAGAGAAGTGTTTGGCTTTCAGGAGAAGGGGCCTTGGGGTGTGGGGATGGTCTGGGATTTGGCTGAATATTCGCAGAAAGCTCACGATCTGTGCAGGAGGTGGGAATAAGTAAGTGCAGGACCTGCAGGGTTCATCTGAAACAGAAAAGACAAGGCATGCGTAAACCCTTGGAGGAAAGGAAATAAAGCTTCCCAATACAAAAACTTGCTGGATGCCTTGCTGGCATTACTGGAAATGTAGTCACTCATTTGCCTGTGCCCAGAGTAAAACACAGCACAGTGTTTGCAGAGTTAAAGGCAGACCTCGATGAGGAATTTTTTGTCACTTTTTTTTAGCGAAAGTATCACCGTTCAATAAGACCACATTTTTAATTACTCAGTTTTGGAGGAGTTCTTTCACAAGTACATTTGTTGGAAGGTTTTTAATCTGCATTTTTTAAAGTTTGCTTGTTCTTGCCCAGTCTCTTTGCTTTATTTTGCCTTGCTGTGCAGTCAGAGATGGTATCTGCTGTTGAGAGGTTATTGAAATATCCCATCGTGTGCATTTGCTGATGTTGGAGAGGTTGAATTGAAACTGTGTTCGTTGTTTAATTAAAGCCAGCTTGTGAGTGCTACCCACTGGTGTTGAATACAAGATGTTTTAAGACATCTTCTGTTTATTGTGATGAAATAACATAGAATGTTAGCACTTTGAGGAAGGGTTTGCTTTCTCTGGGTGAGTAACTGGGGCTATTCTTAGCAGCAGTGAAACATTTTGCCTGGAATATTGAGGACCATTGTTCCTCTGATTTGTACAACGAGTTCTGTTGTTCAGAGCGCTAGAGTGAAATTAATTACAACACAGAAGATGTTTTGATCTAGAAAGCAAGTTTAGTTAATGCCTGCTAAATTAATGCTGCTCCTAATCTTATTAAAACTAGCATCACCACTAAAGCACTGGTTTTGACTTCTCTTTACGTCACAACAACAAATACTGTAAAGCTAAAATTATTTAAATGGATTTTTATTTTGGACATTTTTAAATTTTTGTTTCTTGGGAAGCTTTTCTTCTGATTCCTCCCATCACTTGATTTTCCATCTAAAAGCTCTGTTTTCTGTAAAACTGGTGTTGAGTTCTGGAAAGTTTTAGCTAGCTGGACTTGTACTGAAGCGTGGCTCTTGTTTTTAAATGTATGTGCACAATCCTTCCTTGGGGTTTACTTAAGCATTACGTTTGCTTTCTGTATTCTGTGGCAGCAGTGTGCCAAAGAGGCTGATTATGCAGCTGCGATGTTCGAAGTTCCTGTGCTTTTAATGTTCTTGTCAGTGAGAGCAAAGCAGATGTGCGTGCTTTAGGTTGAGACAGGGGTTTGAATGGTGCCTTTCCAGCGGCAGTGGCTGAGCCGTTTCCATCTGTTATGCAACACTCGTTAATGGTATTTCACAGCGACTAATGAGTATCTGCAGTGTTAGGTGTAACTCAACACAGTGAGGCTCAGTTCTGGTTGCCGGGGATGTGCAAGGTTTGGAGACACAGAACATGGCCCTGCTTTCTCTTCTTCGGGTGGTTTGATGATGTTCACGGTCTTCAGCAAGATGCTGAAGAGCACATCGTGTCAGCAGGAGGAATGTGCTCAGCTGGAAACATCGCCCTTGGCTTACTTTCCAGGTTCCTTGAGGAGCTGTGGTGGTCTGTGGTCTAGCAGTCACACAAAGTATTTTAGACTCACCTGTGTATTAGCAAATTCAGATCTCCCTTGGGGCCTCAGGTTTCCAAAGGCTGTGTGTCTGCAGGTGGTGGCACCTTGACCCCACTGCCCAGGGATGGGAGAGCGCCAGAGACATCAGCCTGTTCTGTTTGCAGCCCGTGGGCAAGGCTGCAGTCTCATACTCTGCTGACTCAAAACAGCAGTGCAGAGTGCTGGGAGACAACACCCCCCTGCCAGCCTTGGGCAGAGGAGAGCTCATCTGCAATGCTTTAATTCAGATTTAGGAGGTCCAATTTCCTGCCTGAGCTGGGAAAGAGGGGATCTAACCCTAACCCATGTATTCCTCAATCTGTGCTGAGTGTCTCTCTCATGACCCTGGATAGTTGACTGGAGTGCAAGAAAGTTGTAGCTTTAACTGCTGCTTGGAACACATGGGCAGGGCAGGAGAGAGAACATCCTGCTCCATCTCAGACATGTCAGTGTTGCCATGAGTTGCTTATTGGTCTCAGCGTTGTGTGGTTGTAGGGGTTTGTGTTCTCTGCTGTGGGAGCACAAACCCAGCCTGTCAGCCACTTGAGTTCCTGAGTGCAGAGCCAGTGTCTGTTCTCTGGCAGAAGCTGTGTTTGGAGGTGACTTGCTGTTTCTTGCTGTCTGACACAGAGCATTAGCAAAGGTTGCAGAGAGGCACTGGGTCTGTCCTTCACCGTCACCTGCCTTTGGAACAGGCACACACAGATGCTTGTTTGTACTCCAGCAACAGCAGCACCTTTGTCTCCTGATGCTCTGGAGTAAGCAGATTGAGTACCTGGTTCTACTGCTGCTCTCAATTCTCACCCAGAATTTCTCTAATTTAAGACTTAATGCAATTACGCAGAGTACCAGAAACCATTGCCTGCTTGCATAGATCATATTGTGTTTTCTATTAATAAATTTCTGCTCTGTATGGAAATGAATAATTTACTTCAAGATGTTGCTTTAGATCTGATTTAGTCTTGCTTCCCGTGCAGCCATCTCCTTCAGCTCTACTATTTCCAAAATGATTTTGCACAGAGAAGGGGTGGGAAGCACTTATCTGCCAACTGCCTAAAGGTTGGTGATACTATAATGGTAAGAGTTACTGGGTGGTGATGTTTTACAGTCTTAAAATATCTTTTTCTTACCTTACAGGCATAGTTTGTGGTGTTGTTTTAGCAGTGTGTAGAAATTTGAGGGCAGCTGTTGCTGAGAGCGAGACAATGGAATCTCTGCTTCAGTCTCCTGGGGCAAGCTATCCCAGGAGCATGGTGCAGTTTTTCACCTTTGCCAAGATCGGCAAAGACAATGTAAAGTAAATAATAGCTGTAGCCAGTCACTGGAAAAGGGGAAAGCCTGCCCTGAGTAATCTGCATCTCCTCCACCTTACAGCAAAGCAGCAGAGGCACTTTTCTTTGCCTTAGGTGAACCAGCAGCTGAATGTGCCTAAGTTGAAAGGGTTTTTTGGGATATTTCTAGTCCTCTGCTAGTACAGACTTTCAACAAGCTTGAGCAAAATGCAAGGAATAGACACCTGACTGCTCTGTGTTCTGCCAGGTTTTCATGTTTAAAAAAAAAATTGAAGGGATTTCACAAATGTGTTCTTTATTGTTAGTCTCCACATTAAATCAGTTCCCAGTTTTTCCAAGGAATTAATTTTGAAATTAGAACGGCTTCACACTGGGAGGTCATCTGGTAATGCCAAAAGAGAAGCCTAATAAATTAGTCTTGAAAAGTACTGGCAGTATGAGTGTCAGCATCCAGATCCTTAAAATAATTTAATCATGGTGCAATAACTGAATGACAAAATACCAGCTGGAGCTGGTGCCTCTGAGGAGGGACCCTGAACAAAGGAACCTCTGGGCATTTATACCCTCCCAGTCGAAGCACAGGAAAGTCTGGGGGTCTTCAGTCTCTGGCTGTGTCTCTGAGTGTCAGATTCCCCAAGTGTCTGTCCCCCCTTGCTGGGCCACAGGTCCCTGTGCCCTTTGTTATGCAATGGGGCAGCAGTTCAGGCCTCTTGCCTGGGGCTCCTGCCCCCCAGAGCTCAACCTGCAGTTCCCACTGCAGCTGCACCCGAGCTCCCTGCACTGAAGGGATTCTTTAGTGCCAGTGGCACCGTCATTGCTTCCCTCTCTGGCCAATGGTGGCAGTCAGAGGTGGCTCCTGCATTTGAACTGTTTGCCCTCTGTGTGCCCACTTCTTCCCATAATCAGTCCCACAGTAGATTTAGCCTTTGGCAGTCATGGTTGAGTGTGGGTTTTCCTCCTCAGTTTAAGAAGCATTCAGAGATGTTGAGGACAAATGGGATAAAGTCCCAGCCTTGTCTGACCTTTGCAAATCCCCAGCAAGAAATGCTTCCCAGCAGTTCCTGCTTGTGTTTGACATCAGATGTTTTGAAGTTGCTGTTGGGTTGTGTTTTATCACTTTCCAGTATCTGAGCCTTTCTGGTTCACACACATTTCATTTTCTCAAGTGTAGGGCTCTTTGACCAAGAGCAGAGATTCTCAGGACCTGGCACCAATAAAGATTATAGCGAAAATCGCAGGGCTTTCAGAGATGGTCATCAGTAGCGTTAGTGACCTTCCTTTGGTGGCCACTACCTGTTGTTCTGCCCAAGCCCTACCTGAAAATGTATCTTAATGGTGTAGCTAAGGCAAGTCAGTGCCTCTGCTACCACCTGTGCACCTGCACTGCTCACCTTCCATCTGAAGCAGAGATCCTGTGGCCACAGGGTCAGTTGCTTTGGTTTCCCCGTGTAGCGGGGCAGTGACCCCAACCCTACACTCCTGCTTACAGACTTCCATGACACCAGCAGCTCACTGGACACGGGGCAGGGCACAGGGACAGGAGAAGGACTCTTTTCAATGGCACTTCCTCATCGAGTCAGCTAATCTAAGTTGCACCCATTATGTGTGGCACCAGCACTGCATTTTAGCCACAAACTTCTATGGAGCTACAGGTTAGAGAGTCCCAAGATGGGAGAAGTTGTCATTGATGTGATTCTGACAAGGGCAGGGACATGTCTTGTGCCTTCCAAGAGCTGCTCTGTGACAGGAGCCGTAATGTGTTCCAGATCAACATCCTTGGGGAAAAGAAAAAAAACCAAAACAACCACCAAGCTATAGAAGAGTTCACTGGTTTTGCACTCAGAGTTCAAAACAAGAACTGCACAGAAATGGAGTAGATTATTGAACATAAACTGAGCAGAGAGCAAGTGCCCACCATCCATCAGAGCGGAGACAAGGAATGGTGCCAGAAAGCCAGCATGACTAACAGAAGGGCAAGGAGGCTATTGAAAACAAAAAAACAGTTTCAAAAAAAGCTGGAGAAAATGGAAAAGGTTATAAACTCTAGCAGATTAAATATATGAACAGAACAAAGGCAGAAGGGGATTCTGAAAGATTATTTGCAAGGGGAAAAAAATAACTCTCCTGTTTCAGACCTATCAAAATGGAACCACATGGGGGGGTTGCAGAGTGCCACTGACTTCTCAGGCTCTGGAAGGAGGGCTCAAGGAAGATCTAGCCATAGCAGAAAAACTAAATTTAATTTCTTCTGCATGCAGGCTTAGCACAGAGCAGCTCACAGAGGTTACTGTGCTGGAATGCTCTTTGTGGGGAGTCAGCACAGACCCTGTCTTAAACCACAGTGCCTGCTGCAGAGGCTGTACAAAAGATAATATTTATGCCTTTTTTAGCAGTTTATAATATTTCATAGTATTTATTAACTGGGAGTATCAATGGAGGATTTTAAATAAGTTTAAGGATGGAATAATTGAGCTGTTAAGTGAGAGCCATGCTCCTCTGGTGAAGGAGCTTCACCTGTCAGGCAGTTTGTTAGACATATCCCACAGGAATTCTGGGAATTCCCTGACAAGCTATACCAGACAGACTGATAAAACCAGCAGAGTGTAGTGGATGAATTACACTGATAAATATTGGGAAAGGGTCAATGTAAGTTTTGTAAAGGGAAGTCCTGCTCTACAGAGCTGTTGAAATTCTTTGAAAGAGTCAGTAGTGATATAAATAGAGAATTCAGTTGATGCAGCCAGCCTGGATTTCCAAAAGACAAGACCCCTTACCAAAAGGAGTCATAAGACATGTGTTTTAGGGGACTTAGGAGGCTGTGTGGCCAGAGGAGAGGTCCATTCATAGATGAAATACTGGTTAAAAACTCCCCAGCATTTGTTTGCGCAGTTGTTTGAGATCACTTGAGAAGCACCCTGGAGACCTGTGCTGGGACCTGCACTGCTAAAATATACTCTTCAGTGATATGGAAAAAGTGATGGAAGGTGCAGTGGCAAAATTTATCTGCCTTTGGGTAAACAAAGTGTGCTGCACGTTGAGTCAAAGCTTCCTGCAGTGGAATATGAAAGCGTGGGCTCAGAGCTGACGATAACTCAGGGCCATAAAACCCTGGTATTGCAAGGGATGAGTGACAATGTCAGCAAGGGGCTTATGGCTTTCAGCAAAGCAAATCAATCCTTGTTCATCAGGAACAGAGAACAAAGCAACCTCATTGTGCTGCCACGTGCAGCCACAGCGCACCCGTGACGTCCTGCCAGCGCCCCTGGGCTCAGCAAGGACAGAGCTGCACAACAGCAGGATGGTCAGGAGAGAACTGCAGGATGGTCAGGAGAAAGCTACTGTACCAGGGCCACCCAGATAGTCCCAAGCACGTCAGCCCAGAAAAGAACATGTGAGGGAGTTGCAATGATCTGTTAGGGCATCACTGCTGGACATTGTGGAAGTGGAGTCAGTTGCTCTCCAGCTTCCAAACCAAGGGCTAGGAGGTCTTGTGTAAAATCAGCAGATACAAGGTGGGGAATTAAGTGGTTCTTTCCTCTGCACATTGTTAAGCTTTTCTGGTCACAGGGGGAGGCAGGCTCAAGTAGGAGGTGGCAGCCCCGTTCCCTTTAAGTTGAACACCACACCTCCAGTTCAGGAAGTCTCATTTGACCTACAGATTGTTGGAGGCTGGAAAAAATTAAGGGGAACTGTTACAAGATGCATGTGTTTGAGAAAATATCTCTGCGTGCTTTTCCACAAGCACACTCTCCTGAAGCCAGCGCAGCAGGCTGCAGCTACAGCTGGTCTCCATGCCTCCTGCTCCTCCTCCATCATCATCACTCTTCTCATTCATGACCCCCAGGCTGATCGGGGTGTGTGTGCTCAGCCCTTTCCCTGCGGCTGCCACAGCCACCCGGCACTGCTCTGCCTCCCATTGCAGCAGGTTGGCTGCAGCTGCTGTTTATTCTTTACCTACTGTACAAATGAAGGCAGGAGATAAAATCTCTTCAGGAAAACCTCTGAAAGTTTCCAGTCCCTAAGTGAAAATTAAATTTTACCAAGCTCTTCAAAACACAACTGGCAGATCATGATCTTGTCTCACGTTCGTCTCCCTTGTTTTGGAGACTGCAGGTTTGTAAAAATTTGACTGTCTCCTGGCCGTGTTTTCCACGTGCCTTCTATCACTGCTTCCCTGTGCTAGACCAGATCAGTGTTCAGACAGTAGCTGGAGTTACACAGCTGCAAGGTAACAACCCTTGAGTCTCTGTTCAAGCTACACTGATGCAATGTGTCAAAGCTGGCCTGAGCAGAGGCTACAAAGAAACCAGCATGCCAGAGTCTGGATGTCTGATATTTTCCAGCTCAACAGCTCTATATGAGCAATGGGCAAATCCCAGGTGAAAACATGCAGAGTTGGTGTTTGGAATTGGGCAGTGGTTATGGAGGCAATGACACACTGGGACACAGGCAGGCCACCTCACTGGGGGGGCCGGGAAGGGTGTCTGCAAGAAAGATGTGAAGAAAACGTGTTTGGCAAGGACACAGAATGCAGCCAGCCAAGCTGCTGTTCTCCCACTGAGAGCTCTGGTGCCTGCTGTAACTGGGTTATCCTGCTCCATGTGTGGGAGAGTAGTAAGCCAGTAATAATGTAACAAAATAATAACTTGGGGGGGCAGTTCAAGGTAGCAGTTGTATCTTATAAATGTAGAGACCCTCACTGTCATCTAAAGTGTGATACCTAGGCTCTTTTTCAGCCTCTGTCTCGTGCTGTCCTGTGGCTTTGGTATGTGACAGAGCTGTTGCGGAGACAAGCAGTGACAGGGGAGTCATGTGTGCTCTAATTGTGTGACGTCTGAAAATGATTTTGTCCTTTGCAATCGGAGGTTGAGACAAAAGCCCTAAAGCTACAGGGCAAAGTTTCAGAGCAAATGGAGTTCACTGGAAAAACTGACATTCCCTACTGATTGCCCCCAGGGGAAGCTGGGGGTGAAACTCAGTCTTATCTCTCCAGATAATCTTGAAAAAGATATCAGCATCATAGCTGATGTGTAGCTAAAAAAATGAAGGTAGAAACACTTATCTCCATTGTAGTGGCTTCTGCTTCCTTTGTAGAGCTTGGAAAAAGCCTTTAAAAAGTAAAATGCTTTAACCAGAGCAGGGAAGCTGATTCCCAGAAGGAGGATTTCCACCTTGCCTGGAAACTAGCAAGAGAAATAAGAAATAATCTTAAGCACTCCCAGTCTGAGGCATTGTCACTGTACAGGGTAGAGTAAGAAGTTTGCAGATTTAACATCTTAAACTTTTTAAAGTTTTGCTTGCTGGGATTTCTTAAAGATGGGATTTCTCAAAGATGGGATTTCTCATGTTGCTTCCATCTATACTGGAATCACTAATGTGACTGAAGGAGTAGCAAGGGGAGTCCCCTTCAGATTGCAGATTGGGCTGGTGCCCAGTAGGGACATAAAAAAACCTCTTCTCAACAAACTGTCTCATTTCCCCCAATCGCAGTTTACACAGTTAGCAATGTCAAAGTAAACAGGAGAGCAAGGATTAATTATTAGCTCGAGGAAACTCTCCTCCTTCCCCACTAGAGAGCTGAGATCCAAGCTCAGCTTCAGAAAACAGAAGTGCAGGGTGCTGCAGTGGGACAGAGGCTCTGAAGGGCAGTGGGTGTTTCTGTTTCTAGTACCTTGTCCTGTAGCTCACCCAGTGAAAGCATGTGTAACCTGAGCAGTGAGTTTGAGTGTAATTCCAGAAAAGACTGAATTGCTTTCTGTGCTTTTCTCACTGTTGCCTCAGTTTAGGTGTTGTCCTTCTGTTTGATAGTTGACCTTCTGCTGCTGCCTGTAGAGCCTCCCTAGTCCCCCGCAGGTGAAGCTTCGTGAGCCGTGAGTCAGTTTAACCAGCCTCGTGCTCAGGGCAGGGTTATTCCTTCTGCCACCCCATGCACTTCCCTTGGGCTCTGAGCCACAAACAGCATTTGCCAGATCTCTGTGTGAGCTTCTTAACTCACTGACCTGGCAGAAGTCTAACAAAGATAAAAAAAAAAAAAAAAAAAAAAAAGGGCAACTGGATAGTGCCCTGCCAGCTCAGTGAGTTAAAGCTGCTTATGGAGGAGCCCAGCAAGTGCCAGAGCTGGCAGGCAGACCTGCTTTTAATGGCAGTCCAGGCCTTGGTGAGCTCAGGGCATAGGGAAGCGCAGATGGGAGTTGCCAGCTCCGTTTGCTTGGGCTCTTCCGCGAGTTCACTGTGTTTCACCATTCCGACCACCAGCACTGCCAGTCACCACTCCTTCTCCAAAAGTTGCCACTTTATTTTTAAAGGACTTGTTACAGGCTTGGAGAGCACTAAACTGGAGCCAGTGCTGTGGGTGTCCAGGACAGGGCTTTGCCCAGCTCAGCAGAGCAGCCCCGAGAGCCGAGACACGGCCGAGGGGCAGAGCTGGGGGTTTTCTGGGGGCTCAGGAAGCAGAGGCTGTGCCCTGGGCTGCCTTGTCCAGCCTTGCCATGAGGGCAGGCACTCCTGCCACATGGACACACACTGGCTTTACACACACAGACTAGTCCTGTCCTGCCCCCACTGCCCCCTCCTAAGGAAAAGGGAGCCATGTGAGCATCAGGCTGGGTAACCTCACCTGCAGAGAGGTCTCTGCTGCTCTGTAAGGGGGTACTCCAGCTTCTGCATGTGCACAGTGCAACAGCTGCATGCAGGTAAAACCCAGCCCCATTCAGAGGTGTCTTCACAAATCCTTCAAAGCCAAGCTCAAGGAGGCTTCAGACTACCTCAGGTGATTTAGCTGTGCCAGCTTCCTTCTGTTGCCACACTTCTGGGGGAAGTGGAGAGGCTTTGGAGCCCTTGGAAAGAAGCACAGCTGGGGAAAGGTCTTTCACTGCAAGAACTAAATCAGTCTGGCCCACAACTAGCCTTCAGAGAACCCAGACAAAGGGAGTGAAGTGGATTGCTGATGTACTGCAACCCAGGTACTCTTGCCAGTCCTGTATTTGGTTTAATGACTTTCAGGGTATTGGAAATTACTGTTTCAAAAACATATTTCACATACTTTGTGTAAACTACTAAAACATATTTTTCAGGTGTAATGTCCTTGCTTCAGGGTGAACCATGAGGCTTTTTCCTAAGCAGATGCTGTTTTAATATCAGGAAAGTAATTGGTGCTTTTTATAGTGTCTGTAAGTCAGAGCAAGTCTCTCCTTTGATTTCTGTAGATGAAAGAAGGGACCTAAAGATGATGTATACCCAGCCTTCCTGTCATCTCCACAGGTTTTCCAAAGTCCACGGTTATCCCAGATCAGTGTTTGTCTCATTGTGTTTGCAGCTATTTTAGTTCAACTTGGACAACGTTGTGGGCACTTCTGTGTTTGTCATTATGAGGCTGTGGCTTGTTTCTGCACCCGACAGATACTGAAGAGATACCAGGAGGCCTTGTGCTCCTCTTGCTGTCTGACATGAGCCTGACACAAAAAGCCCTTGATATTTGGGAAAAGACACGTGGCTTGGCTGGCAATTAATCATGAAACAGGTTGTGAAACTGCTGCACTGATGCCCAGCTGGAAACCTGCATAACCTTCCGTATCAGTGCCAGCTGCCAGAGGCACCTGGGGTGACTCAGTGTCACATTACCAAACCTGGTATCATGGAAAAAAGTGTTTGGTTGAGGTGCAGTTCTCAGCCTTCCCTGGGGTACAGGTCTGCAAACACTAATGCAGCAGCATGGGCAAGAGCTGAGGGGTCTTGGCCAAATGGCCAAAGTGGGGCTGCAGTAGACAGGCAGCCTGGGAGAACAGATATGTGTGGGTCTGGATCTTTCATTTTTGCTGCTGTTGAAAGAAAAAGCTGCCACTCACTCCCACGTGGATGGGAGCAGCCTCACAGGCAGGCAGCGATGGGATCTGCAGAGCCTGGGTGCCTTTGCTGTCCCATTTGCCTGCTCTGTGTTTTGCTGTTTCCCAGACACCCTGGTACATGGTCCCCAGAGGCTGCCAGCCTCCTGGGCTTTGCTATGTCCCCTCCCATCAGCCTGCCCATGGACAGGATGGTACCAAGGGGGTGGGTTGGGGAGCTCACTGGCAAGAGACTTGTACGCTGGTGTGTTGGAGAGAGGTTTACCAGCTGGGGAATGAAGGCTTGGCTGTGGAAGTGGAGCAGCATTCATGATGCCATGAGGCCCTAGACACAGCTGCACGTTACAGTCAGCATCTGCTACAGTGCAGCAACATCACTGAAAGCCACTGAAATGAGATCTTGGTCATGGGGAGATGCAGGCCCGGACTCTTTGCACATCTGAACAAAAGCAACCTACTTTGGGCAGTGGTTGTACAGAGAGATTTGGCAGGGTTGCGGATTGGCCAGGTCTTGGAGCAACCTGATCTAGTGGAAGGTGTCTCTGCGTGTGGCCAGGAGGTGGAATGAGATGGTGTTTAAGGTGCCTTCCAACCCAACCCATTCTGTGGTTGCAAAAGCTGTATTGCGGGTAGGAGAGCAGTGTTAAAGTGGGGATGAGGCCCTTGCTGCTGGCCTTCAGTTGGGTTTCCCTGTGGTGCAGGCAGCACACATAACACTGAGGCTTCTTCTTCTCTCTCTGCAGGAACATGACATTGAGACAGCTTTCGGAGTGGTTCATGTCACCATGCGGGGCACACCCAAGGGGAACAGACCTGTCATCCTCACATACCATGACATTGGCCTCAACCGTAAGCCCTTGCATTCCCAGGACCCTGAAAATGTGATTGTTTGTGGTATTTGCTTCAAAGTGTGTGAGCAGCAGGCCTGACCTGGAGCTGAGGTCATTCCAGGGTGAAAAGATAAAGGTCTGCAGGAGGGAGAGAGAGCATGTGGCATGCCCTGTCCATTCCAACAGCCCTTGAAAGGTAGAGCCAAGGTGGAAAGGTGGAAATAGGTCCACCCAACACACTGTAATGCTCTGGCTGACTTGTTACACTGTGTGATAGGGCCTCCTTTCCCTGGGTGCTGGGCAGGCGAGCAAGTGCCTTCTGCAAGGCTGCAGAAGTGGTGTGATGTTCTCTTTGGACATGTCTTCCCACCCAGCACGTGCTGTTAGGTTCACACAGGTGCTCCTCTGTGGGTACTGTGAGGACCAGGAACAAGGCCCTGCTTGCTGGGGCAGGCAGGCTGGGCTGTTTTTCTGCCCTCCAGTCGTGGCAGTTCCTTTGCTGGGACTCGCTGCTGCGTTGCAGTTTTGAGGCACAGCAGCACACACCATCCAGCACCCACTGCCCCGTGGGCTGCGGGGGGGCTTGAGCTCCTGCAGGTGTATGCCGTGCGTTTGGAGGGTGGATTGCAATGCAACTTCAGGAAATGTCTCATTTCTTTTTGTTGTTGTTGCAGACAAATCCTGTTTTAACGCATTCTTTAACTTCGAAGACATGCAAGAGATCACCCAGCACTTTGCTGTGTGCCATGTGGATGCACCAGGACAGCAGGAAGGAGCCCCCCCGTTCCCCTCTGGGTAAGAGCTCTGCAGAGCCCCGTGTTGTTCAGTCTGGACTGAAGTGGCACCCAGTTTGCACCAGCTGGGACTGGCAGGCTGAGCATAGTGGGAGGCAGCTCTCAGGAGCAGAGGAAATGGCAAGATGAGGCGGCTTCCCAAGGGGCAATCAGGGCACTTTCTAATTACTAAGACATGGGTACAGCCCTCACTAGTGGTGAGTCTGGTACCAGCTGTCTGACGAGCACGAGCTCAGCACACTGCAGTCAAGCTGGCATTTCATCTGTCCATCCTGCCCAAAAGACCAAAGCTCTGTTAGTCTTGTTCTGAGGGATGGGATCCACCCAGTTGGCTGGAACACACAGTATCATTGCAAATTAATAACCTGTGCACATGCCTGTCAGATGTTCCTACCTTGGGTAGGACAGGAAGGTAATCTCTGTCGAGCTGTGTTTGTTGATTCTCTCTTGGTTTTCAGGTACCAGTATCCCAGTATGGATGAACTGGCTGAAATGTTACCTGCTGTTCTGACACACCTGAAGTAAGTCTCTGAAAGGAAAAGGGGTGAGCCAGCTGGATACAGCCCCTCCAGCACGTACCTGTGCCTCTGCTTGCCATGTCTGAAGTGCTCACTGAGGTGTCCCAAGAGGCCTGAGCATCTCCCAAGTAGTGTGCCCCTGTCTAGCTCTGTGCTGGGAACACTGTCTGCTACCTGAGGCAATTTAAGGCTGCTGCATCATTGCTGGGTTGTTTTGAAAACAAGCCATAAGTGCACAGCTGGATGCAGAGAGGGGAAAGGCTTTGCCTCTAGGGATGCTTCAGCTGAGCTAAGTTAGTCTTGTTGACTGTGAAATGCCTGTATTTCAGCCTGAAAAGCTTCATTGGGATTGGCCTGGGAGCTGGTGCTTACGTCCTCAGCAGGTGTGCAGTAAGTATCTCTTCATTGCTTGTGACTCAGGTGAGCTGTGGTCCTCACTGATCAAACAGGCAGTGCGTGGGGCAGGGGCAAAGTAGCAGTCAGTAATTACAGCAGGGCTGCAGGGAGCCTGGGAGACCTGTCTCCAGCCAGCTGGTTATGTTGGAGCAGTCAAGGTTACTCTGAAACTATGCCAGGTGTGGAAAGACTGCAGTGTGATGCCTTTGAGTCATCAGAGCCCATTCTGACTGCTGGGAATAGGCAGCCTTGAGTCTTCACAGACTGGCTGCGTTACTGTGTGTTGTGTCCAGTGTTTGTGATACCAAAGAACTAATGTGATGTACTGCAAACCAGTGCTGATGAGGAATGTGCTTTGTCACTGGAAGGAAGCAGATTTTATACTCCACCCTTAGACAAAAGTGCCTTTATCTTAGTACCTGCTTACACATTTCTCTCTAGAGGAGTGTTTATGTGAAATCAGTGGGCATTGTTTAACAGCCCAGGAATTTGCCTAAGTCTTTCAGAGATAGTGTTAACAAAAACCCAGAAATCTGGTATTTTCAGTAAAATTTGCTTTAGGTTGTTGAGTGCAGAGAGTTGTCCATTATTAGGCCATTATTGTTTCTTAAAGCCCCTGCACTGGGCAGCTGCCCCTCCTGCACAAAGGTCTCTGCTTCCCATTCCCTCCAGTCAGGGCTGAGCCTGGGGCAGTGTGAGGCACTGGTGTTTGGCTGTTCCTTGCCTTCTGTATCTTGTGTAGTTTTCAGCCCTGCTAAAGAGGAGCTTGTGTCAAATCAGCCTTTGTGCTCAGCACAGTGAAGTGGACAAAGCCCTTGCCATGCTTCCTGGGCTGTAGACAGTGTCCTGCTGAGCACAGAGATGTTTCCTTCTGCTTCACCTGTGTGTACAATGGAGCAGGAGAGCTCCACAGAATTTCAGCCTGACCGAATCGAGTCCAGTCTGGCTGGAGCCAATGTCTGTCCAGCACAGAGGAGTTCCCCACTTTGTTTGCCTTTCACTGTCCTACACCTTTTGCAAGAAGCTTTCCAGCTGCTTCACCAGCCATTTTTCCCCCTGTGGGCTGAATGATCCTTCTGAGTGTGCCTGTGCTCTCTCCCCACAGCTCAGCCACCCCGACCTGGTGGAGGGACTTGTTCTTATTAATGTTGATCCATGTGCAAAGGGATGGATTGACTGGGCAGCATCCAAGGTGAGATTCTGCTTCCCCACACATCTGCTCTCCACAGCACTGAATGAGCAGCATGTAGAGTGAGAAAAAGGACAGAATACAGGAATTTGTCCAATCTGGCAAGAACTGTAAAGTCTCATTTCTGTCCCTGCTGCATCCTCAGTCTGGGTGTAGTATGGCCTCGGCCATAGGAGCAGGGGTGGGTGTGATCACGTGTGAACAAGAGATGCAGATAAACTGCTTGGAGGTGAGTGGCTCTAAAGCCCTCAGCTTTCCTCTGATTTAGTACTCTTGCTTGCAGGCTTCATTTGACTGAGACTAAATGGGATTCTGGCCCCTTGCAGTTATTTAAGGTTCCAGGTTTCTGGAGAGCTGCGTTGGGTATGGACATGTTTCTTTGAAGCTTTGAATGCCCATTTAAAACTTCGGGCAATTGTATCTTCTATCACTGGAATAGTTTCTTTGTTATTTTCTTTACTCTGAGGAGTTGCTTTGTAATGTGTAATGAAACTGTATTTCCCAGTTACTCTCCCTCCTCCTCATTCACTGTCACTCTTCAGTTTTCAGGCTGGACAACCAACATAGTGGATATTGTCTTGGCACATCACTTTGGCCATGTAAGTACCCAGCAGGTGTTAATGTCACCCATGCAACTGTACATGGAGCTCTAACTTCAGTATGTAGCTGCTCCCAAATAGCTCTGGTCCATCCGCTAAGGGTTGCCACAGGTAGTACCATCTTCTCTGTGTGTCAGGCTCACACTGGGGTTTGCACGCTGCGAGGAGCACGCACGTCCTCACTCCTGCCCTGACTGTCTCCGGGCACATTAAGGAGGTAGTGTCCCACACACTAGTGGTACAGCTCCTTGTGGTCCCTGGACACTGCCTGCAGAAACAAGTGGCAGCCAGTTCTCTGTAGCCAGCATGGAAGCCTTTGGAGTTTGGGTAGAGCACAGATCAGCAGGATCTGACAGTGGTATCTGGTATGTGTCCAGATGTTGACCTGCTTCATTCTGCTCTTCATCTTCCCCCTCAGTTTCAGGAGAGGCAAACCAGCCCCTCCTGAAAACTTTGGATATAGCAATTAGCTGTCTCCCTCCCACTGGGCAATGGCAGGTTCTGTGCCTCGTGCACACTGTATATGACACGCAGCAGATCAGTTCCTGATCTGGAGCCCTCCTGCAATACATCAACCCTGGAAGGAGTGCTTCCTTCTCCAACACACCTTCTTCCTGCTCAGGGCACATTCTGGCTTCAGGCCCCTTCACTGTATGTGAATTCCTTGCATTCCCTGCTCTCTCTGTCTCTCTAGGAATGCAGTTTCTTCTTAGAACTGGGTGTTGGGATTGGACTTTCTTTTGGTCCCAGTCTTGTTGCTTCTTGAACAATAAGCATAAGCGGAAGACCTTCCTAACCCATCGTGATTTCTATCTGTGTAAGCATTACCAACGCTTGGGAGTTAACTTACCCCATCTCAGGATTCCTGTGCTCTTGCAGCAGCTGGGTGCTGCCAGTTGTAAAACCGTAGTCACGTTACCAAAGCATGGCAGATGCCAGGCACGTCACATAAACCCCTCATGCCTCCTGGGTACTGATGCACTCTGGAGTTGCTGCCCTCTGTGTCACTACTCACAGGGAATGATCTGTATGGAGACACTTCAGTGCTTCAGTATTTTTATGACTATTGTTTCTTTACTTGTGAAAAATATTTTTTCCTGTTTTTCAATTCTTCTGCTCTTGTACAGGAGGAACTGCAGGCAAATCTAGATTTGATCCAAACATACAGGCTTCATATCGCACAGGACATTAACCAAGATAACCTTCAGCTGTTCCTCACCTCATACAACAGGTACAGGATACCTTTTTGCCTGACAGAGTGCTCCCATAGCTTCCCTGCTCAGTAGGTGTGCTGCCATATGTTTTACCCTACTGGACATTACGTCAGGGGAACCTTTGTCCTACGCCTGGTCTTCAGCTGTTATCTTGAGCCAAGCCCAGCCCTCGTGTCTGCCCACAGACCCTGTCACACCTCAGTAGATCATCTCTGGGCACACAGCATGCCATGAGAGCATGGATCTTATTTTCTGGGGATGACTACTGGGGTTCTTGCTCATGGCATGACACAGGGAGTGATAACGTGTTGCCTGGGTGCTGAGCCAACACTCATGGTTGGATTTGTGTGCTCTTACAATAACCAGTTTCCTCTGCAGATTTGATGGAGAATTGTTATCTTTTATCTTTCAGTCGTAAAGACCTGGAAATTGAGAGACCGGTTGTTGGTGTCAATGAAACAACTGCAAAAACACTCAAGTAAGTTGCTCTGGATCAGCCTGTTTAAGTTACTGACAGCAGAAAAGATGCTGTTGCTTTCTCAGCAAGAACCCCATCAAGCCCAAGCACTGGGAAGACTGTCTAGGACAGTCCTGGGCTGTGGTGCAGGACTGTTACCTGCAATGGGGCACAGAGGTGACTGGGAGCCCTCTCATTAAGACCACGCTGAGATTCTCCAGAAGGCGGGGTCGGAGCACACACAGTGCCGGTGGTGTGTGCAGAAGGGACAGTATGGGTGTGTGTGCAAGCCCTGGGGAATGTTTTGGTGCAACAAAATGCCAAGGTGTGCTGGCAGGCAGGGGCTCTGCAGAGCCTTTTCTGTGTTAACTTTTCATGAGGCTGTTGGTTCACAGAGCTCAGCCTTCTCAGGAATCCCTTCGATGCACTGTAACACGTGTTTTGGTTTCTGACCAGGTGCCCTGCCTTGCTCGTGGTTGGTGACAACTCGCCTGCTGTGGAAGCAGTGGTACGTACCCGTGAACGCCTTCCTCTCGTGACATTAACCCACAAGTCACTGAGCACTGCGGTGCTCTCACCTTACCCAGAACTAGTCACAGACAGTGGCTCTTTGTCTCAAGCTCTTTTCTAGTCCCTCAGCTCCTCATGGGAGAGCTGAGACTCAGGAGACTGAATGGCCCTTGGAGCAGCTCCAAGCTGAGGATGGCAGGATCTGAATGAGCACCTTACTCGACACATGATGCAAAGGACCCTGTTCTGGACTGTGTGTCCTTTGCCTGCAGTTTGGTTTGAGTCATGAATTGCTGTTCTCTTGCAGTTACGCTGAGGCTACCTGGGGATTAAAAATATCCAGTGTGACTCCAGTTCCTGTGGTGTGGAGTCCCATAAGCTCTGTTAAAGCACTGCATCATTGGGAAGGCAGCACTTAGAAGCATCTCCTTCCTGTGGTGCAGACACCCATAACCCGCTTCCCTCCCAGCTCAGCCATAAATGGGGCATGGCACAGTGCACTGTGGTTATGGCAGACATTGCTCCTCCCTGGCAGCCAGTGATCGTGGGGAGACCGGGGGGTTGTGAACAGAAGCAGTCGTCTAAAACCTTGGAAGAGTGTAGGACTGTCTTAAAGCAGTAGCTTGGACCTAGGAGATGTGCATGGAGGGCATTTTCTGGCTATGGCCTATTGCCTTTTCATCAGCCTGTTTGATCTGGAAGTCTGAAACAAAGTCTGCAAGTTTTGACTTTGCTAGGATACTATCCCTGAGGATTCCCACTGCTTCCTGGCCACAGCATGGGTACGGGGTAAGGTCTTCTGCATCTTGGCGTGCCTGTCTGGCTGCCCAGGTTCCCAGCCCATGATAACCCCCCCTGCTGAGGTTGCTTTCCCTATAGGCCCCCCACCTATTCTCTCTTTGCAGCAGCCTTACAGAGGCCATGGCCTCCTTGTCTGGCCAGGGGACTAAGTGATGTCCCTCATGCTGCACAGAAGTCTCCTTCCCTGCCTTGCTGTCAGAGCCCAGAAGGTGCTCCAGGGTTTCATGGGGCATTGCAAAAGCAGGGGGTGATTTCACTTGAAGTCAGGACTGTCATCACAAGGTCCCTTGGATGGAACACCTGCCATTCCTCCCTGGATTTTTTATTCATTGCTCTCTTCCTACAGGCTCTCTGCTTTCTTGCTCAGTCCTTTCTGGCCCCAAACTCCCACTGTTGAAGACAGCCACTGCCTCTGGTGCAGCTGCCCTGCACTCTACATCTGACCAAGTTTTCTGTGTGATACCATGTCCCTCTCTCCTTTTCTTCTAGGTGGAATGCAATTCACGTCTTGACCCAACCAAAACAACCCTTCTGAAGGCGAGTGCCACTCCAGAATCATTCCGACCTGCACAAAGACACTGTTTTTGTCGAGCCCAGCTCCACTTAGGTTTTTGCCTTCCATGCATTTGGCTTTAAGAAGTTTGTAGACAGTCACTGAGGGCGGTGTTCTCTCCTCCATGGAGCCAGAGCTGGGAGGGAAGAGTTTGTCAGGGAGTCCCCACATCCCTGATTTACAGCCACCTTAACCGGCAGGGAAGACCTGCTGAGAGTTAGCAGAGGTGCCCTGCCTTCACCCCGTGCTCTGCAGTAACAACATCCCTTTTCCAGCCCTCCCACCCTCCCCCGTGGCCCTGCAGTGTGCCAGACAGCTGCTGCATGGAAGTGCAAAGCGGCAGGTTGGGGCAGAGGGGCCGGGGGAGCAGTGGCAGTGGCAGTGGCAGTGGAGGGTCACTGCTGGCCTTCTGCAGAGTAGCCTGAGATTGCTTGGTAGCACAGCCTCCAAGGGGTGGGAATTCCCTCAGCAGCAGGTCCCAAAAGGTGTGTCACCCATCCAGCTGTAGCAGTGAGGTGATAGAAGCCACAGCCTGGTGCTCTCAGCCCTGGTGTGGAGCCCATGGTGTGGCGTGGGGTTGTCCTCCTGGGGCGGGAAGGACAGCTCAACCTGCGTTTTGTTTCCTCCTGCAGATGGCCGACTGCGGGGGCTTGCCCCAGGTGGTTCAGGTGAGACACACTATGGCTCTCCCTTGGCTCTTGGGTGGTAGAGAGCCCTCTGTTCTGCTTCCACTAAACCCACTCTCTCTGTTTCCACAGCCCGGCAAGCTGACTGAAGCCTTCAAGTACTTTGTGCAGGGAATGGGCTACAGTAAGTGGCAAACACAGTTTTGTGGTTTGGAACAGGGTTGTCATGAAGGGAACTCACCCTTTCTGGTCCATCCAAGCCCACTGGCATCTGTGTCCCTACTTCTGAGCTAGTGTGGTTGCCAGGAGATCCATCCATGCTGGAAAATCAAGTAGTGTGCTGACAAGCCTTAGCAAACCAGTGTTGTTCCCTGACATGTGTTGGTGACTCCTTTTTGGTTGCTGGTGTTGGTAAAACCTTGTAAGTCTGTCTTTGTGCCAGTCCAGAACAGTGTGTTCCCAAGAACAGAACTTCTCTAAGGGCAGGGAGG
Organism: Myiotriccus ornatus; assembly: GCA_036023395.1. Classification (NCBI taxonomy): domain Eukaryota; kingdom Metazoa; phylum Chordata; class Aves; order Passeriformes; family Tyrannidae; genus Myiotriccus; species Myiotriccus ornatus. The sequence goes on along the minus strand of JAYRBT010000054.1, from coordinate 343,561 downwards.
CAGCACTGCAGCCCCACAGCTGGGACAGGTACCTGAGGGCTCTGCCCTTTCTCCTCACACGCTCCTGCTTCTCTCAGACTCTCACCAGGGATAAGCAGTACCCTGGAAGGAATCTCCCTGATGGCTGAGCATGGAGCTGGGTGACTCCTGAGACACCCAGGGAGCCCAGAGAGAGCTGTGCTTTGAGCCAATGCATGCCCTGCCCTCTGGCTTCCTCCCTGTGCTTGGGGGCAGAAGACACCGTCGCCTGTGTGTGTCAGGCTAACAGCTGCTCAGCTCTCTCCCTTGGTGCTCCTGAGGGACTGGAGGAGAACGGCTTCTTTATCTCCAGGTAGGGCTTTGCTACTGGGGGACGTCAGGAGAAGGGCACTCCGTGCACTACAGCAGCCCTGGCTCGCCTGCTGAGGCCAGGAGCTCACTTCTGTGGATGCTGAAGCTTCAAAAGCTGGAGCTGGGGAAGGAGTTGGTTTGTGTGACTGGCTAACCACTCAGCATGGCCAGCGTGGCAGCTGTGCCACTCGCAGTGCTCTCCACACAGCCAGCAGTTCTTTGCCACGCCGTGGTCAGGGCTCAGCAGAAGGTTCTGTGCTTTTCCTCAGAGTTAACGTGTGTGTAGGACAGTGATGTTCTCCAAGGTTGGCCAGAGGAGCCCGATCCTGCAGAGCAAAATGCTGTGTGAGGAGGATCCCTCACGACCTGAGAGTGTTTCAACATTTGTGTCTCTTGTGTTCCTGGTGTTAGCAAGTGCTGTCATCAGAAGGACTTCAGCGTCCCTTTGGGGGTCAGCTCTCTTGTCAAGAGGATGTGCAGCTCTGAGGAAGGGCGGGGGCAATGTTCTCCTTCCAGAAGTAGTGGCTCGTCCCAGAATAGTTTTCCCAACTTTGGTGGGCAAGACTGGGGGCCACTGGGGAGCGTGGTCAGCAAGGCTGTCTCTCCTGGGGGGAACAAGGGAGAAGCAAATCGCAGCTGGGCACTGCTAGAAATGCAGAAGCCAGTTCTCCAACAGCTGTGCCTGCTGTACGCTGGCTGAAGCAGCTGGACCTTCCTGTGCTGACACTGCAGGTAGAAGGTAACACCTTGCAGGAGGCTTTTAGCAGGAATCTGATTCTGTCATCCCAAAGACACAGGTATCTGTCCCGTATCTGGAGTTACACAGGGAAACATCTCTGTTGAGCAGGTGTGGGGTGTGCAGTGTGCGGTGGGGAGTTAATGTCATGAGGTACATTGTGATTTTCAGCTAAGGCTTTGCAGACATCTGCCCCGTTGGGTTTTTGGGTGAGCTCGGTGTCTCCCTGAGGGGCTCATTAGCAGCTGTTCTCACAAATCCTGGGAGCTCTCAGCAGTGTGTGAGTGGGGAGCGGAAGGAAAGGTGTCTGGGGGTCCCAGGAGCAGTGCAGCCACTACTCGCACGCCGCAACTAATTGGCTCTTTCCTGTATTCATCCCTCTCCTGTCTCATGTTGTTTCCAGTCCCTTATGTGCAGCTCAGCCACCTAAGCACTGAGTCAGGTACCTCCAACCGTGCGTCCGCCTCGGCCCCGCTCTGTGTGCTGGGTGGAACTGTTCTCCGGGTGCTTTGCTCTGTCTCAGCATGTCCTGCCATGGGTGGGCTGGTCGTTGTACCGTGTGTGTGCCGTGGGTTTCCACCTTTCATTTGTATTTTGTTGATTGTTGCATGACTTCAGCTCCGTGGTTTTCTGGAGTGACGAGACTGACTTTCAAAAGGTCACCCATGCCACAGTTGCCTTGGTTTGCACAGACACTGGCCGTGGCTGCACTTGCAAATGATCAGTTACACTGCTGGCATTGGCTCACCTTGGACCTTTTGAAATTGGGCCTTCAACATCTTGCTTTAGACGTGCAAAGACTTAATTTTGGCGATGAAGAGTTTTCTTCCTCACGAAGGGTACAGCTCTTTCTGTGCTTACCCAGTGACACCCCCCAGTGCCTGTGGCCCTGGCTCCAGGAGCTGCCCGTGGTCTGAGTGCCTCTGCTCTCTCTTGCAGTGCCAGCTGCCAGCATGACCCGGCTGATGCGCTCCCGCAGCCACTCCTCGTCCAGCGTGGGCTCTGGCGAGAGCAGCCGCAGCCGATCTCATGCCAGCACCCACGGGGAAGGAAGTGCTGGGACCCCAGAAGGAATTGACCTCCAGGCTGCACCTCAAACCATGGAAGTATCCTGTTAGGCAGGAGCCCTTCTTCTGGATTTAGACAGCTCCACTTGCCCCACTGAACCCACTCAGAATCTAGCATTTCGTCCAACATGGCATTAACTGTTCTCTCTAACCTGTGCATGCCCATCTGAGCAGCCACCTCCTTGGTAGTCTGTACTTGGCATTACTTTGATCCTTTCTGTATTCCCTTGGCATCAGAGCCTCTTTAAAACTCGTCGACATTCCGCGGTCTTAGTAAGTCCCGTTACTGTACACGCTGATGCCATCTCCTGTCTGTGCTGTGTATCAATCCAGATGACAGCCGTTGTCTCCCCTCTTCATTTAAATATAATTTCTGTGGCTTTGTGAGGTTTAGAATTGCTTTCTAGTTGTGCTTCTGCTAAAGGACCCTTGTGGTGCAGTTGGTATGGCATCAGTGGGACGTGGGAAAGCAAGACCACGAGGATGTGGCACGCCAGGTGTTGGAGGAGGCAGTGCTCTGTGTGGAGCTGTGCCTGGGGCGCAGAGCGCACTGGAAGGTCTGTGTGTTCCCACATGCCAGGCAGCCATGAGAAAAACAAATGGTCAGGAATACTTGTCTTGATCTCATCTGTGTGTGTGTTAAGAAGGAGCAGAGTGATTTCTTACCTGAGCCTCCTGAAAGAACAAAGCAATTTACCTGTAAACTTCCACTAACAAGGTGCACTATTAACCAAGTACAAGGGATTAAACTCCAGCAGCCCTGGCTCCCAGACCACCTTCACAGCCCTCTGCTGACCCGGCAGAAGGGCAGGATGCAGTGACACGTGGTCACTGTTCTACCCTGGCACAGGTGAATCTTTACCTTGAGCAGGTTGTGAAATGGGAAGCAGTGCCTCTTGCCAGGTGGAGATCCCGGAATCTCCCACACTGCCAGCTCTGCCTCCCACTGCTGCTGCCCAGGCAGGGTCTGCAGAGGGTGCAGTTACCTGAGGGCAGGAATGTGACAGCCAGCCCTGACACATTCCTGTGAGTCAGGTCAGAAGGGTGAGCAGTGAGCACCGCTGGGCAGGTACTAGTTACTGTCTTTGTGGGACTCACAATTTTGCTGCCTTTTTACACCTGGCTGGGTCACCGAGGGTGGACAGCAGATGCCTGCTGCATGCCAGGGTCTGGTGTTAATGGGAGAAAAGGGATGAGTGGTCAGGCTGCTGCAGGTCTTGATGGATGAGCAAAACATCCTTTCCTCACTGCTCAGCAGCCCTGACCCTCTGGGAGCCAGCTCCTCCCAGGGTCACACTCACGTTCTGCTCCATTTCAGGTAGGGAATGGGACGGGGAGGCTCTGCCTGAAGGGAACTTTGTACCAGTTATTGAATAAAGCTATAACTAACTGAGTTTCATTGTTACCCCGTGTGCTTCTCGTGTTTCTCTTGGCAACCTGCACCCCTCTGGGTTTGTCAGTCTGGGTGTCTCCTGCAGCAAGTGGCAAACTCTTCCTCGTGGCAGGGACAGGACAGGGCACCTCTGCACTAGGACAATGTGTTTGGCAGCTCTGTGGCCCCTGGCAAAGGCTGTCCAAGGGCGCTGGAGAGAGCTGGCCTCTAGCAAAATGCACCTAGAAACATCCAGAATGGAGACAAAACAACAGGTTTGCTGCTACACAGGCAAGAACCACCTCCCCACAGCCAGTGCTGTGGGAGCCACCCACAGGGAGCCACCTGCTCAACCTGGGGCAGTGCTCTCTGCATGTTCCACGAGTGTGACACAGAATTAACCTCAAACCTGTGACAAGGCCACTGCCATTGCAGAGGGCAGTTTGGGTGGCAGTGGGATGGCTGTTGGCACATGTGCCCCACTGCCAGGCACAGGGAGGGGATGGGAGCAGCCTGGTGTGTAACACAGCTCATTCCTCCCCTGCTGCTCTCCAGACCCAGCTTCTGCTCCCACTGTCAGGTGTCACTGTAATCCATGGAGATGGATTACATCCATGCATGGGGCTGGAGCAGGGTTACAGTGCTGGGCACGGGTAAGTCCCAGTCTTGCTGTCATGCTGTGGGGTGGGATCCTGATCCTGCCTGGACGGTCTGTGAGACCTTTGGGGGAGGTCATTGCAGGAATGAGACAAAGTGTTCTGAAGTGCACACTGAGTGACAGCTGAGAAATGGGAAACGCTGGACAGTTGTATCAATGAAGGAGTAGTGGCAGTACAAAGGGTTGAGCACAAACAGACATTTGAATCTAAAGGAGACACGAGATCATCAAAGAGACCTGGCCCCCGGCACAGTGGGAGTTCAGCACCTCTGGATGAGGCACCACGTGCAGGAGAGGAGCCAGTGTAGGTGCAGCACTGGGATCTAATGCCAGCAGGCTGCACCCAGGAACTGTCCTGTCTCCAGTTCCTGCATGGAAATACAGCCCAAAAGAAAGGAAACAAAATATTTAAATGAGAGGGAAATGATCCTGCAGCAGGGACAGGTGCAAGCTCGGCGAGTGCTGTTCCTGAATATGTGGAGCAGGAGAGCACAAAGCTCCAGACTGCTCCTGTACCAGGAGCCCAGCTTAATATATAGGTGAGATTTTAGCAATTTGGAAGAGGAGTGATTTAGCAGGGAGTGCTGTTGCCATGGTGGCTCACAGGAGGAAGCAAGGCAAGATCTGTAGTGATGGTTGCCATAGATTTTATTACCCAAGGATAACTGGGAAAAGTAAACTTTGTTTTACATAAACAAGTGCTTTTCCTGCTAAAAAGACAAAAAATCAAAGCAAAATACAAGGTGAGAAATGAGTTTAGTAAAGGGCAGTGTTTCTTGGGCAGCATGAACAACATCAAATCCAGGCAAAGAGCTTGAGCTCAAGACAGCCTTCCCTGGGCTGGGGTCCTGAACCCACCTGGCTGCTGGGGTGTGAGCTGGATGCCACTGGCTGCAGGGCATGGATGTGCATTCCCACCCCTTGAGGGGCAGCATGGAGGTTGGAGTAAATCCCTGTAAAATGATGGAGTGTTTCCCTGACCTCTTTCTGCTGTTGGCAGCTGGGATGCCCCCGTGGAGGGAGCTCAGCCAGGGAAGGACAGGCAGAGAGAGCCAGGACCTTCTCATGCTCCTGTTCCCTTAGGACTTAATTCCCAATTGCTTAAAACCTTGGGGCAAGTTCATTCAGTGGCATGTCCAGCCCGAGATGCCAAATTTCTGTATTAGTGTCTCCTTCAGCAGCACAGGGTGAGTCTGGCTGAGCTTAGCTCTGGGTCACTGATGGAAAAGTGTGACTTGCAGCCACGTGCTGAGGTTTCTGCGTTGGGGCTGCAGTGCCTCAGGTGCTGGGGGGGCTGTGCTGATCCAGAAATCCGTGTGCTACCAGAAAGCCACTTCTTCAGGTTGGGGATGGAAACTTGGGGCCCCATTTTATTTTCCAGCCCTGAGCTCAGAGCAGGTTTTGGAGATGGGGGGGAGCAGGTCATGGCACACCGAGGGTTGTCCCCCACATCCCAAAGGACCCCAGTGGTGCTGCACCACCAGCTCCAAGAGCGATGGAATCTTCTCCCAAACATAATCAACCCCTTGCAAAACAGCCCTGCCCGAGCTCAGGGCAGGAGGTCCTGAACCCCAACAGCAGCACAGGGTCAGAACCCTGCTGAACCCGAGTGCATTTCACACTGTCAAGGCAGTTACAGCTGACCAGAAACTTTGAAGTTTCAGCACAGGCAGCAGGAGGTGCAGCTGTGGGAGGAGGCTGCCGAGTATCTGTTCCCACAGCGGGGACACGGCAGGAAATGGGGGGGACGCACTGTCCACACTGCATAGCTGGGCCATGAGCTCAGGAGCTGCTGAGAACAAATCCCAAAGACCTTCCTCAGGGCAGGACTGGGGGGGTGGATGTTTATGTGCATCAGAGGGTCCTGACCTGGGGGGGAGCAGGAGGGAAGCCAGGGTGGGGCGGGGGGGCCTGGGGGCAGCAGAGGTGGTGCTGGCTGAGCTACACAGTGTGTGCTTTGAAAGGTAAATGGTCCACACACACAGTCTGGGCAATGAATTGGGCAGTGAATGGTCCCACACCAGCAGCAGCTGCTGGGCCTGGATGGGCTGAGAATGGGGATTGGGGCAGAGCTGGGGCTGTTCCCACCTATAACCCAGCCTGGGGTGGGCACAATGGGCAGTGCTGGTTGTAGGGCAGTGCTGGCTCTGGGGCAGTGCTGCCTGGCAAGGGTTAGGGTTAGGTTAGGTTGGGATGCCCGTGAACATCCCAACCACCCCCCCTGCCCAGCACATCCAGCACCACACACCCAGTGAGGGCAGCACATGGCCCTGGTGCTGCTGCAAGTGAGGAGGCACCCTGGGACATCCCCCCCTTCCCTAAGACCACCCTGGGAATGGTGCATGTCCAGCCTCAGCCTACAATTCCTGGTGTCAGCTCTGCTGCCGCTCTCATGTGCTGCCCATCCCTCCCACTTGCTCACCCACAAATCCCATGCAATGCCCAGTGCCTTGAGTGCCCACAGGGATTTTCCTGGGCCTGGTGCCGATACCAAGGGCCCCAAGGAGCACAGCTGAGCGACCTGTGACTGAGTGAAAAGGAGAAACCCGCTCTAGTGCGTGCACGTCACAGGAAGCAGCAACCGCAGCCCCAGCACCTCACAGCGCTCACGGCAGCACCGCCAGGAGCAGCCCCAGCGCTGGGACCCGACACCAGCCCTAGAGCGGGCTGAGGGTGAACCAAGGGCTCTGGCAGCGGCAGGGATTGCTACCCACTGTGCCAGAGGGTCCCTGTGCACCCTGGTGTCCCGAGGCTCCACCATGCAGGGAGGGCAGAGCTGCTCGGGTCTGACGGCACCCAAATAATGGTAACAGCAGTGGAAGGCAGGTAGGTGGAGTTCACCTCTTGCTAGGGCAGGAACAGAGTCAGGGCAGGGAAGGAGGGGAGCTCCGTCTGGGACGGGTCTGGGTCACACACAGCTCCAACTGCAGCTCTCCGTGGTCAAGGAACTGGAAGGGGTGTTTTCCCTGAATCCCCATGGGGACCAGCAGCTTGGGCCATTGGGATAGGTGCCCCAGCCCCTGGGGACAGGGGGCTGGGGTGGGATGGCAGTATGCAGAGAGTGAGCCTGGCCAGGGACTGTCCCCCATGAGGCTGCAGATGCCCCCTCCTGGGCAGTCCCCAGACATCCCCCCCATCTGCGGTGGTGGTGGGAGGGTGGTTTCCTCGAAGGGCTCCCCTGGGGGCTGCCCGCCCAAAGCCCTGCCCTGGACCGTGCTGGCATCGCCCCATGGAAATGCCCTGCCCAGGACACAGGGCGGGGGATGCTGACCCATGAGACTGAGCCCCTCCATCCCTCCCGGACGGAGCAGCCCAGGGGCTGAACCCCAGGGATGGGGAATCTGCCTGGCCGGGAGAAGCCGCTCAGCATCCCATCGGCATCTGCTGACACCACGCAGCCCCCGCTGCCGGCTCAGGCAGGTAAGTGCCCAGCAGCTGATGGGCCAACCCCCACTTCGTGCCGGGTTCTCCCGCCCCGGCCGGGGCTGGCGCTGCCGGGGAACCTCTGCGCCCTCTCACCCTCCCTGCAGCCCCCAGCGCTTTCCAGGCCCGGGCCCTCTGTGACTTCCCCTCCGGCGCGGGGGTGGCCGCTGTCCTGAGGATGGGGGAGCAGCTCCGCATCCTCTCCGAGTAAGTCCCCGCACCAAGTGACAACTGACCAGTGTCCAGCCCTGGGTCCACGCTGGTGGCACCCACCCTGCGGGTCTCCTCCCGCACCCTGCAGCCTCAGCCCCTCAGGCGGGTCACCCCTCTTCCCCGCAGGGACGGGGAGTGGTGGCTGGTGGTGTCCGAGGTGTCTGGCAAGGAGTGCCACGTCCCCAGCAGCTGCGTGGCCAAGATCAGGCACGGGTAAATGCTGGGAAGGGTCTGTGCCAGGGAGGAGCCCGGGGACACGGCCCCACCGCAGAACCAGGGCCGAACCCCGGCCACCGTACCAGGACCTCCTGCCCCGTGTCTGCCCCGGGGCGTGGAGCAGTGCTGGGGCTGGGGGAGGTGGCCTGGCGTGCTGCAGTGTCCCGGGACATGTCCTGCCGCACCCCGAGCTGTCCCCCCGCCCCGGCGGGGCGGGCTGGGGGTCCCGCCGGGCCCTGGGGGTCCGTGGCCGCGGGGGAGGCTCTGCCAGCGCCCCTGCCCGCACAGGTGGCTGTACGAGGGCGTCAGTCGGCAGAAGGCGGAGGAGCTGCTGCTCCGTCCGGGCAACCACAGCGGGTCCTTCCTGATCCGGGAGAGCCAGACCCGGCGAGGTGAGAGCCCTCGGGCCCGGCTCCTGTACCCTCCCAGGCCTCCCCCGTGGGCTGCCAAGGAGCAGGGGGAGGGAACCCCTGCTCACACCTACTGGCAATGGCCCTCCCCGCGGGGCTGTTCCTCGGTGTTGCTGCTCTCCCGCTTCGTGCTGAGCCCCTGCCACGGGGCCTCAAAAGAACAAACCACCATCAGCTTCCTACAGCTTCGGGTTACGCAGGGAAGTGATAAAGCTCAGCCCGCAAAATGAAACAGGGCCCCACCACACCGAGGGCAGCCTGTGCGGAGACCCTGCGGGTGCTGTGGTGCAGATGGCTGAGGGACCAAGGACATCTGATGTCCCAGCCCTCCCCCATCTCCCCGGTTGGTTTGGAGGTCCTCATGGCACGGGGCTGGCACAGGGACGCAAAGCTCCATGAGGGGAAGGGTGACACCACCTGTGTGACAGCAGAGCCCCCGCAGGGTATAGGAGAGCGCCGGGCAGGGGTGGGGCGGGGTGGGTGCCCAGGGCAGCCCAGCCGTGAGCCCTTGGCCCCGCAGGATGCTATTCTCTGTCGCTGCGCCGCGGGGAACGCGCTGCCTGGGCCTCGGTGACTCACTACCGCATCCACCGGCTGGAGAACGGCTGGATCTACATCTCCCCCGGGCTCACCTTCCCCAGCCTGCACAGCTTGGTGGATCACTACTCTGGTAACGCCCCACCAGCCCCCAGCACCCTGAGCTGTGTGTGGGGGATGCCCTGGGCTCTGAAGGGGTGAGGGGGAAAAGGTGGCAGCCGGTCCCCCCTCCCCAGCTCAGGAGCCCGCGGGGTTGGGGGCTGCTGATGCTGTTGGCTCCGTGCCCAGAGTTCAGCGAGGGGCTGTGCTGCCCCCTCAGACAGCCCTGCTCCACGGACGGGATGAGAGCGGCCCCGGCTCCAACACCGCCTCTTGTCAAGAACCCATCGCTGCACTGGGACAAGATCGACAGGTGAGGACACGCAGGGAAGGGGCTGGGGCTCCCCCCAGCCCTGCCAGCCCCGGGAGCTCTGGGGGCTGCCTGCTGACCGCCCCATCTGCCCGGAGCAGCTCCCTCCTGCTCTCGGAGAACGCATCCCCCCAGGAGGACTCTCCCTTCAGCCTGGGCCTGCGGGAAGCCATCAGCTCCTACCTGCTCCTCTCGGAGACCGACAACCCTGAGCCAGACCCCGCAGGGGAAGGGGCAAAGAAGAGCTGAGGACAGGCGCCAGCTGGCCACAGCTTGTGCTGGACACCCACCCCCCAGCTCAGCCTTCACCTGCTTTCAGCCCCAGTCAGCAGCCCCTCGATGCTGGGGAGCTGGGGGGGCCCGGACAGCCACGACCAAGGTGGGGCCAGGCACCAGCACAGAGGAAGGGGCTGCCCGAGGGCCCACCCTCCCCCAGGCTGGGCACTTTGGGATGGGATGTTTGAGCACTCCCCTCCATGGGAGGAGGAGGAGGCAGGGGCTGCACAGAGAAGGAGCCCTGCCCACCCCACAGGCTGCCACAGGATGCTCCTGGCACTGCCACAGCAGCAGAGAGAGAGAATGTAAATGCCCAACAAGTTAAATCCTGGCCCGGGTGGAGGAACAGCCCAACCCCATCAGACCCCTCCAGTTCACGCTCAAACGTTTTTGGGTGTGGGTGCCCGTGCAGGAAGGGCCTGTGAGCAGCAGCCACAGACCCTCATGCTCTCACCCCCCGTAACTCAGTGATCTGCTTGCTGGGATCAGCAGCCAGGGGGGGAATCAGCCTCTGACTGTGCTCAAAGCAGCTGATTTTTAAACCTTTTAACAGATGGATTTTATGTTCCATAAAACAGGATCCTGCTGGACATGCAGCAACAACCATCTGTAGTGTCTCCATTAAAAGGCATCTCCTTCACAGCTGAGAGTTGGTGAACACTTTGTGATCTGCCCCTGGGGTGGTTTCACCACCACAGCCTGGGGCCTTTGCTCCTGCCCCCAGCCAGGGTGAGCAGTCACAGGTCAGGGCTGGCCCTCTCTTTTGGGCAAATTCATGAATCTAAGAGGTTTAGAAGTGTAATTTAATGCCACAACTGCTGTTCTAGGAATGAAAGGAAGAAATAGGTCTGTGCCAGGAGTAGATTACTCAGAAAAGCGGAACGCAAACCCTCGTGTACAACCCTGATCTCAGCTGCCCACGGGGCTGAGGGGCCTGGGCAGCAGCAGAAACACCTCAGAGCAGCCACACTCTGAGCCTCTGCTTTCAACAGGCCCTTATCAGCAAAGCAGGAGTTCCTCTGTGGCCACAGGGTTCACTGCTCAGCCACCCCCCTCACTCTTGCTTCCCCTCTGCACCCACAGCCAGTGCAGCAGGACCCCCCCCACCCAGGCTTGGACATGCTCCAATCCCCTCCTCCTGTTCCTGTCTGATGAGCTCACTCTTGCAACCCACCATCACTTTCTCATTTCCTTCTCTGCCTAGAGCTTTACAGCCCTGCTCAGCCCCGACCTTCAGCCCAGGTGGCTTCAGCCCAGCACAGAAGCTGGGGTTTGTCCCTCAGCCTTGGCCTTGCCCCTGCTGTCACCCGTGGGGCCCCTGAGGCAACGCAGAGAGTTTTTGCATCCTTTACTTTTGCCATTGACCCATGTTGTGTGAACTGAGGTGGGCCTTGGTCTCCTTCCTCCAGGTTGCCGGATGCATTTACACACATGGATGGTTCTACTGCCACAATCGAGAGGCTGCTGCTCCTGTTGTTTTTACCCTGGAGCCAGGTGATACGGGACAGATGTGGTTGGGAAGGCTGTTCAAATCCTGCCCCACCACCAGCAGCCTCTGAGACCTCCACCTTCCCTGTCCTGGTTATGGGCATGTGCCACTCGTGCTGGGAAACAGCCCAGCCCCAGTCCCTGCCTCCCAGGGCTGAACACGGCACCCTTTGAACCCCGTGGGCACAAGGCAGGTTTTGGCAGGTGCCAGACACAGAGAGTGGGTCCAGCAGCTCCCACCCAGCCACGGAGGGCAGAGCAGGAGGGGGGGCCACGAGGCTCCTGGCCCGGGCAGGACAGGACAGGGACACTCAACAAGCCCTGACAAGACCCAGCAGCGCCAGGGCAGGGGAGGAGCCACAGCTGCCCCAGGGCCCCAGTGATGTTCTGGTGCCCAGGGCCCTCACAGGGAGAGAGGAGCTTCCCAGCTTCTCCCCAGCATCTCGGGGCACGAGGGGATTGTGAGCTGTGGCCACTTTGGCAACATGAGCCACACTGTGGGCAGCACAACCTCCCCCAGCGCCCTGTCACCAGCCCCCTCTGAAGTGACAAGTACCTACTGATACCCAGATGTGTGACCCAGCCAGACAAGACTGCGCTCTGACCCTCACCCCCCTCAAACCAACCTCTGAGCATCTTTCCCTGGAGCACCTGCCCAGCATTTGCTGGGACTTCTGAAGGGATTAAGGAGCTGCAAAGCAGGCAGGGTCTCCATCAGCTCTGAGCCTCTGTGCAAAGGGCACAGCTGTGCCTGGAGCCCAGACCCAGGGCAGCATCCAGCCAACCCTCACCCCAACAGACACAAGAGGGCACAGAAACCACCCCTTCAGGAGCAGGTCCTTTGCCCATGTCTGTACTCAAGCTCTAGGACTCAAAGCCACCAGTCTGGAAGCCCAGGAGGTACACACAGCTCCTATTCCTGAGCCCAAGGCAGCCCACATTTTCCCCCTCCCCGATGGGAAACAGGACCCCAGGCATGGAGCATTCCAAGGATCCATGGCCCCATCAGCCCCTCCTGTCCAAACAGCCTGAGTACCACCAGCAGCAATGCTGCAGCAGGACAGGATGAATCCCAGTGTTGCTGGTTTGTCTCAGTTTTTCTGTCTGCATCTGTGTTCTACCAGGAAAAGAAGTGGTGTGTACTGTTCCCATGCCTGCTCGAACAGGACCTTGTTCCGGGTACCTGCGGCAGGTTTTGCCCAGACCAAGAGCTGTACCAAGTTCCTCCACCTCACAAGAGCTGCTGTGCACCCTGAAGGATTAAGCACAAGGATATGAAACACTTTGCTGAACCACTGCAGTGGCCTGCAGTGCTCATGAACACCAGACAGCAGAGGCAGAACCAGCCATGACCACTCCCCCAGCGGGACACGGCACCAGGGCCAGTGGAGATGCTGCACTGCCACCACAGCACCACCACCATCCAGGGGCTGCACACTGACCAACACCAGATCCCACAATTACAGGTCCTGTCCTGGCCAGCTAACAGTGAGAACAGTAAGAGGGCTGTGTCTGATTTCTTCGGCTGAGCAGCCTCAAGGTGACTGTACCCACAGGCAGGTGACAGCTGACTGAGCAGCTGCCTCCTGCTGTGAGAGGCATCTGCAGGAGCCTTCACACCGGGCAGGTAAATAAATCCCAGGCACACCTTCCCCAAAACACGGCGAGCCACGGCACACGTACCACTGAATTATGCCAAATTCAGACCACAACCTCAAACCCCAACTTTGACGTGTAAGTGATCAGCAAAGACCTGCAAAGACACACCGGGGGCTGCCATCAGTGGCTCACAAACCAGGCTCCAGCAGCCATGTGCCCTCCAGCCTTAAAATCCAGTTCTACAAGAATGGTGGCTTTTTTTTGAGAGAGAAATTAGAAAGGAAAGTTTGTAAGGACCACTTGTCCTCCTACTGGGGAAACAGAGGGGAAGAGATGGAACCAGAAATGCACCTGAAGGAACCCTCCCCTGCCCTCAGGCACCCTGTGCCAGCTTCGCTGCTCCTCCAGCACTCACCACCTTCCTCCCCTTCCCATGCCCACGAGTTTTCTCTGTGTGGATTGTTCAAATGCATCAGCCCATCACCAGTCCTGTGCTGTCTCTGCTCCGCCAGGGCCAGGCTGCTCATCCAAATGGGACCAGGATGAGGGGCAGATCACACGTACCAGGTACTACTCTATTACATATATTAGGATTTGGGAATAAAATGTACGAGCTCCTCATCAAACAATACTGAACAAAACCCAATATATAACAGTTTGCCTATTTCCAGATTCGTATGACAAAAATCCAGAAAGCAATAATTTCCAGATTTCAGGAACAGTTAAGATTTATATACCTGACAAACTACAACACCTGCATTTCAATGCGACGTGAAGCAGAAAAGTCCCAAGTTATTTTATTGAGCAATCATTAATTGAAACAAAGACTTTACTAAGACTTATCCAACAAAAACCTATTTATTTATTCCAAACACCAAGATACAGAAGTTTTCAAGTTTTGCAAATATTGCTCCAAAGCAAAATTCTATGTACAGCCCCTCGGTTCTAATAGTGCATCAACAAAGACAAACACGCATAGGTACCCACAGTGCAATGTTTGCTCAGTTCATCAAGGCTCCACGTTGCATTCACTTACCAGTGATTTAAAGAAACAAAAAAGTGACCTGTCAGCCCGAACAGTTGGTTCAGGCTAAGAATAACAATGTGGAAACTTGCAAAAACAGGGACAGAAATGAATCCAGGCAGAGCACAATGAAGAATCTTTCCTGATCAGGAGAAGGGCTACTCTATTTTAAATAAATATTTTCAGTCTTTATCTGTAAGGGCTTCCCCAGCACTACTGAAAGGAAATGAGTCTTCAGGATCTGCCCCGTGATCTACCCATGGGAACCACCTTTTCCTCCAAACCTCCGGTACTGCCCTGAGCAAAAATTAACTGACAAGTAAAAACAGTGAGCACACAGAAGCCATTGCTTGAGAAGTTCCCCTCTGGAGCACGAAGCCTGCCAGGGCAAAGCCTGCCAGGGCCGGGGAGCACCCAGGGAGCACCCGGGGAGCACCCCTCTGCTCCATCCCACCTCACACCCACCACAGACCTTCCCTCCTGGCTGGGGGGCTGCTCGGCCGCTGCTCCAGAGCTACACGTGAACTCGGGTGGTCTGCCAGGAACGAGCCAAGGTGTAAGCACTGGTCTCATCCTCAGAGAGCCAAGTGATCCTTAAATACCATGTAAGCTTTATTCCAACTGCGCTACAGAAGAGTAAGTTTATTTTTCTGCTGTACATATGTTGTATTCACTATATACCAACTAGTACTATAAAACTGAGACAAATTATTCCCTGAACTGAATCTTGGCACAAAAGCCTTAGTTACTACCTAGAGCAGCCTAATTATTTTGTTTTCTGAAGGAAATAAAACATTAACTGTGTAGATACTGTAACTCCTACAACAATATTGGATATTTCAAGTTTACATTATTCTTTGCAGAATACACACATTACAGATCTCTATCCCAAATTAAAGATTTGTACAGGTATGGGCCTTTCCATTAAAACTGTGCTTGAATGTTACCCTTTGGTAGTACCATTGCACACAATAAAATCAAGGTAACAAATCCAGCTTTTTAAGGACACCCTCTCACTGCAAAACCAGTTTACTATGTTCCACAGGAAACTGAACTCAGCAACGTCTGGGAAGGAAAACTAAAGTCACAGCCGTTATTTCCGGAGCGGTGATTTGCAGCTGAAAGACTCTGAACTTCTCAAATACTCACGACTTTCCAAAGACTCTGTATATAACATGACTGAACATCAGCAGCATTGTCACCTTGCTCTCACAAAGTACAAACCAGAAAATTAAAACTGAAGGTATAAAAAGGGACTTCGTGAACACAGACCATCTAAGATAATAACCCACTCGCTGTCTGCGAGGACAGCACCTCATGCATAGATCTTGAGGCTTTATTTACACCAATATAAAATAAACTGATTCCCCAAACCACACATTCATAGCGAGTCTTTACAACAAACACGTCCAGAGTATTGCAAAAAGTCTACGTTTCCAAATATAAGTGGAATGGCAATTATTAACAAATGGGTAGAAAATACATCACATCCATGACAGACCATGCTGCAGAGGGAACTGGGAGTGTGGCTCCAGCCCTTCCCGGCACATTCCGTCCTGCTGCAGGAGGCACAGGATGGCCCGACCAAAGAGCTCGAGAATGCACATGAACACCACGTTCATGGGCTCCCCCAGTACCGAGTCATGTGACAGCGACAGGATAAACATGGAAAACAATCATTTATTCTGAAAATAAGTGCAATCCACCTGTGACCTCCTGCTACATTATTTACTGTAACAGAAGTGGGGGTCAGACCACCGTTACTTGCAAACCTCCACATAACACTTTATAATTAAGAGCTGGACATTCATACTTACTAAGCCTGAAACTGTTATAACATTTCCTAATGATTAAATACTGAGTGCTAGTATGCATAAACCAGAAGGAATAAAACATGACACGAGTCACTTAAACTATGCAAAGTTATTTACAACCTCTGTCAACCAAACATTTTTGGCTCTTGGAACTCTGTTCTTCAGTGGCACAAGTTTTAGTCAATTTAACGATGAACATGTCTACCGTTTCAGTGAGCAACTTTTAAGGAGTGAAAATTTAAGTGTAATTTATCAACCGACATCCAACCTCCGGAGACAAGGGTACGGCCTCTTCCAAAGCGCTGCAATTGCCTAATAAACCCAAAATAACCTTTTTGCTGTTCTTTGAACAACACTTCTTCACAAGTCCCTGAAGTCAATCTGCACCCCGTGCAACCAGCAGGCCGATGTGACGTGGAGATGCAGAGCTGCCCAGCGGGTGCCCAGGGGCAGTGCCCCCGCCAGCCTCACGTGGAGCAGCACAGGGCGATCTGCTGCACCTTGCCCAGGTCCGTTATCAGCTGCTTTATACAGTGCTTGAGCTGGGGCAGTCGAGCCAGGGGTTCGGGGGGTTCCAGCTCTCCTGTGTAATCCAGCCAACTCTCCAAAACTGCAAAGAAAACCACAACTGTCACCACTGCGGTTCTCAGCAAACAGCTCACCTGAAGTCACACAACAGTTCTTTAATCTTTTGTGAATCTCGAGAAAGCAGTGGGCAATGTTTTTCACATTTGGTTATTTGAGAAATCAGAAAAACAGGCCCCTCACACCAACTGACTTTTGATACATGACAAAATAATTCACAAGGCGGTGGGGGGGAAGCTGATGCTCCCAGGAGAAAGCAGGAAAGGAAAACTCAGGACCAGATATTGTGAAATCTGGTGCTAAACGTCCTCTGATCTGTGTCAATTCCAGAGCAAGGACACTGAGGTACAGGCAGTTTGTACCATCAGAGTACCTTTAGGATCAGCATTAGATGCCACTGAAGATCCTGAAAGGATGGGACTGTGGAAATGAAAGAAATCTTATCAGCACAGAACACAACTGGCCCAGACAGACAGAACTGGGTAACACAAACAGGAGTTAAGTCCAAAAGCATAAATAGCAAATTGCTGCACAAGGAAAATGAACTCCTGCTCTAAAGCTTCTCAGTGGGAAACGAGAACCAGAAACCCACTGAGCAGAAGACAACTCAGGTGACAATGTAACTGGCCAACAAGGAGGGTGGAGGTTGAACCGTGACGAGTTCATGGGATGTTGACAGTATCACAGATGGAGGCAAAACCTGAAGACTGAAAATACAGCTCTGCCAAGAGCAGCCACCACCACTGCCCAGATCAACGGGTGGGTTCAGCCCAGGGGCAGCACCTGCTGAAGAACTGGGGGGCACTACCCAGCCCTGCAGTGAGGAGATGCCCGCTCAGAGCAGCAATGCCTTGCACAGCCCCCTGCTCAGCAGCACATACACACAGTCCAACTTTTGGGAACCAGAGCTGCTTCATTTACGAAACAAGCACTGATTAGAGGCCTGACTGATCTTCACTACCTCAAATAACCCTTCAGCTGTTCAGCTTTTCAGCATCTTACTCATAAAGAGAGGGCTCTTACTTGGGCAAAGACTGTATTCCCAACCCCCCGAAAGAAAAGCTGCTGTTGTAACCACTACACAACCAACCGTGAGAGTCAACAATGTGAAGAAAAAGAACTATCCTGGATCGTTGAATGCAACACAAAGGGTTCAGAAGTCTTCCACTGCTAGGAAAACAAATCTCCAAAGACCTTTAAGTGAAGAATTTGGAAGAGACAGGAAAGGGTAAGAGCCTCGTGCCCCACGAAGCCACCCAGAATGGGCTGACACAGCCAGCAGGGCCCGAGGAACAGGGAAGTGCAGATACACAGAAGAGTTTTGGAAAATGACAGAAACCTGAAAGCAAAAACACACATCTGATGCAGCTATTTAGAGACGACCTAACTAGAACTTGTTCTGTGAAATTCTGCTCTTTGTTTGGAAATCCACCCCCCACATCAGCAGTGTATCTATTTTCTATGTGATAAAAACCACTCATCTCTTTGCAGGTCTGCAGAAGTAAAATTCTGGTTAATATGTTTTGAACAGGTGGTTCAGTTAAATAGTCTTTTAAGTACTACTTACCATCTAGCTCCTTCTCAATGAAATCCATTCTGTGTATGACTTCATCCTGCAGAGATTCCACGTGGGCTAAAAGATTGAGCTGCCACTGCAGCTGCGAGTTCACAACTCCTTCTTTGCCTTTCTCCATCAGCTTCATTTCCATTGCCTCCTCTGGAGAGACCTTCTTGGACACGGACTCTCTCACCTAGCAGAGATGCACACGTGGGATTTGGTACAGGGAACACAACTGGGGAGCAAACCTGCCTGGGGCTTGCCAGGCCCCCCCGAGCGCTCAGCTCAGGCCAGCAGGGGAGACACACAGAGCAGACATTAATATCAAACTGCTTTGGCCAAGAGGATCTAAATACAGACTAAATACTTTTATAGGTATTTTGTAAGAACTATTCTCTGCACTTCACAAGCACCTGATGTGCTGAAGGTAACACACACGTGTGGTTATGTCCCTGCCACCTTCCATCCGGAATACTCTGCACCAAATCTGTGCATCCCAGGGAATGCTGAGGCCGTTTTTCACCTGCCAGTAATCAGCTGAAGGCAAACAATTCTGCAGTGAGAAGGGATTTTTCCTTAAGGAATCTAATCTCAGTTCTACTAAACTTTCACTGAAGCATCTCACGACAAGCATTACCACCCTTTACAAAAGCTGCCTACAGTGTCAGCTGTACTTCTCCCCTTTTTTCATCCTTCTGCTCAAGTAGGACAGGATGTAGAAAAAGGTTCTTTTAGACTCAAGAAGTAAAATATTTTCTTTTCTGGTAAACATAACACACTCTTGATTGGTAGAGAAGTCAAAAATGACGAATTGCAGTTTACATATGCATGAAATAAAAGTTCACCACACCTTTAACCTAAGGAAGGGTGCTCAGTATTGCATAGAATCATAAGATTGTACAATAGCTTGGGTTGGAAGAGGCCTTTAAAGGTCATCCAGTCCAACCTCT
Source organism: Myiotriccus ornatus (assembly GCA_036023395.1). Lineage (NCBI taxonomy): Eukaryota > Metazoa > Chordata > Aves > Passeriformes > Tyrannidae > Myiotriccus > Myiotriccus ornatus. The sequence goes on along the minus strand of JAYRBT010000054.1, from coordinate 324,896 downwards.
CTGCAGGGACACCTTCCACTATCCCAGGTCGCTCCAAGCCCTGTCCAACCTGGCCTTGGACACTTCCAGGGATGGGGCAGCCACAGCT